>UESW01004031.1:1200600-1275105 GCA_900491605.1 Calamus simplicifolius
TTTCTTTCACAACTCCATTCTATGAGGTGTTCTTGGTGCTGAGAAGTTATGATGAATGCCATTTTTAATGCAAAAATTTTTAAATAAATAATTTTCAAATGTCTGTTCCATGATCACTTCTAAGAGACACTATGGTGTGTTTTTCTCATTTGTGACTTTCTTGAAGAATTTTAGAAATATCGAGAAAGTCTCATCTTGTGAGCTAAAAACAATACCCAAGTGAATCTAGAGTAATCATCAACTATCACAAGACCATATTTCTTTTCTCCTAAACTAGTGGTTCTAGTAGGTCCAAAAAGGTTCATGTGTAGTAGCTCGAGTGGCTTAGTGGTGGAAACAATATTTTTATATTTGAAAGAATTTTAGTTTGTTTTTCAAATTGACATGTATGACAAATTCTATTATTTTTAAAATCTAATTTTAGAAAACCTTTAACTAATTCCATTCTAAGCAATTTTGAAATTAATTGTGTGCTCGCATGACCTAGTCTATGATGTCATAGCCATCCAATCTCATTTACCTTAGCATTATCAACAATTAGGCAATGGTTACTAGTAGACAAATTGTCCAAATCAATTAAGTATACATTGTCATTTCTATTTCCAACAAATATAATGCTATTGTCAATGGGATTTGATACAGTGCAAATAGAGGCTTCAAAGGAAACTTTGAAACCCTTATCACAAATTTGGCTAATGCTAATTAAGTTATGCTTTAATCCATCTACATAAAGACATTTTCAATAAAAGTGGATGGAGTGATCTAAATTTTACCAAAGCCTATGATTAGCCTTTACCGTTTTCTCCAAATGTTACAACTCCTCCTCTTTTAGCTTCAAAGGTGATGAATTGCTCTTTGTCACCCATCTGTGCCTTGAGCAGCCACTATCAAGATACCATTTTCTTTTTGATCCTTTGGCCATAAGACACTCCTGCAAAGCAATCATATCTTTTGTTTAGGTGCCCAAGCCTTCTTGAGTCCTTTATGGTTAGTAGCAATAAACAGTTCCTTTTGGAACCCATATTTTCTTACCTTTATGACTTATGTTCTTATGAGACATTTTGTAATTACATTCATAAGATTTATATTCTTTTATGCTACAATGGTAACAGAAAATATCATTTTTGATTGGTTTCTTTAGAAAAAATTGTTAACAAATTTTGTTTTATATGTGGTCTATACCCTAAGCCAGCTTTATCAAAAATAGCTCTTGGTTGTTTAAAAGTAGATTAAGCTTTCTAAGCTATTTGTAAATTTATCAACAATGTTTTATATTTTTCAATCTCTTTCTTTTAATTAATATTTTTAATAGAAATTGATTCTTTTTCTTTTAGTATATCTTCCTTTTCAGATTTTATATTTTCAATTTCAAGAACAAGTTCATTTTTCTTTTTAAGAAGATCTAAGTTTTCAGTTTTCAAGGTTTTGTTTTTGGTTCTTAAAATCTTGAAATCACTAACAATTCATTGAAAGCATCATATAGTTCATCAAAAGTAAAATCATCATTGGGGATTTTAGAATTTATCTCATTTTCATTATTTGCCATGAAACATGTTGGCAATCTCTTGTTGAACATCTTCGGATGAAGATTCCTCGCTATCGCTCCAAGTTGCAACATACGCATTCTTCTTCTTTTTGTATCCCTTCTTAAGTTGAGGACATTCGGATCTGAAATGTCCTGGTTTCTTGCATTCATAACAGATCAAGGGATCTTTCTCTTATCCTTATCTTTTATTTTTCTCCTTTCATCTTAATACCAGTTTTTGCTGTGGAAGGGTCTCCTTCTTTGCATAAACTTTCTGAATTTCTTTGCAAGGAGTCTCATCATCATCTTCATCTCTTCGCTGCTGCTCTTTTTATTTTCTGCAGCTTTGAGTGCAACAGTCCTCTTCTTCTTCACATCATCTTCTTGATGTTGCTTCATTGTAAGCTCATGGGTCATAAGAGATCGAAGTAGCTCCTCCAAAGTAGAATGTTAGATCTTTGGCTTCTTGGATATCTATCACTTTAGCTTCCTATGCTCTTGGAAGTGACCTAAGAATTTTTTGCACCAATTCAGAGTTAGTATAGTCTTACCAAGACTTTTTAATCCATTTACTATATCAGTAAATCTAGTATACATGCATGTAATAGATTCATTTTGATCCATGCTAAAGAGTTCATATTTGTGCACCAAAATGTTAATCTTGGATTCCTTAACTTAGTTGGTACCCTCATGAATAACTTCCAACCTATCCCATATTTCTTGGCTGAGATGCAAGTGGATATTCTATTGAATTCATTTGTATCCAAAGAACAGTATAGGACATTCATGGCCTTTGCATTGAGCACATTTTTCTATCATTTTCATTCCAATCCCTTTCGGGCTTAGGAATAATGGATCCGTCTACTAAGTGTGTGGGAGTGCTAGGACCATTGATAATGACACTCCATAACTCATAGTCTAAAGCTTGAATGAAAATCCTCATTCTAGCTTTTCAATATGAATAGTTTGTGCCACTAAACAAAGGTGGTCAGTTTGTAGATTGTCCCTCATAAAAAGAAGAACTAGCTTGGGCTGCCATTGGATCTTTAGCTCTTAATTGTTAGATCAAGTAGAGATGAGCACTGGCTCTGATACCAATTGTTGGCCCAAATGGCAACCCAAGAGGGGGGATGAATTGGGTTCTTTAAAAATTTATAATTAAAATTAATTTTTCAAGATGAATGTGCACAAGTAAAGTGTAGAGTGTGATGCTATGAATGCTGAACATAATGTAAATTACAGAGAAAGAGAGAAGAGATAAGCACGACAAACACAAAGGGTTTATAGTGGTTCGGTGTTAGCTACACCTACATCCACTCCCAAACAACTCTCGGGTACACACTATAATCATCCTGATTACAGCAGAGTTGTTTTGCAAGATCACAACCCAAACTTGTTGTTTTACAATGGGATCACAACGAACCTAGTCAGTTTTCACAGTTTTACCAGCACACAACCTAACACAAGCTAATCTTAGCTTTCTCGAGGTCAACTACCTCAACTGATTCAATCGCCTGATTGAATCAGAAAGTAAACAATCAAGTAAATGTTTACAACAATTTAAATGCTCCTCAAATGAGCAGATAAAAAATATAAATAAAATGAGAATAGAAAAGCCTGATTGAAAGGTGATTGATGTTGAGCTTTTCTTCTTTTCTTCATTTTCTCTTCTCTTCTAAATGATCTTCCAAAGCTTGAACTTAGGCACTTGAAGAAAAGTTGGTGAAGAGAAGGATGAAGAACTAGGGCTCTTGCTTTTTTTTTTTCTAATTGATGAAAATCCTTCGGATTTGATCTTTGAAAGCTTTTGATTTCTCTTCTATCTCTTTTGAACAGTTAGGCTTTGAATCAGAGTTTTCTCTCTTTGAAGTTTCTTTATTTTCCACTTTTTCTTCTCTTTTTTTGAACGATCAGAATGCCCCTTTTTATAATCTCTCTTAATCCATATTTTTGATGCAAACTAGCCATTTAGAGTACTTGGATTAGTTCAACACGCAAAGGCAAGAGCCGTTGAAGAGTGGGTGAAGAAATATGATCATTGGAGCTTTTTCTGACAAATCTGAAAATCACCTCTGATAGGTTGGAGTCAGCTCTAATCTTTCTAGGTGTCGGCTCTAAGTCGGGTTTCCCAAAATAGTAAGAAAATGTTCATCGTGGAGTCAGCTCTGGAATTCTATGGGGTCAACACATCGTGAGCTGGAGTCGGCTCTAATTTTTTAGGGGTCGACACTAACAGTATCCCAAAAAATGCAGTCTCTGTTCTCAGGTTAGAGTCGGCTCTAATTCTGCTAATATTGACTCTAAAATCTGAAGCAGAAAAATAGTTCAATGTAACTCAGGTTAGAATCGGCTCTAATTTTCTGGGTGTCGACTCTAAACCGTGTTGAATGTGCCAAACAGTTCCGATACACTCCGGAGTCAGCTCTAAACTCTGAACTTTGACACATACCACTAAAAATTGATTCAAGCCCATTTTTGCATGAATTATAAATATTTAACCTTTCTAAATTTCTGAAACACTTGTCAATTTCATTAGTATCATAGGGAATATACTCATGACTTTTGTTAATCATCAAAATCAATAAATTGGTCAACAACCACTAAAGAGATCCATAAATCAGTCCAAAAGGAACAACCCCTAGAAGTAATTGAGACCCTAGAGGAATTTAAGGATGTCTTCCCTGAAGAGTTGCCTGATCAGTTACCACCCTTGAGAGACATCCAACATGCCATTGACCTGATCCCAGGATCCACCCTCCCAAACCTTCCCCATTATAGGATGAACCCCACTGAGCATCAAGAACTACAGAAACAAGTGAAAGAATTACTTAGGAAAGGATTCATTAGGAGAGCTTAAGCCCTTGTGCAGTTCCTGCACTCTTAACCCCTAAGAAGGATGGTACCTGGAGAATATGCATGGACAGTAGGGCCATCAACAAAATCACTATCAAATATAGGTTTTCTATCCCCAGATTAGATGACATGTTAGACATGATGGTGGGTGCCACCATCTTTTCCAAGATAGACCTTAAGAGTGGTTACCATCAGGTTAGAATTAGACCAGGGATGAGTGGAAGACTGCATTTAAGACTAGAGATGGTCTGTTTGAATGGGTCGTGATGCCTTTTGGGCTTTCAAATGCACCAGTACATTCATGAGAATCATGACCTAGGTCCTGAAAGAGTACATGAAAAATTCTTAGTGGTCTATTTTGATAATATATTAATTTATAGCAAGACCAAAGAGGACCATCTTAACCATCTCAGATTAATCTGTCAGACCCTTAGAGAGAATAGCCTTTATGCAAACCTTAAGAAGTGTGATTTCATGACGCATAGGGTTATCTTTCTAGGTTTTGTGTAACCCCAGAAGGTATCTCAGCGGATCCTGAAAAGGTTAGGTCGATTGTAGAGTGGCCAGTACCCATGAATGTCCACGATGTCCGCAGCTTCCATGGCCTAGCAACCTTTTATAGGAGATTCATTAGGGGATTTAGCACCATCATCGCACCCATCACTGATTGTATTAGGAAGGATAATTTCGAGTGGACTAAGTCAGCTAATAAGGCCTTCCTAGAGCTTAAGGATAGGATGACTCATGCACCCATACTTAGACTTCCAGACTTTTCTAAGGTGTTTGAGGTTGCATGCGACGCGTCGGAAGTAGGCATAGGTGGAGTGTTAAGCCAAGAAAATCATCCCATAGCTTTCTTTAGTGAAAAACTAAATGAAGCTAAACTTAAATATTCCACCTATGATAAGGAATTCTATGCGGTAGTACAGGCCCTTAAGTATTGGAGACATTACTTGCTGCCGCAGGAGTTTATTTTATTTTTGATCATGAGGCACTCCGATTTCTGAACTCCCAAAAGAAGCTCAATTCTAGGCATAAAAAATGGGTTGAATACATTCAGGCATACACTTTTGTCCTGAAACACTGTGCCGGGGTAGTAGAAAATAAGGTAGCAGATAACCCTAAGCCGTAAGTCTTTATTGTTGAGTACTGTTAGCACCGAAGTTATAGGGTTCAACCATATAAAAGATGAGTATGAGACTTGCCCTGACTTTGGTGAAATTCATAAGACCCTTCGGCTAGGACCATCCAGTACCAGTGGAGATTATACCATCCAGGATGGTTACCTTTTTAGGGGCAATAGACTTTGTATCCCTAGGACATCACTTAGAGAGTTCCTAGTCTGGGAAACGCACGCTGGGGGATTAGCTGGTCATTTTGAAAGAGATAAGACTATCCTAGCAATAGAGGACCAATTTTACTGGCAGGATTAAAAAGGCTCATTGCCCTAATAGTAGCCTAATGTCGAACTTGTGCCGTTGCAAAATAGCAGAAGTAGAACACCGGTCTATATACTCCTTTGCCAGTGCCTGATCATCCTTGGCAAGACCTCAGTATGGACTTCATTCTAGATTACCTAAGACCCAGAAGAAGCATGACTCCATCTTTGTAGTGGTCGATAGGTTCTCTAAGATGGCACACTTCATCCCTTGTTCGCAAACCTTTGACGCATCTAGGGTAGCCCGACTTTTCTTAGACAGTGTGGTCAAGCTCCATGGCCTACCCAAGACCATTGTTTCTGATAGGGATGTTAGGTTCACCAACTACTTTTAAAAAACTCTATTGCATATGTTAGGGATCAAACTTAATTTTTCTACAGCCTTTCACCCCCAAACGGATGGACAAACTGAAGTGGTAAACCATAGTCTAGAAAACCTTCTTAGGTGCCTTGTAAGTGAACACTTAGGGACATGGCCGGGATCTATTGCTACTTTGTGCAGAGTTCACCTACAACAGCTCAGTGAACAGGTCGACGAGCAAGAGTCCATTTGATATAGTCCATAGGTACAAGCCTAATCGTCCACTTGATTTAATTCCTTTAGCCCTCCACACATGAGTCTCAGAGTCCGCACAAGCATTTGCACAGCATATCAGAGACTACATAAGGATATTAGCCATAAAATAAATTAAGTAATGAAACTTATAAAAGATTGGCTAACTTCCGAAGAAGAGCCAAAGAGTTCGGTGTAGGGGATTCTGTCATGGTTAGGCTTAGGCCTAAACAGTTCCCGCCAGGGACTATTAAGAAACTTTACGCTTGCAGAGCTGGCCCCATTAAAGTGATAGAGAAGTAGGACCCAATGCCTATGTGCTAGATATGCCCTTGGATTGGGGCATTAGCTCTACCTTCAATATTGTAGACCTAATATAATATAGGGAACCGATAATGATTCCTAGTGAGTACTTTGGACCTAGCCCTCCTTTCATGAGCGAACCTACCCAGGAGTATCCCTGGACGGATCACCATTACAATCCGAAACTACGGTTACCAACACTATCTGGTCCGATGGCAGGATCGTCCCGAATCTGACGATTCATGGATTACTCGAGAGGACTTGCAACGCCTCGACCTAGACCTCCTAGAGAGATACCAGAGCTAGAGCGATCCATACTCGATAGGGTCGAGTTCCTCCCATCCCGAGAGAATTGGTGCGGGCACCAGGATTAGGTAGATGATTCTTAATCCTCTGTGGATATCTGATTAGGTTTGTAGGGTTTGATTCAGTTGGAAACTAGGTTTATTTTATTTTATTTTAAATTTGGGTCCAATTTTATTTTTGTTTGGGCATTTGAGTCCTATCTTTTGAGTTAGTACTCGTTATTAGGGTTTGGGTCATATTGAGTTAGCTCATTATGAGCTTGGGTCAATTTGAGTCCAGTCCAGTCCAGTTGGTCTTATATGTGTTCAGTCCAGTTGGTATTGTATTTAGTTCATTCAGCTTACAAGAGGAGACACCAGTATTGGAGCAGAAGACAAGGCCATCATAGTCAAACAGAGCAGCTATTAAATTCAAGATAGTTCCATACCTGCATAAGAAGTCACATGCCAGCCACACACCTGCCACCCTCTAGCACAAGCATTCTATACACCACCTAGTAGAGCAAGCAAGTCAACAAGATAAGCCTCAATCTCCAAATTATGCAATCCTATTTGGAAGAATTCCAACCCAAAGAAGCAGCAAAGGGACCCCTTTATTATCCATAAATTGCCTTTTCTGAAAGGGATTTGTATGGCATGAAGTTTTTTATCCATGTAATCTAATCCACACTTTAGGAAGAAAGTGGTTGCCTCCTTTCTTTCTATATTGTATTTACTTGGGCCCTAAGTCTCTTGCTCTATAAAAGAGACCTCTTGTATGAATTATGGATCTTTGAATTATTAATCAATCAATCCAGTTTTGAGTTATTGTGAGTTTTATTATTTGGTTCTCTGGTGCTCTTGATTCCTTTCTTCTGTGCGTGCCAACATCCCAATCTCCAGAAGAAACCCTGGCTGCCATCCTTGTTTTCCTCTAGTGGATGCCCAATAGCCTCTTGGCTGCCCCTCCTTCTCTACTTCTTTCTTGCCTCTTTATCTCTAATCTGACTTCTTTTCTTGTTCTCTAACCCTTGGATGGTGTTCTTGCAGGTCCCTCAGTAACCACGAATCCAGGATTTAAGGTGATCATCATCCAAGTCAGCGGATACTTAGCCGCAGATCTACGGGCTTGGGGCTTGGTCATCCAGGGCACATCCGCCAGGCAGAGTGACCCCTTCAGCATCTCGATATCCTCATCCTGCTAGGTATACCCCCTCTAATTTGCTAGTAGCTTTATTGTGGGAGAGCAAGCCCTATCGGGGCTTCTTAGCCTCGGCGGTCTTTCTTCTATACTTTTCTATGGAACTGTTTCGAGTGCTAAGTTATTGTGAGTTTTCCTAAATCCCTCTTAAGCTATTACTTCGGGAGACTAATCAACTACAATCATTAATCATATAAAATTTACTTGTATGCAAATCGGTCCTGCATCAATAATCTACTTCTATTTCCTGAGATTATGTATATGCTATCTGCTTCCTACTCCCTGCATCCGCTTTCGCTTCCTACTCCTTGCATCCGCTTCCGCTTCCTACTCCCTGCATTAGCTTCGGCTTCCACTTCTTGAAATAGAAAAATGGTTGATTATGGAGGGTATGGTTGATTGGTGGATGAAGAATGGATGGAAAGATTTGGGTTAGGAGAAACAAAAATAGTAGTGGGGCGGAACAAAGAGAAGGACGAGGGGTGAAAGGATTATTGGATGATTTCTTAAGTGGCTCCAATGGTGTTATTTCATAAGGAAGGAAGACGCATCGACTTAGTGTGTAATCCACGTTAACTGCTTGCCTTATCTTCGCAGATTAGATTTGTTCATTTCAAAGTTAAATCACATCCTTAAAAATATCACACGATTTCCTCTTATCCGCAACTGCTTTAAATTGTACCGTTGGACTCCTAAAATCAAGCTCTTCGAATTGGCAAGGCCTTTTCCTAAAAATATTATATAAAAATATTAAATTTAAAAGAATAATAATAATTTGATCTATAAAATAATACTTTTATGGCTAGTATTTATGTACTTATCACTGCTACAACTTACAAAAGAGAAATTTGCCAATTTCAAAGTTCTTTGATAAAAGGAACCCACTAATGACATGAAATTTCTACTGACCTCTACATCACGACGAGGAATATGGTTCATTTGCTGGCCTTCTTTATAGCTTCTTCCCTGTATACGGAAAGGAAATGTTTACAAATTCACACATAGACTTAGAATGTCATGAAAAAAGGATTTGCAACTTGATTTAAATTAGAAAGAAACTTACATGTCTCCTTCCTCACAATAACCTATTATGACAGCTGCTGGCTTCCTTACCTCTTTTTCTCGACATTTTGGTGAGAATTATTATAAACTGCTCTAGTTCATAGACTTTGCAATTACATGCAATTTAGTTATAATGTAGATACAAGATAGAGTGCCAAACTGTGATGCTTCACAATAGTTGCATTTTACAAATGCCCTCCAAGTCATGATTTCATAGCTGACACTTCACATACGCAAGGATGAGCAAATAAGTGTACTCAATATACAGGGTTGCATTTAGAAATGCTCCAGTTCATAGACTTTGCAATTACTTGCAATTTAGTTATAATGTAGATACAAGATAGAGTGCCAAACTGTGATGCTTCACAATTGTTGCATTTTACAAATACCCTCCAAGTCTTGATTTCATAGCCGACACTTCACATACGCAAGGATCAAGCAATATAGTGTACTTAAAATTCTTAAATTTTCATCAAAATCCTGAACTCAAAACATTGCACTACTACAAAAGTTAAATAGACTACAGCAAATTTTAGAAAAAAGACTACGTTTTTCGTAAAAATGTAGTCTTATATTTTCACAAATTAAAAGACTACATCTTTTATTTAAAACGTAGTCTTATATTATCTGATAATATAAAAAGACTACGTTTTTAATTAAAATGCAGTCTTATATATAAAAAGACTACTTTTTAATTAAGACGTAGTCTTATATTATATGACAATATGAAAAGACTACGTTTTTAAAAAAGACGAAGTCTTGTATTATCTATAATATTTTAGACTACGTTTTTAATTAAAATGTAGTCTTATATTATATGATAATATAAAAAGACTACGTTTTGTAATATCTTATAATATAAAAGACTACATTTTTAATTAAGATGTAGTCTTATATTATCTGATAATATAAAAAGACTACGTTTTAATATTTTATAATATAAAAGACTATATTTTTAATTAAGACATAGTCTAATATATTTTTAATTAAGACGTAGTCTAATATAATTTCCCTCTTCCTAATTCACTTCCTCTCTTTTCCTAAATGAAACCCTCGCGATACCCAAAATTAAATTTCTTTCTTTCATCCGTAGTTTTGTTCTAGGGTTTCATTTGTGGAGACTCCATCGCCCACCACGTGGGATTAGGGTTGAGGAGACTCCACCACCATCGATCAGGATTTTGTTTGCAAGGACTCCATCACCAGGCATGATTAGGGTTCTTTTCTTCATCAGGCTGAGATTCAACTGCAGGTAATTTTTTTTTAAAATCTAACGATCGGAGAGAGAGGCTGAAAACGGGTCAAATAAACTCCGATCATATCCGTATCTGTATCGAATTATATCAAATTTGGATATTTATTTTGCAATTTCATCCAATCCGAATACGAATTCGGATATCTAATCCAAAGGTTAATCAGATATGGATATGAAAACGGATTTTTTTATTTTTAAGATACGGATACGGATATTCATTTTATATTTTTTAATTTATATTATTAAATAACAAAGGCGGAGCGCTTTATTTACGGTCATTTTTTCGAGTTAAAAAAAAAAAGGTGAAGAGGCCGATCGCGTGCGGAAGGGGAAGAGTCTATTCCAATGTTGTCAACTTCGTTTCGGATTATGTTTCGGTTTAGTTTATGAAACAAAATATTCGGTATCGGATCGTTTCGGTGCTTCGTTTCGGAATATATATATATATAATAAAAAATTATTCATAATTTATATTCTTTATAAATAATAATAACATAAAAATAAAGAGTTTAAGTTTTAAGAATTTGAAATATATATATATATATATATAATGAAAATTTTATTCATAATTTATTCTTCATAAATAATAATAATATAAAAATAAAGAGTTTGAGTTTTAAAGAGATGCGACCGTGGGGATAGGGTAACTAGAATTTTTTTTGTTATTATATATATATTTTAAAATGGGGATAGGATAACTAAAATTTTTTTTTGATATTATATATATATATATATTAAATGGTTCTGAAAGATTTAATAATTCATAAATTGGTCTCCAAAATATTTTTATACCAAAACGACCGAAACATACCGAAACGGTCGAAAATGGCTGAAAACGACCGAAAATATGCCGAAACGCACCGAACGGCCGAAAAATCTTCCGAAACGAAACGTATTACTTATCTTTTCGGATAAGCTACCGAAACGAAACGTCTCGGCCGAAACGGCCGAAACGAACGAAATTGACAACTTTGGTCTATTCCCTCTTTTCACGCCGTTTCCTCTTTCAGTCTTTTTTTTTCTTATCTTCCTTCTGACTTCCTTTGTTTAAACTATTTTCCCTCAAACCCTCATCAGCCCGAACTTGTACCAGCATTTCCCCAGTCCTCACCATCATCCTTGTCATTAGGTAAGCTTTTTTTTTTTGAATGTTCTGGTGCATGCCGCATGGTCTGGGAGAAGACAGTGATGATGGTTTCATGGTTTTGGATGGTTACGACTGCATCCACCGTTGGACCATGTGAGAGGATATAGCAAGTGACATTCTTCCAAACAGAAAAATCCTTCTCTTCTTCATCGTCTTTCTCCTACTTCCCGCTCCATCGAACCCAGCTCCACTCCCAGATGCACTACGCCGCCCCTCCGGCCTCTCTCCGGTCGCCCTCCCCCTTTTGCGGCGAGCGGTGCTGGCTCCTTGCCACCGGCCTCCTCACCCTCCCCTTTTTTGTCTACCTCTTCCTCGTCCCCGTCATGCCCACATATCCGCCCGCTTCGATGTCCTGCACCCCAAGGGCCTCGGCCTCATCATCAACGCTGGCCCCGCTAGCTCCTGAATCCATGTCTTTGAGTTCCTCAACGAGGGCCTGATCCCGTTCATCGGCCTCGATGGCAAGGGATCGGTATCGATGAAGGTGCGGCCGGGGCTGCAGGAGTTTGCGGCAAAGCCGGACAGAGCGAGGGTTCTCTAGATGGGCTATTGGAGTTTGCCAGGGAAAGGATCCCGAAAGCGGAGTGGAAAGCCACCACCAAGATAAATCTGATTGATTCCGGAGTTGTAAGAGGCTTGAAGGTGGAGGTGAGCAGCGCCATCATGGATTCTTGCCAGCGGGCACTGACGGCTTCGGGGTTTATGTTTAGAGACGAGTGGGAGGTTTGTTTCAATCTGGTTTTCCTTAGTGGTTTCTTTTAAATTTACGACTTTGTATAATTAAATGCCTTAATGCGACATCATTTGTCTCTAAATGCGGCAGTAATTGGTAGTAATTAAGTTTCGACATGGTGTAAGTTTTGTGGAAATGTATTGCCTTTTTTTCCTCCCTGAAATTTATCAAGAAAAGGATTTTTTCAGACAGCAGGACTTTTATGTTTTTACTTGCTTGTATCTGGGACTTCCCCAGTTTTTTTCCTGAATATTAACCAGTTGCTAAATTGACCCTGAACTGCAGTTATGCAGTGATGGTTAATATGCATGCAGTCGCATAAGTTGGTGATATCATGGCTATAAATAATTGGACAATGTATTTGGTATTGCGGATGTATACGTAGTTATAGATTTAGAATATTTTTCGGCCTAGCACAAGGTAATGGTATGAAAGTGAGGGCAAGAACAGTATAAAAATATTCAGAAATAATAATATAGGACATGATATAACATATTAATGAGTTTTAGCTCAACTAATATATGAACCTAAATTAGGTAAACCTAAAAACCAAGGTTTGCAAAACTAGTACCTAAAATTATACCGGTACATTATCATTGGTTCAATATATTTAATAGCTAATTATAGATTCTTTTATACTTTCTAATGTATGGCTCGTTTTGTCTACATATCAGAATGAATATACAATGAAGGTGAAAGATGGATCAATACAAGAATCGGAACAAAAAGGCATACTAGGAATGGCATTGGGAAATCTCGAACATGATGGTCGAGTAAGGGGTGTTGAAGGTATGGTTATCCCTAAAATATATTTCAATCTTCCGAGAACGAAAACAAGCAAAATCTTAGAACAATTGCTAGAAGAACAAAAAAAACTTAATCAACAACAAAGAGAAGATGTTGAGGAAAGAAAATCATTACTTGATCAACTACATCAACTTCATGAAGAAAATAGAAAGTTGAGAGAAATTTTAAAAATTGCTGCAAGAGCTCATCAATATGTTTCAGAGAAAGGTAGCTCCTGCTCAGTTAAAAAACCGCATCCAAATAAAACTGTTGCTAATTCTGATACACAAAATGATGCAAGTATAGAATTAGTTACCATTGGACAAAGAAACATGCAAAAGGTATGTTAATATTTACTTATATTTGTAGCATTTTATTTAAATTCATAGTACTTATATTTTCTAATGTTATTGCTTTGAAGGAAAAACTATGCAAATTGGCAATAGGATCTATTGATAATATCTTTGGATATGGTACAGTGATTGAGAATGTAGCACCAAACTCTGGTGTACATGGAGTTCTTTTGGGTATTCATAATTATCGTGTATCTATTGATGTTTGTTTTGACGATGATGCTCTCCTTCCAATAACAATTGGTGATGATCCTGTGAAAGTTAAAGATTTTGTTGATTCTCACGTTGCATGGCCTCAATCATTAGTTATTGATGATTCAGTCAAGGTATCTGAAACTTCTTAACTTATCCATAAATTTATGATTAATTTATATTGATAAACTATTTGCTATATAGTATTTGTGAATTGAATTTCATTATTATTAACAAGCTAAGATTGTTCGGCCACAAAAGTTTACAGATAAAAAGCAAAGAAAAGGTTCATGGAGTTTGTCATATTTAAATAATCATATTGCAAAAGTTTGGGAGATACAAATACAATAACTGTGGTATTGGATGTTGGTGTCTTTGATCATGAATCGATTGTTATATTATTCGGAAAGATATCGATAACTTTTGCTCAATGGAGGAGATTAGTTGTAGTTGTATTGCTATATATGAGGTAATAAGATATTTTTATATTTTTTGTGTTTCATATGCAATCACTAGATGTTACAAGTTTCTAATAATAACCATGGGATTGAATAATTTGATTTGTGTAGCTATTTGTACAACTAACTCAAGAAATCAAAACTACTCAACATGTATGGCTTCGTGGACCCTACACAGATCTCTATACACTTTGGATCGGCTGGAGTTTGATCAGATTTTATTGCTAAAAGATTAGATTGTAATATGGATCAATTGTTTCTAGCTCCTTATAACTCTAGGTAAGTGGTTTTTTAATCAAAATTGATAATATTATGTTAATTATTATTATTATGTTTATGAAGGGATCACTGGTCCTTGGTGGTTATTGACCCTCATGGGAACAAAGTGTATTTTTGTGATTCTATTAGATGTTCAATTAAAAAGGAATTGAAAGGTGTTATTAATACGTAAGTATTTATTTCTTTTTAATTTTATAGTAATTTGTCTGGGTTATATCATTTGAGTCTCACACTATTACTATACTTTGCTATATCAGTGCACTCAAAATATACAATGCTAAAGCTGAACGAGTTGCAAGAAAAACACTTACTTGGGAGTCAGTTAAGGTATATTGACTTGTACATTTTTTTTATAATTCATAAAATTAGATTTTATTGTTTAAGTCTTATAAAAATTTTAAATTCATCTTTCAAGTGTCCTAAGCAACCATCAAGTGTTGAATGTAGATATTATGTCATCATGTATATGAAGGAGATCATTGAGAATCATATCATTTCAACTGATGAAAAGGTAGGTTATTATTGCGTACATGATTCATATATATATAAGTAGTACTTTTTATGGTTTTAGATTTTTATGTCATGTATCATTTAGTTCTCTTTTCTGAGTAACTTATGTATATATGCAGTTTGCTGAGAAGAAAACTTATAAACAAGAAGAGATCGACATTATGCATGGAGAATGGGCCGAGTACTTGCAAGGTTTCATTTGAAGAAAATTGGCACTAAATGTATTTGAGATTTAGCATCGAAGAAATATTGAAGAAAATTGGATATTTTAATTCAATGTATTTGAGATTTTTTGGAATATTTGTATGATGACAGTATTGGATATTTATATGACAGTATTGGATATTTCAATTCAATATTTTTAGAATTTTTCTGGAATTGAAAGTATATGTTTGTATGATATGATTGGATATTATACTACATTTTTAATATCAAAACGTAGTCTAAATGTACATAATATACTACAAGGGAAAAAAAATATTGCGACGCCCAAATGCGTCGCAATTGCGTCGCTAAACGTGCAATTGCGACGCAATGACGGCGTCGCTCAGATGTCGTCGCAATCTCCATTTGTCGCAATTGCGTCGCAATATTGCGACTCTCTGCGATGCAACAATGCATCGCAATATTGCGACGCATCCAAATGCGTCGCTAAATTTAAAACTAATTTTTAATATTTAAAATTATTATTAAATATTGCGACGCATTCAATTGCGTCGCAATATTGCGACACATTTAGTTGCATCACAATATTTAATAATAATATTTTAATATAATAGCGACACAATTTGAGTCGCTAATGCGTCGCAAGAAATTTTTTAAAAAAAATATTGTGACGCAAGGTCATTGCGTCGCAATATTTATAATAATATTTTAGATATAATAGCGACGCAATTTGAGTCGCTAATGCATCGCTATTAATTTTTTTTTAAATTATTGCGACGCCAGGTCATTGCGTCGCAATATTTAATAATAATATTTTAAAATATTAGCGATGCAATTTCAGTCGCTAATGCGTCGCTAATTAAATTTTTTAAAAAATATAAAATATTAAAAATTAAAACGGTTAATACAATTTCGTTACATTTAAATATTGATCGAAACATTCTTCACTCATATTGATCCAAACAATAATCATTCAATTTCCAAAAATAATTAATATATTAAAATTTTGAAGTTTTCATGTACAACATATAAAAAGAAAAAAAATACATCAAGAATCTGAGCGATCACGTGGAGGCTGGAGACCCTGCGACAAGCGGCTAACCATATCCTGCAAATGACGCATCTGATCTCGCATGTCTGCAAGCTCCTGATCCCGGCCTCGCATACGCTGCTCGAACTCGTGCTCGACCTCCTGCCGAACCTCCTCCTGCGAATCCTGCCGAACCTCCTCCGCAATAGATCTCCGAATGTCGTCTAAACGCTCGGCAGGAATATCACCAGAAAATCGCGAGCTGGAGGCCTGATGGGGAAAATATGCAGAAGCTCTAGTGCCCAGACCATAGACCCTGCGGTCTCGCGGCTGGGCACCAACAGCCTCCAAAAACACACGCCGACTCTCCTCTGCTGAGAGTTCGACGGGCGTCTCCCCATCAGTGGAGTCGACCTGCGATGCCTGGGAGCGAAGCTCCTCGACTCGTGTCTTTGAATTATAAAATCAACAATAAATGAGTTAATAAATTTCTCGAAATAAAATTTTAGAAATTAAACAGATACTACATAAAGCTAATTTCTTACCGCAACCTCCCGTGATCGCGTGTCGACCCAGGAACCGTCCCTCCTGGTGTGTGTCGCCCTGAATAGACGAAACTCACCAGGATCTCCGCCCTCCTGCTCAGACTATAACAATAAAAAAATTGATATTAATACAAATATTTGTAAATAACTAAATTAGTAATTAAATTATTTATGTTTTCTTACCATACGGTCTGTGCTCCTGAATCGAAATGGAGCCCGAAGTATGGCGGGAGAGACCCGTGCCAGGACCGCCCTTCTCGGATCGGCGGTTCGTGGGCTGATGCGGACCTCCTGCGCCAGCCATCGGACTGCCAGGCCTGCTGCCACTCGTGCCAAATACCCTCTGGCACATGCGCAGGACGCTGACCCGATGACCTCCAACGATGAAGCATGTCGGAGTATCGGCGTCCCGTAAGAGCCTCCCATGCTGCCCTAATGGCATCATGGCTGGCAGGGTCCCACGTAAACTTTTTCTGCATTAAAATAAACAGTTAGTTTCAGAATTTATTAAGATTAAGAAATTTTATATCAGTGATAAATTGTATTTAATAAGTTTACCTGAAACTCAGAAAAATAAAACTCCCTCGTGGCTGGAGATACGTGGCGCCAATCGTAGCCACTGGGATCTGCACGCCTCTGAAATACGGCGCTGATGTGGCTGGATACATGATGCTGCTCAATAAATCTGTTAAAAAAATGCATGTTTATAAGTAATTGACTTAAAAACATAAACATATATTTTTAATTAGTATATACTTACAGCCCATGAGCATCAAGTCGAAGTACGGTGCGGCCGATGGTGGAAGAACTCTCGGAGGTATGTGCCGATCGGCTGGATGGTAATACCAATGCAGGATCACCGCCGACTGCTGGAGAGATCGAAGGCTGTGCGATGTGTGGAGATCCGAACTCTCCATCTCCAAAGCTCATGTGATCTGATGCAGCAGGCTACGTCCCTGCTCACTCCGTCTGTCGTCGGTAGATCTACCTCTGCCCGTCATACTGAAAATACTAAAGATTCATGCAATTAAATTACGATTAATGATTGACTATGTAAAAATTTAACACTTATAAAATAAAGTTGAATTTAAAAAACCTCTATGTTTAATCGGTGTCATTTGTTTCGTGAAATGTTGGTTCAACATCCGATGCCGTATCGGACTGCGATTCAGTTTCATTATCATCGGAAGGAAACCGAACATTTGCATCCGCAATTTCTTGGACATCACCATTTGGATCTCTAAGTGATGTTTCAGGAGCCCTTGTGTCGTCCTCAATTGCATGCATTTCCATCTCATCCTCTTGAAATGCAGGGCACTCGGCTGATTGACTTGATGAACTCTCCTCTAATACGATTGTTGAACGTGGGACGATTTTAGAAACAGCCCACCAATCTCGCTTGTCGTTGCGCAAACTTGGATATCCGCAGTAAAACACTTGCTGAGCTTGGGATGCAAGGATGAATGGGTCATATTTCTGCAATCTTCGTCGATGGTTCACTTCAACCAAATTGTAGTCGTTATGAACCCTTTTGCCCACAGGAACTATCGGATCGAACCAATCGCAACGAAACAATACGGTTCGTTTCATAGGCCAACCGGGATATTCAACTTCAACCACCTCTACTAACTTTCCGTAATAATCCTGCATATTTGCTCCAACACTTTCTCCTTTAACACACACGCCCCAGTTCTGCGTGCCTCTTGAAGCTGCTAATCGTTCAATCTGAAATTTGTACCCATTAACAAAATAGCCAGTAGAGGTTGTTACGGTCTTCAATGGCCATTGCGATAGACATTTAATGAAAATATTATCGGTTGTGGACCATGGACCGTTTACCTATAAATTAATAAGCTATTCACAACCAATTCAAAAAATAAAGCCATTATTGAAATTGATTGAGTGATACTACTCACAAATTCATAAAACCAGTAAGCGAACTCCGTTTCTAACTTCTGCCCAATTGCAACTTGACTGATGTCGGGATTCATCTGTCGTTGTCTATCACAATACATCCTTATGGGATGATAAGGATTAAAACTGATGTTAGCAATTAAATATTATATATTGTAATTTAAATTAGAAGTTCCAATTAAGCATTGAAGTATACACTTACTCAATATATGGATCGACTTCTCTACAGTTCATTAGGATGTAATAATGTGCTGCATTATACTCCATATCGCTAAGATTTCTTGACTTCTGCCCCCAAATGAACGGCCGATACCTTTAAAAATTGATATTCTACCGTCATTAGGTTCTCCTTCGTCCACACATACGTCATCGTTACGACCAAGATTTCGGCTCCTCGTGTGGACGTGACCCTCAAAGTAATGCGAGGCAAAAGCTGAAACTTCTTCGACCAAGTGTGCATTGCATATAGAACCTTCAACCCTTGCCTTATTACGCACATTATTTTTTAACTTCTTAAGGTACCTATATGTAAAGTTGAGACAAAAAATTAACCAATTTTCTCGCAATGAAATAATATTTGAAATGTCAACATGTCTTAATGATGTATATATTTACCTCTCGAAAGGATACATCCAGCGATACTGCACGGGACCAGCTATGCTCGCTTCGTATGGCAAGTGAACCGGTAAATGCTCCATTGAGTCAAAAAAACTGGGAGGAAATATTCGCTCCAGCTTGCATAAAATAATTGGAATTTCCTCCTCAAGCCTTGCCATGGATGCAGAAGTAATGACTGTGGCAGACAACTCCTTGAAGAACAAGCTGAGCTCTGTCAATGCCTTCCAGACATGTTGCGGAAGCAACTCACGAAAAGCTATAGGCAATAACCGTTGCATGAAAACATGGCAGTCGTGACTCTTCATGCCGAACAACTTGAGCTTATGCATGTCCACACACCTACCGATATTTGAGGCATAACCATCTGGAAATTTTAACCCTCTAAGCCAGTTACATAAAACTTCTCGTGAATTTCTGTCAAGAGTGTAACAGGCTTTAGGATAGGTCCCGTCGGCACTCCTCCTCAAATCACCTCTTCTGCAATACTGATTAAGTTCTTCTCTTGACTTTGCAGTGTCTTTTGTTTTTCCCGGGATGTTTAGCACCGTGTTAAATATGTTATCAAAGAAATTTTTCTCGATATGCATAACATCCAAGTTGTGCCGGATGAGATTTGTGCTCCAATAAGGCAAATCCCAAAATATACTCCGCTTCTTCCAGTTATGTTCTTTACATATACGGCCATTTATTCTATCTGCATCTGGTTCCCAAGCATACCTCAACCCCAAATGCTCTAGTATCAAATATATCCGTGCCGGACCTAACCGGTTCGGCGAATTTTGTGACTGCTTTGTTCTTCCGGAAGGCGATCAAGTTACGCCTGTAAGGATGATTTGGGGGCAAGAACTTCCTATGATTATCAAACCATGACTGCTTACCACTCTTCTGCAATGTAAATGCATCCGAATCATACATGCAATGAGGGCATGCCAGACGTCCAGCAGTGCTCCAACCAGACAACATTGCATATGCCGGGAAGTCACTTATTGTCCACATCAAAGCAGCTCTCATGATGAAATTCTGTTTCATAGAAATGTCGTAGGCTACGACTCCTGTTTCCCACAACATTTTCAATTCGGCCACCAACGGTTGCAGGAAGACATCAATCTTTTCCTTTGGATTTGATGGTCCTGGAACCAAAACTGTCAAAAACATTGCAGTATCTTTCATGCACTTCCATGGAGGAAGGTTATATACAGTCAGTATCACAGGCCAACATGAATACTGTTGCCCCGCTTGACCAAATGGTTGGAAGCCATCGGTACAAAGACCTAATCTCACATTCCTTATATCTTCAGCGAAATCAGGATGATTTTCATTGAAATGCTTCCAAGCTTTTGAATCTGATGGATGCCGCATTTCATCCTCTTTAGATTCATGTTCGGCATGCCATCTCATATCAGCAGCTGTAGCCTCAGATCTGTATAATCTCTGCAGGCGTGGAGTAAGAGGAAAGTAATGCATCCTCTTGTAAGGCACACTTTTCCTCCTACTTGTACTAGCTCCCCCTTCGCCGTTTTTGTACCTCGATTGCCCACAAATCTTACACCATCTCAGCTCTGAGTCTTCACCCCAATATATCATACAATTGTTCAAGCAACAATCGATCTTATTAACTGGGAGCCCAAGCCCACGCAACAACTTCTTCGTTGAGTAAAAACTGTCTGCTACAACATTATCATTTGGCAAAATTTCTTGATTAACCCAGCTACAGAATTGAACGCCTTTTCTGATAATCGATGTTCTGCCTTAATATTCAACAACCGAGCAGCCGTAGACAACTGGGAATGACCCTCACAACCAGGATACAATTCTTGATTTGCAGCACGCAACATATCATAAAATTGCTGTGCATCTGGATTTGGTTCTTCCATAAATGTATTCTGATTGAATTCATTACCCGATGCATTCATCACCATTTCTTCATATGTGTTTAAATTCACAAATGGTTCATCAACGGGAATTGACACTTGTTGGCTTGTAACAGCTGCTGGAATTTCCTCTGGTTCACCATGACAGTACCAAACATCGTAATCAGGAACAAACCCCTTTTTACACAAATGCACCTTAACAGTTTCAACATCTCTGTAGGCTTTATTCTGACACCTGTGAAGTTGCATGGGCACCTAATCCTAGGCCCATCCATCCATTCAGGTTGGCTACATGCAAATGCGATAAATTCTTCCAATCCATTCAGAAAATCTGGATTAAGCAAGCCATCTTTTATCCTTGCATACATCCACGAGCGAGCCCCGCTCATTTTTGACCGACTTATACAATTTCTGGTAAACCATTAAAGGAAACCACATTATAAAACTATATTAGCATTACTAAATATAACTAAATTATTTCTTTTACACAACTAAGGTTAATAACAACCATTTAAATCATTTATAACTAAACCAATTTTTTTTAGACAACTAAGGTCCCTACCCTGCAAGGCCGGCCACGGCTACGATCCTTGGCGTGCTAGCAAGGACCGAGGCACAGGTTCATGCCAGGCTAATGCTAGGGCTTGAGTTCGGGTCGGGCCGCAAGGCGGTCCGTTTAATCATGAGACTTCACAAGCATTCAAGTGTCCTAAATTAATTCTACCTTCACTCCATGTCTAAAAGGTAAGGCCCTATCCCATTCAAGAATATTTTTTGTGATATGTTATTCTGCTATTAATTATCATCGATCGGTTACGTTGAAATTTCAGCAGCATTTCCC
This sequence comes from Calamus simplicifolius, assembly GCA_900491605.1. Classification (NCBI taxonomy): domain Eukaryota; kingdom Viridiplantae; phylum Streptophyta; class Magnoliopsida; order Arecales; family Arecaceae; genus Calamus; species Calamus simplicifolius. The sequence goes on from UESW01004031.1 coordinate 1,222,517, forward strand.
ATATGTTCTCCTAAATGTGTGGCATATATGCCACACTAGGAGAACGTATGAGCAAATACAAACCGCAATCTCACCCAACGATGATTAATAGCAGACTAACATATCGCAAAAAATATTCTCAAACTGTCCACCAGGACAATTTGAGAATTTGCAAGACTAAGTCTTACAAATTCTCAAACGGGTCTAAAGGTTATAGTGCTGTGATTAATAATATGGAAATCCGAAGACAATCGAACTTATGCTTGTTATTCTTAACTTCTTGTCAATTATACATATATAGGAATAGTGTTCTATATATAGTCACTGACTTCTTAAGATTATTATGTCGAATATAAATGTTTGTGAAGACTAAAATATAAATCATTGAAACTACTAATTTGTTGCTGAAAATTAAATAATAATACAACAAGACTTTCTATCTAGCATTACATAATTTAATGCATCATTCAATTTGAAGCAGAATGTAAATAATCAAGACATAACAATTGTAAATAACTACAAATGCACAAATATTATTGCATAAACAGCTATAAAGAAATGAAAAGCTACGACTGCAATTTTGAAATTACCTAATCTAAAGAGTTATGGTTAATGAGCTAAATTAGTTGACCTAAATAGCTAAGCTAATTCAGCTCGACCTATCTAAAGAGTTTTGATTGATGATCTAAAGAGACAAGGTTGATGGTCTAAAATCAGCTTACTTGAGAAGTTAAAACTGATAAGCTAAATTAATTGACCTAAATAGCTACGATTTATGAGTTTAATCAGTTGATTTAAAAAGAGTCATGATTGATGAGCTAAATCAGTCTATCCAAAGAGCTCCGACTAATGACATAAATTAATTAATTTATAACTAATCTAATAAAAAATTAGATTAGTAGTCACATTTTTTTAATATTTATCATCAAATTATTTGAAAATATTTTTAAAAATAAAATATAATAGAATCTAAATTTTTTGTTAATTTTTTTCATGAGTGTTAAAAAAAATTTTTTGAAGGGGCCGGGGGGTGGAAAACCCCCCTAGCTGTTACTTTTTTAAAAAAAAATTAAGTTGCCCATGTTTTAAAATATATTTATATTTTTTATATTTATCATCAAATTATTTGAAAATATTTTTAAAAATAATAAAATATGATAGAATCTAATTTTTTTGTTAATTTTTTTATGAGTGTTATTTTTTTTTTTTGAAGGGGCCGGGGGTGGGGAAAAGCCCCCTAGCTGTTACTTTTTTTTTTGGGTCTGGCCACCGTGGCCGGAGAAGACGAACGGAGGGGGGGGAACCCCCCATAACTTTTTTTTTTTTCGGTGGCCGGCCAGGCAGCGGCCGTGGCGGAGAAGAGGCCACGGCCGTGGCCATGGCCGTAGAAGACGAAGGGGGGGTGGGGAAAACCCCCCAAACTGTAATTTTTTTTTGGCTGGCCTGGCCAGCCACGGCCGGCCACGGCAGTGGCCGTGGCCGGAGAAGACGAACGGAGGGGGGGTGGGGAAAACCCCCCCCTTAATTTTTTTTTTGGTGGCCTGGCCACCGTGGCCAGGCCACGGCAGCGGCCATGGCCGGTGTGGCCGTGGCCGTAGAAGACGAAGGGGGGTGGGAAAACCCCCCAAAATGTAAATTTTTTTTTGGGTGGCCTGGCCACCGTGGCTAGGCCACGGCAGCGGCCGTGGCCGGAGAAGACGAAGCCGTAAATTTTTTTTGGGTGGCCTGGCCACCGTTGGCCGGCCGTGGCCGGAAGACGGCCACGGCCATGGCCGTGGCCGGATTTTTTTAAAAAAATTAATAAGGAGGAGGGGGGCTTACCTCGGTCGCGAGGGGACGCCGCCGGAGTGGGGGGAGCTACCGCCGGGGGAGATGACGGGGGGAGCCGGAGGAGGACGGACGGCGGCGGCTAGGGTAGGAATAGGAAGAAGAAGAGAAGGGAAGGGGGGCCGGCCCGACCAAGCGTTAAATAGTGGTGATTAGCGATGCAATTTATGCATCGCTAATCACTCGCTATTTTTTTTAATTTTATTATGGATTAGCGACGCAACAATGCGTCGCTAATCCATCGCTAATTTAGCTTTTTATTATTTTATGCAAAATTTAGTGACGCAACTAATTGCGTCGCTAATGAGTCGCTAACTTGGCGCCAATGTCCGGCGAAAAAAATAATTTTTATTTTCTAGGAAATTGCATCGCAAATGCATCGCAATATTTTTTAAATATTTATAACTGATAAAAATTATATTTTTTGAAAATAATTGCGACGCATATATTGCGTCGCAATATTTTTTTTAATTTTTTATTACATTTATTTTTCTTAAAAACATTGCGACGCAATAAATGCGTCGCAATATTATTTTCTCTGAAAATTTTTTTTCTAGGAAATTATCGCAAATGCGCCGCAATATTTTTTAAATATTTATAACTGATAAAAATTATATTTTTTAAAATAATTGCGATGCATATATTGCGTCGCAATATTTTTTTAATTTTTTTAATTACATTTATTTTTCTTAAAAATTGCGACGCAATAAATGCGTCGCAATATTAAAAATTATTTTCTCTGGAAAATAATTTTTATTTCTAGGAAATTGCATCGCAAATGCGTCGCAATATTTTTAAATATTTATAACTGATAAAATTATATTTTCTAAAAATAATTACGATGCATATATTGCAAATATTTTTTTAATTTTTTTTATTACATTTATTTTTCTTAAAAACATTGTGACGCAATAAATGCGTCGCAATATTAAAAATTATTTTATTTTCTAAAAAATTATTCGCAAATGCGTCGCAATATTTTTAAAATATTTATAACTGATAAAATTTATTATTCGCAATATTTTTTAAATATTTATAACTGATAAAATTGATATTTTTTAAAAATAATTGCGATGCAAATAATGCGTCGCAATGTTTTTTATAAAATTTTTTAATTACATTTATTTTTCTAAAAAACATTGCGATGCAATACATGCGTCGCAATATTAAAAATTATTTTCTTCAAAAAATTTATTTTTTAGGAAAATGCATCGCTAATGCATCGCAATATTTTTTAATAATTATAACTGATAAAAATTATATTTTTAAAAAATAATTGCGACGCACATTATGCGTCCAATTTTTAATTTTTTTTTACTATTATTTTTCTTAAAAATTGCGATGCAATAAATGCGTCGAATATTAAAAATTATTTTCTTTGGAAAAATTATTTTTATTTTCTAGAAAATTGCATCGATCGATCGGACCGATCGGCGACGATCCGACGGTTGCGATCGTTCCAAGCCCTGATCCGATCGGACCGATCTCGGACCATCGATCGATGATCCGACGGTTGCCATCGATCCATGATCCCGATCGTCCATGACCGATCTCGGACCACGGTGATCGATCCGATCGCGACGATCCGACGGTTGCGATCAATCCAAGCCGTGATCCCGATCGATGACCGATCTCGGACCGTCAATCGGTCCGATCGGCGACGATCCGATCGATCGATGATCCCGATCGGCGACCGATCTCGGTGGCGATCGGTCCGATCGGCGGATCCGACGGTTGCGATCATCCAAGCCCTGATCCCGATCGGCCATGACCGATCTCGAACCGTGGCGATCGGTCCAATCGCCGATGATCCGACGGTTGCGATCGATCCAAGCCCTGATCCCGATCGCCACGATCGATCTCGGACCGTTGCGATCGGTCTGAGATCGCTGACGATCCGACGGTTGCGATCGATCCAAGCCCTGATCCCGATCGGCCACGACCGATCTTGGACCGTGGCGATCGATCCGATCGCCGACAATCCGACGGTTGCGATCGATCCAAGCCGTGATCCCGATCGGCCACGACCGATCTCGGACCGTGGCGATCGGTCCAATCGGCGACGATCCGACGGTTGCGATTGATCCAAGCCCTGATCCCGATCGTCCACGACCGATCTCGGACCATGGCGATCGAACCGATTGGATCCGATGGTTGCGATCCAGCCCTGATCCCGATCGACCACGACGATCTCGGACGTCGATCCGATCGGCAACGATCCGACGGTTGCGATCGATCCAAGCCGTGATCCCGATCGCCACGACCGATCTCGGACCGTGGCGATCGGTCCGATCGGATCCGACGGTTGCGATCGATCCAAGCCCTGATTCCGATCGGCCACGACCAATCTCGGACCATGGGATCGGTCCGATCGCGACGATCCGACGGTTGCGATCGATCCAAGCCCTGATCCCGATCGGCCACGACCGATCTCGGACCGTTGCGATCGATCTCGATGACGATCCGACGGTTGCGATCGATCCAAGCCCTGATCCCGATCGGCCACGACCGATCTCGGACCATGGCGATCGGTCCGATCGCCGACGATCCGACGGTTGCGATCGATCCAAGCGTGATCCCGATCGGCCACGACCGATCTCGGACCGTGGCGATCGGTCCGATCGCCGATGATCCGACGGTTGCGATCGATCCAAGCCGTGATCCCATCGGCCATGACCGATCTCGGACCGTGGCGATCGGTCCGATCGGCGACGATCCGAATCGATCGATCCAAGCCGTGATCCGATCGGCCACGATTCTCGGACCGTGGCGATCGTCCAATCGGCAACGATCCGACGGTTGCGATCGATCCAAGTCCCGATCCCACGACCGATCTCGGACCGTGGCGATCGGACCGATCGTGCGATCCAAGCTCATCCACGACCGATCCCGACCATCACGACCGATCTCGGACCGCGGCGATCGATCGATCGGCGATCGATCCAACTATTGCGATCGATCCAGATCCGATGATCCCGATCCCGGGCCACGACCGATCTCGGACCATGCGATCGGTCCGATCGGATGATCCGACGGTTGCGATCGATCCAAGCCTGATCCCGATCGGCCACGACCGATCTCGGACCATTGCGATCGGTCCAAGATCGCGACGATCCGACGGTTGCGATCGATCCAAGCCCTGATCCCTATCGATCACGACCGATCTCGGATCGTGGCGATTGGTCCATCGCCGATGATCCGACGGTTGCGATCGATCCAAGCCGTGATCCCGATCGGCCACGACCGATCCTGGACCGTTGCGATCGGTCCGAGATCGCTGACGATCCGACAGTTGCGATCAATCCAAGCCCTGATCCCGATCGGCCACGACGGATCTTGGACCGTCGATCAGTCGATTGCCGACGATCCGACGGTTGCGATCGATCCAAGCCGTGATCCCGATCGGCCATAACCGATCTCGGACCGTGGTGATCGATCCGATCGGCGACGATCCGATGGTTGCGATCGATCCAAGCCCTGATCCCGATTGGCCACGACCGATCTCGGACCGTGGCGATCGGTCCGATCGGCATCGATCCGACGGTTGCCATCGATCCAAGCCCTGATCCCGATCGGCCACGACCGATCTCGGACCATGGCGATCGATCCGATCGCGACGATCCGACGGTTGCGATCGATCCAAGCCATGATCCGATCGGCCACGATCGATCACGGACCGTGGCGATCGGTCGATCGCCAACGATCCGACGGTTGCGATCGATCCAAGCCCTGATCCCGATCGGCCACAACCGATCCCAGACCATTGCGATCGGTCCGAGATCGCTGACAATCCGACGGTTGCGATCGATCCAAGCCCTTATCCCGATCGGCCATGACCGATCTCGGACCGTGGCGATCGATCCGATCGCCGACGATCCGACGGTTTTGATCGATCCAAGCCGTGATCCCGATCGGCCACGACCGATCTCGAACCGTGGCGATCGTCTGATCATCGACAATCCGATGGTTTCGATCGATCCAAGCCGTGATCCCGATCGGCCACGACCGATCTCAGACCGTGGCGATCGTCCGATCGCCAACGATCCGACAGTTGCGATCGATCCAAGCCGTGATCCCGATCGGCCACAGCTGATCTCGGATGGCGATCGGTCCGATCGGCGACGGCCGATCTCGGACCATGGCGATCGGTCCGATCGGCGACGATCCGACGGTTGCGATCGATCCAAGCCGTGATCCCGATCGGCCACGAACGATCCCGGACTGTGGCGATTGGTCCAATCAGCGATGATCCGATGGTTGCGATCGATCCAAGCCCTGATCCCGATCATCCACGACCAATCTCGAACCGTGGCGATCGGACCGATCGGCATCAATTCGACGGTTGCCATCGATCCCAGCCCTGATCCCGATCGGCCACGACCGATCTCGGACCGCGGCGATCAATCCGATCGGCGACGATCCGACGGTTGCGATCGATCCAAGCCATGATCACGATCGGCGACGACCGATCTCAGACCGTTTGCAATCCATCCGAGATCGGTGACGATCCGACGGTTTGTGATCAATCGAAGCTGTGATCCCGATCGGCCATGACCGATCTCGGACCGTGGCGATCGGTCCGATCGGCGACGATCCGACGGTTGCAATCGATCCAAGCCCTGATCTCGATCGGCCACGACCGATCTCGGACCGTGGCGATCAGTCCGATCACCGACGATCCGACGGTTGCGATTGATCCAAGCCCTGATCCCGATCGGCCACGACCGATCCCGGACCATTGCGATCGATCCGAGATCGTTGACGATCCAACGGTTGCGATCGATCCAAGCCCTGATCCCGATCGTGCACGACCGATCTCGGACCGTGGCAATCGGTCCGATCACCGACGATCTGATGGTTGGATCGATCCAAGCCTGATCCCGATCGGCCATGACCAATCCCGGACCGTTGCGATCAGTCCGAGATCGCTGACGATCCGATGGTTGCGATCGATCCAAGCCCTGATCCCGATCGTCCACGATCGATCTCGGACCATGGCGATCGGTCCGATCGCCGACGATCCGATGGTTGCGATCGATCCAAGCCGTGATCCCATCGGCCATGACCGATCTCAAACCGTGACGATCGGTCCAATCGGCGACGATCTGATGGTTGCGATCGATCCAAGCCCTGATCCCGATCGTCCACGACCGATCTCGGACCGTGGCGATCGGACCGATCGGCGTCGATCCAATGGTTGCAATCAATCCCAGCCCTGACCCGATCGGCCACGACCGATCTCAGACCTTGGCGATTGGTCCGATCGGCGATGATCTGACGGTTGTGATCGATCCAAGCCCTGATCCCGATCAGCCATGACCGATCTCGGACCATGGCGATCGGTCCGATCGCCGACGATTCGACGGTTGCGATCGATCCAAGCCCTGATCCCGATCGACCACGACCAATCCCGAACCGTTGCGATCGGTCCGAGATCGTTGATGATCCGATGGTTGCGATCGATCCAAGCCCTGATCCCGATCGTGCACGACCAATCTCGGACCGTGGCGATCGGTCCGATCGCCGATGATCCGATGGTTGCGATCGATCCAAGCCCTGATCCCGATTGGCCACGACCGATCCCAGACCGTTGTGATCAGTCCGAGATCACTGACGATCCGACGGTTGCGATCAATCCAAGCCTGATCCCGATCATCCACGATCGATCTCGGACCGTGGCGATCGGTCCGATCACCGACGATCCGACGGTTGCGATCGATCCAAGCCGTGATCCCAATCGGCCATGACCGATCTCGAACCGTGGCGATCGGTCCAATCGACGACGATCTGATGGTTGCGATCAATCCAAGCCCTGATCCCGATCGTCCACGACCGATCTCGGACCGTGGCAATCGGACCGATCGGCGTCGATCCGATGGTTGCAATCGATCCCAGCCCTAATCCCGATCGGCCACGACCGATCTTGGACCGTGGCGATCGATCCGATCGGCGACAATCTGACGGTTGCGATCGATCTAAGCCCTGATTCCGATCGGCCATGACCGATCTTGAATCGATCGCTATTTAACATAATTAATTTTTTTTAAAACATTGCGACGCAAAGGTTGCATCGTAATTTTTTAATATGATAATTATATTATATAAATTAATTTTATTTAAAATAATTACGGCACAACAAATGCGTCACTAAATTAAAACATAATTTTTCTAATTTTCTAGTTTATTGCGTCGCTAATGCATCGCTATTTAACATAATTAATTTTTTTAAAAATATTGTGACGCACTGAGTTACGTCGCAATATTTTTTTCTCATATTTATATTTATAAAAATTAATTTTATTTAAATTATTTGTGATGCAATTGGTGCGTCGCTAAATTAAAAATAATTTTTTAAATTTTCTGGTTTATTGCGTCACCAATGCATCGCTATTTAACATATTTAATTCTTTTAAAAACATTGCGACGCACTGAGTTGCGTCGCAATATTTTTTTCCCATATTTATATTTTATAAAAATTAATTTAAAAATATTGTGATGCATTATTTGCATCGCTAAATAAAAAAATTAATTTTTTTTATTTTTTGATTTATTGAGTCGCTAATTGCGTCACAATGTTTTGTTGTCACGGTGGCGTCGCAAAGTGGTCGCAATTTAGCGACGCAATGATGCGTCGCTTTTGCGTTGCTATTTCAATATTTTCTTGTAGTGATAGACTACATTTTCTAATGAAAAAGTAGTCTAAATGTATTTAAAGACTTCATTTTTTTTGCCTTTTAACTACAGTTTCTGATAAAAACGTAGTCTAAATGTATTTAAAGATTTCATTTTTTTGCCTTTTAACAACAGTTTCTGATAAAAACGTAGTCTAAATTGTTCCCAAGATTTAGCAACCCAAGAGGGAGGTGAATTGGGTAATTAAAATTAATTACTAGAGAAGATATGTGCCTTAACACTAATTTAAATTTAATTGGCAGCGGTGTAGTGAAGTACACAGAACAATATCACAGAAAATCAAACAACCATAAACACAAGAGAGTTTATAGTGGTTCGGTGCCAAACTCAACACCTACGTCCACTTCCCAAAACCTTTGGGAATTTTGCTCCAATCGTATCACAACGATTACAACCTCTAGCCTTCCCTAGCTAGCCCTCTTGTTTATACGGCACAAGGCAAAAACCCATAGCCTTACCCAACTAGTCCTCTTATTTTACGGTACAAGGAAGCCAACCCCTAGCCTTACCCGGCTAGTCCTCTTGTTTAACGGCACAAGGAAGCCAACAAGAACTAAGGGTAACTCTAACCCTTTTACAAATGTTCAGAATAGATAAGAACAAGTAGCTCCTACAATGAACAAATATTCAAGAAATACTTTACAATTTTTGTAGCAAATCTTCAGCAATAAATGAAGAAGCTCCGAGGTAGCTGAAGCTTTGAATGCTTGAAGGCTTTAATGGATCTGGACGACCTTGAGCAATGAATGATCTTTATGATTTCTCAGCTTCAAAGCACAACAACTTGCTTTTCAACACTCCGAAAGATATGCAATAAAGGCTCTTTTCTTATATTTCTTTCTCTTATTTCTCTCTTTCAGATTCATCATTTTGTTCTTCTAATCATAGCTATTTAAAGCATTCTAACAACAAAAATATCCATTAGACACATTTGAAATAAATGGAAAGAAAAATGGGAAGAAAAGATAACCGTTGAGATTATTTCCCTTAAGCATTGAATGCACTGAATCCATTTGAAGAAGGAATATCTTTGCCATAATCCAAGAGATCAAAAGTTAGTATAGCTGAAAATAGAAATCAATTAAAGAGGAGAGAGAGTGAGAGAGAGAGAGCATGCCCAAATAACAATGAGGTAGCTGATTGAAATTAATTCCAGATAGCTGAAGGGCTTGAAGACGCTCGGCCAAGAAGGAGTGAAAAGCCACAAGCTAGCTAACCAGCTAGCTATTTTTGAAAGCTCCACGGCATGAGGGAAGAGCATCAGATTCAATAGATAGTACTTAGCTCTCCAGCTAACTATCCACAAGGAGCACACGGCTTGAGGCTCATCCCAGGGAAAAGTAGCTAACTGCTTAGCTAGCTAACCCAAAAAGTCATATGGCCAGGAGCACAATCCAAAAAGCATTAGTTAGCTCTCTAGCTAACTAAGCAAAAGTAGTTAGCTTTCCAGCTAACTAAGCAAGAATCCATCGTTCATAAAGAGAGAAACCATAACAGGGTAGTTAGCCCCCTAGCTAACTAGAAAAAGGAGGCTCACGGCTTGGAGAAGGAAATCAGCCAACAACAGAAGATGAGTTAGCTCTTTAGCTAACTAAGTTCAAAAGTTCATGGCAAGAGAAAGACGTCCGTCCAAGGCAGCTAGCTCCTTAGCTAGCTAAAAAAAGCATCCATACGCCCAAGAGAAGAGTAGTTAGCTCTACATCTAACTAGAGATTGCATCTGCTCGGCTTGGTGGAACCTATAAAAATTAGTTAGCTAACAATGAAAAGTAGTTAGCTCTCAAGGCAAAGCAGTTAACTAACAGGGTATGCTAGCTAGCTAAGAGAAGCACCCAGCTAGCTCGCCAGTTAGCCAAGAACAAGAACCGTTCGGCCAAGCAAAGTAACAGGAAAAATAGTTAACTAAACAATAAAGCCAGCTTGCTAAGAGGGAGGACGAGTTAGCTAGACAGTTAACTGAGTCCAATAGCATTTGGCCAGCACAGTGATAAGGCAAAAGTAGTTAACTAAAATGAAATTTCAGCTAACTTAGAAGGAGGCCAAGCTAGCTAACCAGCTAGCTAAAATGAGTATGGCTCGGCTAGCAACATTAACAGGAAGCATAATTAGCTAAAATAAAATATTAGCTAGCTCAGAAGGAGGCCAAGCTAGCTATCCAGCTAACTCAAAAAGCTAACTATTCGGCCAAGCCACTATAAGATCATGTTAGTTAGCTAACAGATGCATCAGCTAGCTAGAAGGAAGAATAAGCTAGCTAACTGGCTAGCTCACATGAAAATACAAACGGCCAGGGATACAATGGATTAATTTGCTAGCTTCCAGGTAACAAATAAAAATGAAGTATACTCCCATAAGATTTTTGCTTGATGAAACTTAATTGTAAAACATATGTACTTTCCTGCATCAGGCTTAACAAATAGAATTAGTCTTTGCTTAATTATTTTTTAAGCATCAAAATCAATTTAGGGTCAACAATCTCCCCCTTTTGATGATGAAAAAACCCTTAAGCATGCAAAGAATATAGGAAATATTTTGAATAAACAGGAATGTAAACATGGATGCATTATTTTCTCCCCCTGTCATTTTGAATAATTGAAACTCCCCCTGAATATATGGAGTGATTTCTTCTCTCCATTATCTCAATGTATGCAATATTCTTCTCCCCCTTTTTGTCATTGATCAAAAAGATGATTGAAGAACTTGCAAGAAACAAAGCATAATACATCAAGATAAAGTGAATACTGCATTCATACTTAAAAACATTCATACAAAGCATTTAAGTTCAAGCTTAAAATAGAAAGCAAAGTCATTACAAATATTACAAGACATAGTTTTAAGCATTCAACACAAAGTCTTAAGAATTCATCATAAAGCAAAATTTTAAACATTCAATAAGTATTACAAGATAATCACTTCTCATCATATGAAGAATTTTGTACTGAAGATTCATCTGGTTTTTGGGAAGGTCCTGGCTTGTCATTTGAAGGTTGAGTTGGAGGAGCCCAAAGATGAGGGTGTGAGAATGAAGCATTTGGCGCTGATGAAGCAGAAAGAGCAATATAGGTCTCCATAAGACTGCTCAGCCTAGCAAGAGATGTGGTCCAGTGATTGACTGCATTTGTTGCATCCCTTGTCTAGCTCTCATTAGTTCGCATTTGAAATCCCACCCATTCAGCTTTGGTCTCAAAATTTTCAATCTTGTCTTTTAAGAAATTTATTTCCTTTAGGATCCGATCCAAGACAGTCTCATTATGGTGAAAGGCTCGCCCATTAAGAATGTTTACATCATGAACAAGTTGATTTTGAATGATTTTAAATTGAGAGAGTGTCTCAAAAATAGATGAGATGTGGGGTACTAAGGTCTGATCATTGACAGAAGAAGCACTATCCCCAGAACTCCGACTGGATTGAGCAAGGGATAACTCATGAATAATCTGCTGAATCTATTCTTCACAGATTCGCACAGTAGGAGGAACAGGAGCAGAGTTATCATTGCGATGAGAGAGACCAGGAGCACTAACATCAGGCGGTTCAGTCAAGAATGGATTTGGTTCATTCATGGCGGCAAGGTACGGATTCGGTTGATGAAAGTCAAAATTAAAAAAATTTTGTGGTGAACATGCAGGTTGAGGCAGGTTAGATGGTGGCAAACTATTTGATTGACCAGTTCTAGATCTAACTTTAATCCAAACACCATCCCTATTAGCATAGTCCATACGGTGAAGGGAATGAGCATTGAACATGTCAGAGTGATGCAATGCTACAACAGTTTCTCCTTTAAGTTTTATGTTGAAAAACTCAAAAACATACGTGAGAAACATCCCATATGGCAATGCAGCCTTAGACCTACATAAGGATTCTTTCACAATAGTCATTATAAGAGCAGGCAGATCTACAGGTGTTCCTATAAGAATGTTATACATGATACTAATGTCACGATTAGTGACAACATTAAAAGAACCAACACGTGGAGCAAATATCTTGGCTATGATGCTATGAAATAGTCTATTTTCAACAGACAGCATATTAGCATCAAGGTTTTCTATATTATTTGCTTCACTATCATCCATATCAAGAATCATACCAAGTTTGTATCCTCTTTCACTAGGGAGAATTTCTAGGACACCTTCAGGAGGTATATTCAAAGCAGAACCTAGTATTTTGCAATCAAGTTCTATTCTAGTCTTTTTCACATAGGACGTTATGGTTCCACTTTCAAAGGTTATATTTTCATAAAATTCTCTAATTAACTCAGGATAAATTAGCCTTTTGGTAGATAAAAGATTTGTCCAACCTTGAGAAGCAAAAAGTTTTCCTATCTTGAAGCCTTCTTGATCTAGAAAATTGAAATCCACTAACCTGCCATGGGCAAACAATTTGGCAGCGATTAGGGTGTTGATATGAGAAGAACTTCATGAAGAGGATGAAGAGGACTTCCTACGAAGATCAGAATCATCTTCCCTTGAGATAGATTTCTTCTTAGGAGCCATCTCCTTTCTTCTTGAAGTAGAGTGGAAGGAGGAAAGAGCTTGGAAGATAGAAAATAGAAGCCGGATGGAATAAGGATGAGATGGTTTGAGAGAAAAGAGAGATGTTGAAGAAGACGATGGTTGAATGAGGAGAATGAGCTAGTTGAAAAGTGTTGGCCTAGATGGCAATCCAAGAGGGGGGGGGGGGCGTGAATTGGATTCTTTTTAAAATTTAACAATTAAAACTTAAAACCAATTTCACAAGGATTAAGTGCACTAGTGAAGTGATGCAATAATGTAAAGCACAATAAGAGAGAGAGACAATCACGATAAACACAAGATATTTATAGTGGTTCGTTGTTACCAACACCTACGTCCACTCCCAAGCAACTCTTGGGTCCACATTATAATCACCCTAATTACAGCTGAGTTGTTTTCCAAGATCACAACTTGAACTTGTTGTTTTACACGGGATCACAACGAACCCAGCCGGTTTTCACGGGTTCACCAGCACACAACCCATCGTAAGCTATACTTAGCTTACTCCGAGGTTAATAACCTCAACTAATTCAATCCACAGATTGAATTAGAATACAAACAATTCAAATAAATATTTACAGCAATTTAAAGCTCCTCAAATGAGCAAATATGCAATGTAAATAAATAAGAATAGAAAAGCCTATTTTGAAGTGATTCGAAGTTGAGCTTTTCTTCTTTTCCTCTCTTCTTCTGAATGAGCTAACTGGATTTGAACTCTGATTCTTGAATAAAGGTCGTTGAAGAAAAGTTGAAGATTTAGGGCTCTAACTCCTCTTCTTCAAATCGGCAGAAATCCTTTGGATTTGATCTTGGAACTCCTTTGGATTTCTCTTCTATCTCTTTTCTATTGATGGCCTTGAGCACAAAGATTTTCCTCTTTGATTTCTCTCTTTTTCTTTTCTCTATTTTCTCTATTTCTTCTTCTCATTTTTGAAATGGACGATGCCCTTTTATAAACATTCTTAATCCAAGATTAGGTGAAAAATAGCCGTTGAAATTGTACTTGGAATCATTCCTCATGCAAGAAATATATCCATTAGGGGTTAGGTGAAGAAATGTTACTGTTGGAATCCGTTCTGATAGATTTGAATTTTATTCCTGACAGGTTGGAGTTGGCTCCAACTTTTCATGTGACGGCTCCAAGTCGGGTTTCCAAAAATAGTAACAAAATGTCCGTTGGGGAGTCGGCTCTGAGAAACTGTGGTGTCGGCTCGACGCATTCTGGAGTCAGCTCTAATTTCTGAGGGTGTCGACTCTAACGATATCCAAAAAACATACTCTCTGTTCTCAGGTTAGAATTGGCTCTAGCATTTTCAGGTGTCAGCACCGAAACTTCAGGTGTCGGCTTTGAAACTCCAGGTGTCGGCTCCAAAACTGACGCAGAAAGCACTTCTCTGTAACTCAGGTTAGAGTCGGCTCCAGAATACCATGTGTTGACTCTGGACAGTGCCAAAAATATAGAATTGTTCTGATACGCCCTAGGGTCGGCTCCAGACCCAATGGGTGTCAGCTCCAAGTTCTGATCTTTGAAATATTCCATTAAAAAACTGATTCAAACTGATTTTTTTTTTAACAATTGAATAACTTAACCTTTCTAAGTTCCTAAAACACTTGTTAATTTCATTAGTAACACAAAAAATATACTCATGGCTTTTGTTAATCATCAAAATCAATAAGTGGGTCAACAATCTTCCTCTTTTTGATGATGATAAAAACATTGAGTATATGCATGATTAATCAATGAAATTGACAAATTAAGTAAGTTCTAAGTTCTCATAGTTAAGCTTCCCTTGAATGAGGTAGCTCCCCCTATGATAACCAAATTAAGTTTATTTGAATTCAATGCATATATGTTCTAATCAATTAAATTCATTGCATATATGCCATAAACATCAATCTTCATTGCATATATGTTATAAACATCAAAATAAACATCAATCTTCATTGTATATATGTTATAAACATCAAAGGCATATATGTAAACAAACCTTTCTCATCAACATCAAATGCATATACTATATCTCTCCCCCTTTTTTGATATCAACAAAAAGTTTAAGAAGAAGTTCATTAGGCTTAAATCAACATTCTTTCTCATCCTTTATATCATAAAAGTATAAACATAAGAATCGATTAACTCAAAAAGAGTAATGTTAACTTCAAATTTCATTCATTGAGAATAAAGTCATTCAGAACGTTCATTAATTCATTGTAAAATTCATCATTGCATTTCATCAAAGTAGTCATTACAATAAAATGCATCAAAACATTACATTGCATCAAAATACATCAAAACATCAAAGTACATAATTTGTCCTAAATACAAACTAAGGTTCAAAACAAAAACAAAGCATGTAACATCAAAATCTCATAATTCTCTTTAGCTCTTCTAGAATTTGTCCCATGCCCTTTTCTTAAACTTTCATAAAATCATTTAATATCTTTTCAACTAAACTAGCTGCAACTGAAACTTTCTCTTGAAGTTCTGCGTTGCACTTAGAATATGTGTCAGAATCACCAGCAATGTCCTTGATCTTATCAAATATCAACCTTATGTCTTTCATGAAGGTAAAAGAAGATGTGCTCAAAGATGACTCTATCATATTGATCTTATCTTCTAAAGAATAGAAATGCTGCCTTATTCCCATAAGATGATTTTCAAGTTCATTTTTCATCTTAGCTTCATGACTCATAAATAATTCTCTCAGCTGCTCCATCTGAGTCTCTGAAAAATCAGTAGAAGTCTGAACAAATGAAGTAGGAGCTGGTACAAGTGCTGAGGGTGCAGGACTGCTAGGGCCTTGTGAAGTATGTCTCACTAAAGGCTCTGCCTCTAATGTACCAGGGGCCGCAGTATCCATCTTAGCTGCTCTGTCTTCCAGATTTTCTTTTCTTTCCTAGTGTCCACTGATTTTCACAAAACCCACTCAGTGCAGAGTAGCCTTATTATAATAATCTGTGTCTCAGGCTCTGTAAAGGATCATTGTCCAAAATATTAACACCTTGGCTTTGAAAAGCCATAGTCAGAATCATTCCATATGGTAGTGTTGACCTCTTCTTACTGCCAGCCTCATCCATATACCAAATCATCATTCCAGGTAAGTTTATTGGTTGGCCGATCAATACACTATCTATAACTACAACATCCCTTTCAGATACATACTCAAAAAGACTGGTTTTGGGGAATAGGATCCTGCTACAGATATTATGTAACAACCTCAGCTCTAGGGGCAACTGATTAGCCCTAATTTCTTCAAATTCAGTAACTTTCCTACCAAGCATCCTTGATAGTGCCTCTCCCCTCTCACCGTGGGAATTGGCAATAGGTCCAATAATAAGAATTTCTAGCAAATTTCTCAAATTTTTCAGAAGTAAGGTGGATTCTAGTACCTCTCACATAGCTGACAAGCCCACCGTCTCCTCTAGACAAGTTAAGATAAAAATCCTTAACAGAGCGGGATAAGTAGGGCACATCTAATGAACACACCTTCTCCCATCCCATTTCTTTAATCTACCTATCAAGAGAGAAACCCTCAGCTTCAAAGAATCCAAAGTCCACTTTTCTACCCATAGTTATCACTTTCCCGGCTAAAAGATCACCATGTGGAGAAAAGGGACCAGGTATGGCACTAGGAGTGGATGAGGATGACGTAGAAGACGAGCTGGGAAAGGTTGATGAGCCGGACGCCTAACAGTCCTCTTCCCTTCATCATCGATGCTCCAAACCGAACCTCGATGCTTAGGTGCCATAGATTGCTAGGGATTGATGGATTAGAGGGATTCTAGGTTTTGGGAGGTTTGGAGAGAGTTTTGGAAGAGTTTGAAATCAAATGGGACGAATAGGTATCGACTCTGCCCTAAAATAAAACTGGGACCACAAGGTTTCGGCTCCCGCAAAGTGAGGTGTCGACTCCAAGTCGCTAACACAGTTAGCGCTCGAGTCGACTCGCAAAGGGGGTCGGCTCCAGAGTTCAGACAGAGAGCGACACAGACAGAGTGTCGACTCCAAGATAGTTTCAGAAAAAAATGAGAGTTTCAAATGATCTGAAATTATCAAAAATTCAATAATTTTTGATAAAATTCCTTGGAATGTGGTGAATCAAATTTAAATATCTAGATAGTTTTCCTTAGAATCATAAAAGATTTTTTAAGAAATGAATGAATTCTAGATAGTCATTCCTTAGGGTTTCAAAATCATTCTTGGGTCACAAATTCCTAACTCTCCTCTAAGATAACAAAATCTCTCTTCACTTAAAGGTTTTGTAAATATGTCAGCTAATTGTTCTTCAGTGTTAACATAATCAAGACAAATTTCATTATTAGCTACATGTTCTCTTATAAAATGATATCTATTTCTATGTGTTTTGTTCTTGAATGTTGAATTGGATTTTTGTTAGATTATTGCGCTAGTGTTATCACATCTTATGGGTTTTATCAAGTGTGATACCATAGTCTTCAAGTTGTCGCTTAATCCATAGGATTTGCGCACAGCAACTTCCAGCTGCTACATATTCAGCTTCAGTAGTTGATAATGCAACTGAATTTTGCTTTTTGCTAAACCATGTGATTAAGTTACTTCCTAAGAAATTGGCATGCACCACTTGTGCTTTTTCTATCTAGTTTACATCCAGCATAATCAGAATCTGAATATGCAATTAGATTTAATGTGGAGTCTCTAGAATACCATAAACCTACATTTTTTGTTCCACTTACATATCTTAGAATTCTTTTAACAGCTATTAAATGTGATTCTTTAGGTTCAGATTGAAATCTAGCACATAAACATACTGAAAACATAATATCTGGTCTACTTGCTGTTAAATAAAGAAGGGATCCGATTATACCTCGATAATACTTTTGATCAACCTTTTTACCTTCTTCATCTTTGTCCAGCTTGCATGAAGGACTCATTGGTGTTCCGAGGGGTTTCATTGATTCCATACCAAACTTTTTGAGTAGTTCTCTTGTGTATTTGTTTGGTTGATGAAAATTCCCTCTTTGCTTGTTTGATCTGGAGTCCAAGGAAGAAGTTGAGTTCTCCCATCATGCTCATCTCGAATTCTCCCTGCATCAACTTTGCAAATTCTTGACAAGAGAGATCGTTAGTAGCACCAAAAATAATGTCATCTACGTATATTTGTACTACAAGTAAATCTTTACTTTTCTTTTCAAAAACAAGGTTTTATCAACATTTCTTGTAAAATCATTTTCTATTAAGAAATTTACTTAACCTATCATACCAAGCTCTAGGTGCTTGTTTCAAACCATATAAAGCTTTGTGCAATTTAAAAACGTGATTTGAAAATTCGTGATCTTCAAAACCTGGTGGTTGTTCTACATAAACTTCTTCATTTATAAATCCATTTAAAAATGCGCTTTTTACATCCATTTGAAATAAGTTAAAATTCATATGACATGCAAATGCAAGTAATAGCCTAATGGCTTCTAATCTAGCTACAGGTGCAAAGGTTTCATCAAAATCAATACCTTCTTTGATTATATCCTTTAGCAACCAATCTAGCTTTGTTTCTAATTACTATGCCATTTTCATCTAGTTTATTTCTAAAACCCATTTTGATCCTATTACTGAATGATTTTTAGGTCTTTCAACTAAAGTCCAAACATTATTTCTTGTAAATTGATTTAATTCTTCTTGCATTGCTAACATCCAATTATTATCTTTTTCAGCTTCTTCTATAGTTTTAGGTTCAATTTGTGATACAAATGCAAGATGATTACTAATATTTCTCATTATGATCTAGTTCTTATTCCTTGAGATGGATCGCCTATAATCAATTCCTTGGGATGACTATGAGCATATCTCCAGTCTCTTGGAAGATCTATATCATTATGATTATATAACATCATCGTCCTTATGTGAATCATCATCTTTAGCTTCTTGCTCATGATCAGAAGATACTTCAATATTAAGTTTTTCAAGATCTTTTTCAATTATGTTTGTATCTTCCTCATCATCAAGCTTTTCAGAACTAGATGCTAAAGATCATCGAAAACTATGATGATTCTTCAACTACTAAGGTTTTCTTGTTAAATACTCTATAAGCTTTACTAGTTGTTGAATATCCTAAAAGATTCCTTCATCAGATTTAGCATCAAATTTTCCTAAATTGTTTTTACCATTATTATGAATGAAACATTTACATCCAAATGCATGAAAGTATTTTATATTTGGTTTTCTTTCATTCCATAATTCATAAGGTGTTTTCTTTAAGATTGGTCTTATTAAGGCTCTATTTAAGATGTAACATGCTGTGTTAATAGCTTCCGCCCAAAAGTACTTTGGTAGTTGCTTTCGCATAGCATGGTACGGGCCATGTCTTCTAGAGTCCTATTTTTCCTTTCAACTACACCATTTTGTTGTGGTCCTAGGGGCTGAAAAATTATGATTAATTCCATTTTCAGTGCAAAAACTTTCAAATAAGTGATTTTCAAATTCTGTTCCATGATCACTTCTTAGAGATACTATGGTAGTTTTTTCTCATTTGTGACTTTCTTGAAGAATTTCAGGAATATCGAGAAAGTCTCATCTTTGTGAGCTAAAAACATTACCCAAGTATATCTAGAATAATCATCTACAATCACTAGACCATATTTCTTTCCTCCTAGACTTGTGGTTCTAGTTGGTCCGAAAAGATCCATGTGAAGTAGCTCTAGTGCCCTAGAAGTTGAAACAATGTTTTTAGATTTGAAAGAACTTCTAGTTTGTTTTCCAAATTGACATGCATCACATATTTTATTATTTTCAAAATCTAGTTTAGGTAATCCTTTAACTAAATCCATTTTAATTAGTTTTGAAATAAGGTGTGTGCTTGCATGACCTAATCTACGATGCCACAACCAACTAATTTCATTTATGTTAGCATTGTCAGCAATTAAGCAATGATCACTCAAGATAATTTTCTAAATCAACTAAGTAAACATTGCCATGTCTATAACCAGTAAATACAATGCTATCATCAATAGAATTAGTTACAGTGCAAATAGAAGATTTAAATGAAACATTAAAGTTTTATCACATAATTGGCTTATACTAATTAGATTATGCTTCAAACCATCAACATAAAGTACATTATCAATAAATGTAGATGGAGTTATACGAACTTTACCAAGGCCCATAATTTGACCTTTACCGTTATCGCCAAACGTACAACTCCACCTTTCTTTTTCTAGGGTGATGAATTCATCTTTGTCACCCGTCATATGTCTTGAGCAGCCACTATCAAGGTACCACTTTTCTTTTTGATCTTTTGGCTACAAGACATTCCTGCAATAATCAAACTTTATGTTTAGGTACCCAAGCTTTCTTGGGTCCTTCATGGTTAGTAGCAATAAAAATTGTTCCTTTCGGAACCCATATTTTCTTAGCTTTAACATTTAATTTTTATATTTTTAAATTTGCATTCAAAGATTTATGACCTTTTTCATTACATTTAAACAAGTTATATTACTTTTTTTTTACAAAAATATTCTTTAAATTTTTGTTTCTTGTGTTATATCCTAAACCAGCTTTGTCAAAAACAGCTTTTTGATCAATAGTAAATTAAGTTTTTCTGAACTATTTATAAATTTCAACAATATTCTTATATTTATCAATTTTTTTCTTTAAATTAAGATTTTCATTATAAATTGATTATTTTCTTTAGTTTCTTTTTCAGATTTTAAACTTTTGATCTAAAAACAAGTTCATTTTCATTTTAGAAGCTAAATTTTCAGTTTTCAAATTTATTATTTTTTCAAAATTTGAAATCAATCATAATTCATTGAAAGCCTCAAACATTTCATCAAATGTAAAATCATCATTGGGGGTTTCAGAACTTACCTCATTGTCGTCGTTTGGCCATGAAGCAATGTTAGCAACTTCTTTTTATTCTTCTTCGGAAGAAGACTCTCACTATCAGTCCAAGTTGCCATAGGCTTTCTTCTTTTTCTTGTAGGCCTTCTTTAAAAGGACAGTCATATCTAAAGTGCCCTGGCTTTTTACATTCATAACATACTAAGGGCTCTTTCTCTTTGTCCTTGTCCTTTTCTCTTTCTTTTCTCCTTCATTTTTGATTTCAAATTTCTTTGTGGAAGGGCTCCTTCTTTGCATAAATTTCTTGAATTTTTGCAAGGAGAGCTGTCTCATCATCATCTCTTCTTCTTCACTGCTGCTCTTTTCATTTCTGCAGCCTTGAGGGCGATGTTCTTCTTCTTTTTGACTCTTCCTCTTCATGTTGTTCATTGTTAATTCATGGGTCATCAAGGATCCAAGAAGCTCTTCCAAAGGTAGGATGTTCAGTCTTTGGCTTCTTGGATGCGGTCACTTTGGCTTCCCATGATCTTGGAAGTGACCTAAGAATTTTGCGACAAGCTCAGAGTTAGTATAAACTTTCCAAGACTTTTTAAACCATTCACAATATCAGTGAATCTAGTGAACATGCATGTGATGGTTTCATTTTGTTCCATGTAAATAATTCATATTTATGAACCAAAATATTTATTTTGATTCTTTTACTTGGTTTGTTCCTTCATGAGTTATTTCCAACCTATCCCAAATTTCTTTTGCGGAATTACAAGTTGAGATTCGGTTGAATTCATTTGAGTCTAAGGAACAATATAAAATATTAATGGCTTTAGCATTTAGTTGTGCCATTCTCCTATCATTATCATTCCAATCCCTTTCGGGCTTAGGAACAATAGTGCCATCAATAAGTGTGTGGGTGTACTAGGTCCATTAATTATTACTCCCCATAATTCATAGTCAGAAGCTTGAATGAATATTCTCATTCTAGCTTTCCAATATGAATAGTTGGTTCCATTAAATAAAGGAGGTCTATTCGTAGAATGACCTTCAGCAAAACTGAACCACTTTGTGTTGCCATATGGATCTTTAGCCCTTGATCGTGAGATCAAATTCTAAATGAGCACTTGCTCTGATACCAATTGTTGGCCCAGATGGCAACCCAAGAGGGGGGGGGTGAATTTTCTTAAAAATTTAATTAAAACTTAAAACCAATTTATAAGATTAAGTGCAAGTGAAGTGATGCAATAATGTAAAACACAATAAAAGAGAGAGAGACAATCACGGCAAACACAAGATATTTATAGTGGTTCGGTGTACCAACACCTACGTCCACTCCCAAGATTCACTTGGGTCCACACTATAATCTCCCTAGATTACAGCCGAGTTGTTTTCCAAGATCACAACTCGAACTTGTTGTTTTACATGGGGTCACAACGAACCCAGCCAGTTTTCATGGGTTCACCAGCACACAACCCACCGTAAGCTACACTTAGCTTACCCCGAGGTTAACAACCTCAACTAATTCAATCTACTGATTGAATTAGAACACAAACAATTCAAATAATTGTTTACAGCAATTTAAAGCTCCCCAAATGAGCAAATATGCAATGTAAATAAATAAGAATAGAAAAGCCTATTTTGAAGTGATTTGAAGTTGAGCTTTTCTTTTTTTCTTCTTTTCCTCTCTTCTTCTGAATGAGCTAACTGGATTTGAACTCTGATTCTTGAATAAGGCTCGTTAAAGAAAAGTTGAAGATTTAGGGCTCTAGCTCTCTTCTTCAAATCGGTAGAAATCCTTTGAATTTGATCTTGGAACTCCTTTCGATTTCTCTTCTATCTCTTTTCTATTGATGGCCTTGAGCACAGAAATTTTCTTCTTTGATTTCTCTCTTTTTCTTTTTCTCTATTTTTCTCTATTTCATTCTTCTCATTTTTGAAACAGACGACGCCCTTTTATAAACATTCTTAATCCAAGATTAGGTGAAAAATAGCCATTGAAATTGTACTTGGAATCCTTCCGCACGCAAAGAAATATATCCATTGGGGGTTAGGTGAAGAAATGTTACTGTTGGAATCCATTCTGACAGATTTGAAATTCCGTTCCTGACAGGTTGGAGTCGGCTCCAACTTTTCACGTGTCAGCTTCAAGTCGGGTTTCCAAAAATAGTAACAAAATGTCCGTTGGGGAGTCGGCTCCGAGAAACTGTGGTGTCAGCTCGACGCGTTCTGGAGTCGGCTCTAATTTCCGAGGGTGTTGACTCTAACGATGTCCAAAAAATACACTCTCTATTCTCAGGTTAGAGTCGGCTCTAGCATTTTCAGGTGTCGGCTCCGAAACTTCAGGTGTCGGCTCCAAAAACTAATGCAGAAAGCACTTCTCTGTAACTCATGTTAGAGTCGGCTCCGGAATACCATGTGTCGACTCCGAACCGTACCAAAAATATAGAATTGTTCTTATATGCGCTAGGGTCGGCTCCAGACCCAGTGGGTGTCGACTCCAAGTTCTGATCTTTTAAATGTTTCATTAAAAACTTGATTCAAACTTAATTTTTTATAACAATTGAATAACTTAACCTTTCTAAGTTCCTGAAACACTTGTTAATTTCATTAGTAACACAAGAAATTACTTATGGCTTTTGTTAATCATCAAAATCAATAAGTGGGTCAACAAAAAGATTTATATAGGGAGGATTTCAAGGTGGTTAACTGGCCAGGTGACTAGTAGTTGCCTGGTTGGTTAACTACCTTAAATATAATAAATAGAGATGGAATGGCCGGTTGGTAAGGATTGATTGTGAAAAGTTTTCATGTGAATTAAAGGGCAGTTAACTTCCCAGCTAACTGACACACTCAAGTACAATAGCAGTAATTTCATTTTCCATAAATAGATTTGATTGAAAGTAATGGAAGATGTTATGCAAAATGATTTTTCAATTATAATTTCAAGGAGCATGAAAATAACTCATTAAATAATTCATTAAATAGTTTGATCAAACATACCAAGTTCTCTTCTAATTTCATAAAATTTAGATTCATCAAGAGGTTTGGTAAAATATCAGTAAGTTAATTTTCAGTGCTTAAAAATTCAATTACAATATTTCCATTGTTACATGATCTCTAATAAAGTAATGTCTAATTTCAATATATTTAGTTCTTGAATGTTGAATAGGATTTTTAGTTAAATTAATTGCACTTGTATTATCACATTTTATTGGTATGGCTTTTTGTTTGATGTCATAATCTTCTAACTGCTGCTTAATCCATAAGATTTGAGCACAGCAACTTCCAGCTGCAACGTATTCGGCCTCGGCCGTAGACAATGCTACTGAAGTTTGCTTTTTGCTAAACCATGCAATTAAGTTAACACCTAGAAATTGACAAGCTTCGCTAGTTGATTTTATGTCTAATTTACATCCAGCAAAATTTGGATCAGTGTAACCTATTAAGACAACGCTAAATTATTTGTCATACCATAGTCCTAAATTCAATGTTCCATTCAAATATTTAAATATCCTTTTAACAGCAAGCAAGTGTGATTCTTTAGGATTAGCTTGATATCTAGCATACATGCAAACACTGAATAAAATATCTGGTCTACTAACAGTTAAATATAATAATGATCCTATCATGCCTCTATAAAGTTTCAAATCAACAGACTTCTCAGTATTATAGGATTCAAGTCTACAAGATGAGCTCATAGGGGTACCGATACTTTTTGATGTCTCCATACCAAACTTTTTGATCATTTCTTTGATATACTTGGATTGGCTTATGAAGATCCCATATTTGCTCTATTTGATCTATAGTCTGAGGAAATAGTTTAGTTCTCCATCATACTCATCTCGAACTCTCCTTGCATAAGCTTAGCAAAGTCCTTGCACAAGGAATCATTAGTGGCACCGAATATGATGTCATCTACATAGATTTGAATAATTAATATATCTTTATCTTGTCTTTTAATAAATAGAGTTGTATCCACGTTTCCTCGAATGAAGTCATTACTGAATCAAGAATTTGCTTAATCTTTCATACCAAGCCCGGGGCGCTTGTTTCAAACCATACAAAGCTTTGTTCAACTTAAATACGTGGTTTGGAACAAGTGATTTTCAAAACTGGGTGGCTGTTCCACAAAAACTTGTTCAGCAATGTATCCATTTAAGAAAGTGCTTTTAACATCCATTTGATATAGTTTAAAATTCATAAAGCAAGCATAAGCAAGAAGTAATCTAATAGCTTCTAATCTAGCAACTGGGGCATAAGTTTCATCAAAATCAATTCCCTCTTCTTGATTATAACCCTTAGCTACTAATCTTGCTTTATTTCTAATTATATTACCATGTTCATCCAATTTGTTTCTAAAAACCCATTTAGTTCCAATAATTTGATGATCATGAGGTCTTTCAATAAGAGTCCATACATTGTTTCTTTCAAATGGTGAAGTTCCTTATGCACGGCATTATCCAATCAATATCATTTTAGCATCATCAAAGCATTTAGGTTCAATTTTAGATACAAATGCTAAGTTATTAAAAGTATCTCTAAATGATGATCTAGTTCTAACACCTTGAGATGGATCACCTATTTGATCTTTAGGGTGATTGAAAACGTACCTCCATCCTCTTTCTAATTCATCATTACCTTGTGAAACTTCAGGTAGGTCAGTGTTCCCTTTTTCATTACCTCTTGTGTATCTGATTCATCCTTATCCTTCAAGGTAATTCTTTGAGTTGATCTTTAATTTCATCTGCATCATTTATACCTTTTCTCTTCCTTAATGGCAGATCATTAGATTCATCAAAAATAACATGAATTGATTCATCTACTACTAGAGTCTTTTTGTTGAATACTCTAAAAGCTCTACTATGCAAAGAATAGCCGAGAAAAATTCCTTCATCAGATTTAGCATCAAATTTATCAAGGTTTGATTTTTCATTATTTAAAACAAAACAACGACATTCAAAAACATGAAAATAACTGATGTTTGGTTTTCTTCCTTTCCAAAGTTCATATGGAGTCTTTTTCAAAATAGGTCTAATCAATGCACGATTTAAAACATAACATGCAGTGTTGATAGCTTCAGCCCAAAAGTACTTTAAGAGATTGCTCTCACACAACATGGTACGGACCATTTCTTTAAAGTTTTGTTCTTTCTTTCTACTACTCCATTTTGTTGGGGTGTTCTGGTGCAGAAAAATTATGTTCAATTCATTTTCATTACAAAAATCTTCAAAAGATTTATTTTCAAATTTTTTCCATGATCATTTCGTATAGATAAAATAGAATTCTTTTCATTTGTAATTCTTTTAAACAATTTTTGAAATGCAGAAAATGCTTCGTCTTTACTAGATCAAAATAAAACCCACGTAAAATGAGAAAAATCATCAATAAAAATAAAACCATATCTTTTCCTCCTAAACTAGTTGTTCTTGTAAGACCAAATAAATCCATATGCAAGAGTTCCAAAGGTCTAATAGTTGAAACCAAATTCTTTGATTTAAAAGATACTCGAATTTGTTTTCCAAATTGATAAGCATTGCAAATCTTATCTTTTTCAAAAACAAGTTTCGACAAACCATGCACTAAATCTTTCTTAATTAATTTAGATAGCAAATACATGCTTGCATGAGCTAGTCTACGATGCCACAATCAACTATTATCAGTTTTATTGTTTGTAGCAACTAGGCAATCAATATTTTGATCATGCAAATCATTTAAATTAACAATATATACATTTTCATCTTATGACCAACAAATTTCATATTTTCATTAGCAAGATTTTTAACAATGCATAAGGATGATTCAAATATAACTTTAAATCCTTTGTCACATAATTGACTAATGCTAAGTAAATTATATTTCAGTTCTTTCACAAGTAAGACATTATCAATATAAGCATGAGGTGTGATGCCTATTTTTTTAATGCCAATTATTTTTTCTTAGCCATTATTACCGAAAGTAACAACACCTCCATCTTTTGCCTCCAAAATGATGAATTACGATTCATCACCTGTCATGTGTCTTGAGCACCCGCTATCCAAGTACCATTGTCTTTTAGCTGCTCGGGTCGCAAGACACACATGCAAACACAATTTCAAATTTTGCTCTTAAGTACCCAAGCTTTCTTGGGTCCTCTAGGGTTAGTTAAGATAGTTCCTTTTGGAACCCATATTTTTCTCACATTGTGTGTGTGACAAGTATAAGCTTTATGTCCTAATTTTTCACATTTGAAACATGTAATTTTGGTAGAATCATCAACATGCACATAAATATTTTCAAGAATTTTTGTCTTTCAAAAGGATTATATCCAAGACCAGCTCTGTTGTAAATATCTTTTTGACTATTTAAAATTAATTCTAATTTTTCTGAGCTCAAAGTAAATCTATCAATAATTGGTTTTAATCTATTTACTTTATTTTTTAAATTTTGGTTTTCCTTTAGCAATAATTCATTATCTTTTGAAATTCTTTCTTTTTCAAGAATAAGATTCTTAATTTCATTTTCAAATCTTTGTTCTTTGAACTTAAATTTGCAAAATCATCAACAAGTTCATAGAATGCACCATGTAATTCGTCAAAAGTAAAGTCATCTAGAAAGCTAGGACTTACCTCATCATTATCAGCCATGAAACAAACATTGGCAACTTTAGTTTTCTTCATCTTCTGAATTTGTAGCCTCACTGTCGCTCCATGTAGCCATCATTACTTTTTTCTTTACTCTTTTGGATCCTTTCTTTAATAGTGGACATTCTGGTCTGATATGTCCAGGCTTTTGCACTCATAGCATGTAGGAGGTTCACTCTTTTCTTTCTTTGCTGTGATCCCCTTTAGTAAAATGTTTTCTTTTTCCAAACTTCTTTCTTTTCATAAACTTTTTGAATTTTCTTGAGATAAGTGTCATTTCATTATCTTTCTCACTGTCACTAGTGGTTTCCTCACTTTCATCATCTTGAGTTGCACTCTTTAATGCCATAGTTTTTTTTCTTTGATTCATCTTCATCAATATGTTGTCGTTGCTGAAGCTCATAAGTCATCAAAGAACTAACCAACTCTTCAAGTAATAAAGTGTTGAGATCTTTTACTTCTTGTATTGCAGTTACTTTGGCTTCCCATGACCTAGCAAGGATCTTAAGATTTTTCTAACAAGAACACTGTTAGCATAAGATTTTCCAAGACTTTTTAGCCCATTAATAATATTAGTAAATCTTGTAAACATATCAGTGATATTTTCAGCTGAATCCATTTTAAATAATTCATACTTATGAACAAGCATATTTATTTTGAATTCCTTGACTTGATTTGTACCCTCATGGGTGACTTCAAGTCTATTCCAGATTTCTTTAGCAGACATGCAAGTAGATATGCGATTAAACTCATTTGCATCAAGAGAACAATAAAGAGCATTCATAGCTTTTGCATTTAATTGAGCTAGTTTCTTATCTTGCTCATCCCATTCAGATTCAGGTTTTGCAATGTCAAGATTATCAATCTTAATAGTGGGTGTGTGTGGTCCATTAATTATGATTCCTCATAAATCATAATCTAGTGCTTGAATGAAGATTTTTATTCATGCTTTCCAATATGTGTAATTTGTTCCACTGAACAAAGGTGGTCTATTAGTTGATTGTCCTTCAATCAACATAGATCACATTTGGATTACTATTGATCTTTGGCTCCAAGCTAATTAAAGCTACAGAAATCAAGAGCACGCTGCTCTGATACCACTTGTTGCCCAGATGTAGCAACCCAAGAGGAGGTAAATTGGGTAATTAAAAATTAATTACTAGAGCAGATATGTGCTTTAACACTAATTAATTTAATTGGCAGCGGTGTAGTGAAGTGCACAGAACAATATCACAGAAAATCAAACAACCACAAATATAAGAGAGTTTATAGTGATTCGGTGCCAAATTCAGCACCTACGTCCACTCTCCAAAAATCTTTGGGAATTTCACTCCAATCGTATCACAACGATTACAACCTCTAGCCTTCCCTGGCTAGCCCTCTTGGTTATACAGCATAAGGCAGCCAAACCCCTAGCCTTACCCGACTAGTCCTCTTGTTTCACGGCACAAGGAAGCCAACCCCTAGCCTTACCCGGCTAGTTTTCTTGTTTAACGGCACAAGGAAGCCAACTCCTAGCCTTACCCGGCTAGTCCTCTTGTTTAACGGCACAAGGAAGCCAACAAGAACTAAGGGTTAACTCTAACCCTTTTACAAATGTTCATAATAGATAAGAACAAGTAGCTCCTACAATGAGCAAATATTCAAGAAATACTTTATAAATTTTTTAGCAAATATTCAGCAATAAATGAAGAAGCTCCAAGGTAGCTGAAGCTTTGAATGCTTGAAGGCTTTAATGGATCTGGATGACCTTGAGCAATGAATGATCTTTATGATTTCTCAGTTTAAAAGCATAGCAACTTGCTTTTCAACACTCCGAAAGATACGCAATAAATGCTCTTTTTCTTGGATTTCTTTCTCTTATTTTTTTCTTTCAGATTCGTTATTTTGTTCTTCTAATCACAACTATTTAAAGCATTCTAACAACAAAATATCCATTAGACACATTTGAAATAAATGTAAAGAAAAACGGGAAGAAAAGATAAATGTTGAGATTATTTCCCTTAAGCATTGAATGCACTGAATCCATTTGAGAAATGAAGATCTCAGCCATAATCCAAGAGATCAAATGTTAGTATAGCTGAAAATAGAAATCAATTAAAGAGGAGAGAGAGTGAGAGAGAGAGCACGCCCAAATAACAATGAGGTAGCTGACTGGAATTAATTCCAGGTAGCTGAAGGGCTTGAAGACGCTCGACCAAGAAGGAGTGAAAAGCCACAAGCTAGCTAACCAGCTAGCTATTTTTGAAAGCTCCACGGCATGAGGGAAGAGCATCAGATTCAATAGATAGCTAACCAGATTCAAGGGCTCTCCTCCATGTGTAGAGGGAACCCCCTCCAAATGTAATTCTTTGTCTTCGAGCAGTGGGACTAAAGAGTCGGTTGGCGGCATTCCATTGGAGTCATCCAGTATCACCATCACTTGTAAGTAGGAAGCCTTGACAACTCCTTCTAAATTTTCTTCAACCACCTGTCCCTCTGCCATTGGTTTCCCCTCTAATGGGGAAGACTTCTCCTCCATCACTAGAACTCTTGTCTCCCTCTTTTTGGCGCAGAAGGTTGCCAACCGATCTTGATTTGTTTCGCCTCCTCTGAGAGCGATTCAGGAAAACAGGGTTTTTTTCCAGACTTGTGCCTCTCCCCAGAGCCGATTCTTCTCTGGTGCTTGTCCAGCTCCCCCTTTATCTAGCCCATGAACTCCGACCTTTCAGCTACAAACATGGTAGATGATAACTCAGTCCATGGTAAAGTTGCTCAAATATAATCAACATAGAAAGGGGACAAGAACTTACTCTTGGGATCAAAGGGGCTAAGTCCGGCGGCGAAAAGGGCATCTTCCGCCAAAAGAACGCTAGCCGAGAATATCCAACCATCACGAAGGGTGGTCAAATCCTTCTTTTCTTGCTCGGACAACTCCGGATGGACCTCCGCATCCTTAGCGTAACTCGTTCATACTTGAGGGAAATCTGACCCGGTGTTCCCTTCAGCAATGAAGAACTGAAATTTTTATTCCTTTATGGAGGTGGGGGTGTCCAATATCATCTTGAATGACATCCGAGGTCTAATATAGGGCTACTTAGAGCTCTTCCCGAAGACCAAACTGTAGCAGATCCGGAACATGGAAAGCGTCGTTGTTACCTCGGTGCGGTTGCACATCGATATGAATCCGACGATGTTGTGCCAACTATTCGGAGCCACCATCATTGGACATAAATTATAAAACCTCATTATCTTTATCACTAATGGGTGGATGGGGAACCGAAGACCCGCTCTCAAGCTCTCTTCGTAAAAGAAGATCCAATGCGCTAGCTGCTCCGAGACCCTCTGCTCAGGTTTCGATAACTATAGGGTGATATCCCAAGGAACCCTATACTTTCGGCGAACTCTGTCCAAATCCTCTAAAGTCATCACAAAAGCCATGTCGCTCAGGCCCTTCATATTTCTGAGTTAAGAAGAATAACCTTCAAATGGGATCACAGGAGTCTTGAGAAATGAATCTTTGGAGAAGAAGCAAGAAAA
The DNA here is from genome assembly GCA_900491605.1 of Calamus simplicifolius. Taxonomy (NCBI): domain Eukaryota; kingdom Viridiplantae; phylum Streptophyta; class Magnoliopsida; order Arecales; family Arecaceae; genus Calamus; species Calamus simplicifolius. Next base: position 1,253,463 of record UESW01004031.1, read on the forward strand.
TAGCGTGATAGGAGATAGCTCTCCTCGACCCTCTTTCTAAACCGTCCTAACAGAAAGGCGGTGCGCCATTGGCGAGGATCCCCAAACTTTCAAATTGCCAGCTCGGATGCTCTAAGCTCAAGGAGTTGCCATGTGTTGCTTCCCCGATCATTGTTCGCGAGGAACGAAAGGTTTCCACTCCATCCACCGAGAAAAATGATGGAATGGCGACGTGGCATTTATGAAGCCATCATTGTGCATCTCTTCAAGTTTAAATCCCTTTATCCGATCAAAGCCATCTGAAACTCTAATCCATATGCTTGAGTTTATGCTTCAACTAGGGAGTGGGGGGCATGTGATGCAGGGTAAAATCGCCATTATATCAATATCCATGTGCGCGATGAAAAGGTTAGGATCACTTTTGATTTTTGATCCACCAGTTGTCACATCTGAAAAAAGACAAGGCCAATACGTCTCAGCAAAACCAAAGTACTCATATACCTTGGCCAGACTGAACTATCCTCATACCTTGGCCAGATCGAGCTATCCCCGATCGCCCGATTCCCAAAGCGATTTTTCCCAAAGTAGAAATAAAGAACCAAGTGTGAAAAAATTCAAATTCATGATAACCTGACGAGATTCCAACCACGTGGGTCCTCAACCACCCTAAGTGGGGAATAAGGCCAAAATGTCAAACATGGCCTAGAGCCTATAAATCATCGAATCTCAAAGCATCAGCTAGTTTCTCTAGCCGTTGATTCTCTAACTAATCAAATTCGAACGCTACCGGCCTTGAACAAATTTGATTCGTATCAGATTCAAATCATGATGGTTTTTAATTTCCTATGACATGTCCAAGGAATCAGATAGTTGTATGCCATCACATCGGCAACCTATAAATACCCTATCCTAAAAGTCTTCTAGGTACGCTCACTCTTTCACTAAAAAAACTCCATTGAAGCTCAAACAGAGCTCTGAGCTCTCTTGAAGGCCAATATTGAGGGACTCCTCTGCGAGAGCCTTCTGCTTATATCTGCTTACCGTGCATCTCTACTGACTTGAGCATCAAAGGGTCTTCCGTAGAGGATCACCCCCAACGTTCTCTACGTGAGGATTATCTTGCAGGTCCATCTAGACGAGAGATCGGCGTCATCTAGAGGTGGGTCGCACTCGAGTTGAAGAATTAATTTCTACGGCAATAGATATAGATCGTCAATAAAATTTTTATGATATGTAATTTGATCATTATCTAACTTTCACAAATATTTCTAAATCATTTTGAGATAACCCGCAGTTTCTGACTACTTTACATCTGCCCTGTAGTTTATACCGTGAATGGGTAAAGAATCAAGTATAATATTTTCAAGCTTCATAGCCACCAACATCGATTCATCCGTCAACGCTGCTGTCTACGCTGTTATAAATTTGCAATTACTCCGATCAGCGCTATCTCGATGCGGACATTTCTATTTGTATATTATTACTTCCATCTTCGTTCCTCCGCCACGGTGACAGTCGCAACCAGCTCGTCGTTGCATACCGTGAAAGAAGTTTGTTTTAAAAATATCTCTTGGCTTGACGTCTTCGTTTCAAAATAAATAATATTTTTAAAAAGTAGAATGGAAGAAAACTCAGTCAAGCTCATCGATCCCTAACCAAAAGAGGCCTTCCCAATTTAACGATGTTTAATCAGAGCTCATTGTTTCCTTAAACGATTTTCATGTTCGCTATTTTTAACACAATGTCGCATGCCCGCCCATTGTATTAAATATTAATTATTTTTATAATATTTTCTATAATGTTAAACTTTATATTATTTTTATTCTAAAATAAAAAATAACCAATAATGAAACCAAAAAACATTAATTTTTAATTCTAGCTCTTTAATTTTCTCGCTTCACTCTTTTGTTTTAGTTGTTGATATAATTAAATAATTAAAAAAAATATTATTTGATTTGAAGCATACTAATAATGCTTTATTTAAAAAAGAGTTTGTCATGATGCATTCAATTATATTTAAAAATAAAATTATTTATTTTTGTAAATTAAAAATATAAAATTAATTAATTATCTTAAAAATTTATATAACTTAAAATTAAGATTTATATTTAAATAAATTTATGTTTTACTAACATTACTATTATATCTAGCATTCTCTGGCCCATGCCCTTGACATGGTTGAATCAAAATTGTGCAACTGCAATGCTGGGCATTAGTTAGTTCAAGCTTTAGGGTTATGCTCGGGCTATGGCTTTGAGGCATAGTCAGAGCTCAGTTAGGGTAAGCTTGGATATGATTTTTTTTGCATTGTTAGCAAACCCTAGCTTGGTTCGGACTCATTTGGATCAAGATTGATGCTCATTTCCACTCTTAAGATTGATAGAGGGGATTGATCATGGTCCTTGAATAATCGAGCACAAAATCTAATGATATCTCATCTGCTTTGGTTCAACTAGAATTCACCACGTGTAACACAACCGAGTGAGACGCGAACCCTTGAACGAGGCTTCCCGCTTTGCTTTAGATACTGGAATCAGAATAGTTCTACAATAATCCTATATGAGAAAATTTTTCTCAATTGCCCAATGATATGACTGATCCAATGCCATCAGAATAAACGGTAACAGCGACTGACGGAGACCCCCTCGGCCTCCGGAGCCCCCTTGGCGTCGGATATCAACATCGGCCTCACCAGGCACCCGACTTGAAGACTCACTCTTCGCATCTCCAAAATGTCATTCAACTCTCCAGCTTCACCCTGCATCGGGTCAACTCCGACCATCGAGGTCCCGAGACCCCCTCGGTCTCGGGCTGCATGAACAGTGCTCAGCCTCGAGTTCCAGTCTCGGCCTTGAGCCTCAGCTTCCGGACTCTATGAACAGTATCTCAACCCCCGAGACCCCCTCAGTCTCGGGCTGCATGAACTGTGCTCGGCCTAGAGTTCCAGTCTCGGCCTCGAGCCTCAGCTCCCGGACTCTATGAACAGTATCTCAACCCACGAGAACCCCTCGGTCCCAGGCTGCATGAAAAGTGCTCGGCCTTGAGCCTCAGCTCTCGGACTATGAACAGTATCTCAACCCCCGAGACCCCCTCGTCTCGGGCTGCATGAACAGTGCTCGGCCTCGAGTTCCAGTCGGCCTCGAGCCTCAGCTTCCGGACTCTATGAACAGTATCTCAACCCCCGAGACCCTCGGTCTTGGGCTGCATGAACAGTGCTCGATACGTGGTCTAGCCCTTGAGCCCAGCAACCTATAGTCTCGAGCCACCTGGCATGCCCATGTGGTCCGCCGCACATCCATAGCAGCGTGTGGCCATACCTCATAACGGCATATGGTCCATCGCATATCTGCGACTGTGCATGACCATACCCCATTACAGCGTATGGTTCACCACCCGCCTGCAACTGTGCGTGATCACATCTGGAACGGTGCGCACTAGGTATAACCACAGATGCCAGACACATGTGAGGCCGTACTAATAGGTAACGCAGAACGCCTCCGACATGCATAGTGATGGTACGACTTGTCACTGTCAGCATCATTTTTTTGTTCGATATTGGACGAGGTGCCTTGAAATCAGCAATCTTTCGGAACGGAAGGATGTATCTTCGAACAAGTATAAAAGCGCACACTCTCACTGTAAGTAAGGATCCAAGAACTCTGGTTTTTCTAGCTTCTTCCTACTAGTTAAACCCTAACTTTCTAGCTTCCATCCGCTAGTCAGTTCTCGTCTGTTCCCGAGTGACTAACTTGAGCATCGGAGGGTCCCCACCAGAGCATCCGATCTCCGGGGACTTTTCTTGCAGGAGTCCGGTAAGGAGGACATCCGTTTTCCCGACGTTTGAAAAAAGTGACTCGGCATCAACATATTGGCGCGCCAGGAAAGGGGGACGAGAAAGATTTAACCAGCAATCTGCAGCCTCTCTCTCTCTCCGAGCTCTTGAGCCATGGTGACGACTTGTGGGAAAGGGGTCTTCGCCAGCTACGCTGGGGGGCAGCGTCAAGGAGCTGATCCGCCAATGGTTGGCCCCTCATCTCCCCCAGCTGATATCCTTGCACACCCCCGCGTCCTCAAGCGGCTAGACCTTCCGCTCCCCCGGTCGACATCTCTGCGCCTCCTCCACAGTAGCTCCAGGAAGACCGGCTTGCCGCCCTAGCCACGCAAGTCCAATCCTTGGCTGCAGTGGTTCAAGGTCTGTAGCACCAGCAGGCGGCTGCGTGGCAGCCGGAGCTATTACCATCGGTTCCGGGGGTGGTGCAACCCAGCCAGCATTCTTTCCGGAGAAGCTTGCCGGTCCCCGGAAGCTTGCCACCGCCATGCTTCGCCCAAGCCTCACCACCGGGGAGCCTCCAAGAGACCCCGGTCGCCTTCTCGTCATGCCAGTGTTTCTCCCAAACGGCGGCACGAGAAGGAGGCGGAGCGCACTCATCGACATCGCTGTCACTTTTCCCCATCCTCAGAGTCCTCGAGGGAGGGGTCCTTCGATGGCAGGATAGCCCGTCGAGCCGACCACCGACTCAACGAGTACAACCGGCGGTTAGAGGAACTCAGCCGCCGGATTTCTCACCTGCCGGAGGTGGACTATGACAGCCGACCTCCGCTGTCCTGTCGTATCATGGAAGAGCCCATCTCCATCCGGTTTCGTTTCCCTCAGCTGGATCCCTATGACGGGACCATGGATCCCCTGGACCACCTAGAAAGTTACAAGATTCTCATGTAGGTCCAGGGGGCAACCGATTCGCTCATATGCATCGCCTTCCCTGCCACCTTGAAGAAAGCTGCCCAAGCTTGGTACTCTCTCCCGCTACGCGGAGTATTGATTCTTTTTCAGCTGGAGAGGCCTTCTTAGCCCATTTTGATGCTGCCGAAAGATTCCAAGGGTAGCTGACAGCATCTTCTCTGTCCAGCAGAAGAGCGGCGAGTCCTTGCGGGACTACGTCGCTCGGTTCAAGGAGGCAGCCCTGGAAGTCTACAATCTCAAGGACTCAGTGGCCACTTTGGCCTTGAAGGAGGGCTCTGTCCATCCGCTATACTTCCTTGAAAAGAAGCTGCCCGGTTCCTATGCTGAACTCTTGACTCGGGCCTAGAAGTATATCCGCGCCGACGAGGTTGATTCCTCTCGGTGCAGACTAGCAGGAGTATCCTTAAGAAGCCGACTCGCCTTGAGCCTGTTGAAGTTCGACCCAGGAGGCCCAAGCCTCCCCGCCGACAAGACAACCATCCTCAAGCCCCTGCATAGAGGGACGATCCTTACACCCCTCTGCTTGCTCCCATCTCCCACATCTTGCTAGAGATAGAGGGCGAGTCGTACCTGCCATGCCCTCCTCCACTGAACCCAAAGATCCCCCGCAACAAGAATTTATACTGCCGCTACCATCGGGATCACGGCCACGACACCGACAACTGTTGCCAGTTGAAGAAGGCGATAGAGGATCTTATCCAGCGCGGCCACCTGGGGAAGTTCGTTCAAAGGAATGACTCGGGTACTCCTGGTCCGTCGGTGCCTCCGCTACCGGTGATTGACAATGCTCCAACTGAGAAGACGATGGCGATGATTTCCTGGGGGGCAGGTGGCCCACCCAAGAGGCCGCAAGGGGAGGAGTTAGATTCTGTAATCCCTTTTTCTAAAAGGGACTTAGAGGGGGTGGTAAATAAAAATGATGATAGCGTCGTTGTGTCCATGACGATTGCTAAGTATCCTATAAAAGAATTCTGGTTGATAGTGGGAGCTCGGTGGATGTTTTGAATTATGATGCTTTTGTTCACATGAACCTGTCACCCAACCTGCTCCGGCCCGTCGTTATGCCCCTGATGGGGTTTACTGGAGATTCCGTGAAGGTCGAGGGGGAGATCACTCTTCCTGTCATGGCTGGCACGGCCCCACGCCAAAGTACAGTCTTTATGAGCTTCCTGGTGGTCCGGGTACCCCTCGCCTATAATGCAATCCTCGGAAGACCTGAGCTTAATCTTTTGGACGCTGTCATCTCCACTAAGAGGCTCCTCGTGAGATTTCCCACCAATGAAGGAGTCGGGGAGATGCGGGGGGAGCAGAACCCGCCCCCACTTTGCTGCTATATGGCCCCTAGTCCATAAGGGGTGATGCCTACACCTACACCAGAAGCGCTGGACCCTCGGGACCTGGAGAGAAGAGGAGAGCCAGCCTAGCGCTTGCTGGCCTTCCCTCTTGGAGAGGACCCAGCAAAGACAATCCAGATCGGAGCCCTGCTCCCAGAGGAAGCCCGCGGCCAGCTCATCGCTTTCTTGCAAGCCAACGCCGATGTCTTCACCTGGTCGGCGTCCGACATGCCAGGCATTCCGAAAGAAGTGATTACCCATCAGATCAACGTCAAGCCGGAGTGTCGACCCATTCGGTAGAAGAAGAGGAGCTTCGCCCCTGACAGACAGAAGGCCGTGGATGAGGAGGTGCGAATGCTGTTGGCCGCATGTCACATCCGTGAGGTGCACTACCCCGACTGGCTGGCGAATGTTGTGATGGTTCGCAAGGTCAGTGGGAGCTGGAGGATGTGCATGGACTTCACCGATCTCAATAAGGCGTGCCCCAAAGACAGTTCCCACTGCCCCGGATCGACCAGCTAATGGACGCTACATCCGGGCATGAAACTCTTAGCTTCATGGATGCATTTTCAGGGTACAACCAGATAAGGATGGACCCGGCTGATAAAGAGGCCACCTCCTTTGTTACTGAAAAAGGGATTTACTGCTACAAGGTGATGTAGTTTGGGCTGAAGAATGCTGGGGCCACCTATCAGAGGTTCATGAATAAGGTCTTTGAGGACCAGATTGGGCGCAACATGGAGGTGTACGTGGATGACATGCTGACCAAGAGCACCCACGCTGCCAACCACGTCACCGATCTCGCGGAGACCTTCAACAACCTGTGCCAGTACTGGATGAGGCTGAACCCACGCAAGTGTGCCTTCGGGGTTACGGCAGGCAAGTTTCTGGGCTTCATGGTAACTCAGCGGGGGATCGAAGCCAATCCCAACAAGATCCGGGTCATCTTGGATATGAGGCCCCCAGCTAATAAAAAGGAGGTGCAGCGCCTAACCGGGAAGATGGCGGCCTTGAGTCGCTTCATGTCGAGATCGGCAGAAAGGTGCCTGCCCTTCTTTAAGGCGCTGCGCAAGGTCAACAGCTTCGAGTGGACAAAGGAGTGTCCGGATGCCTTCGAGGAGTTGAATCAATTTTTATCCACTCCCCTGCTGTTGTCCAAGCCAAGGGGCGGGGAGGAGCTCTTCCTGTATCTTGCAGCCTTCCCCGAGGTCGTTAGCTCTGTGCTCATGCATATGGATGCCGACGGAGTGCAGAGGCTAGTCTACTACACCAGCAAGGTGCTTCATGATGGCGAGACCAGATATTCTAGGACCGAGAAGATCATCTTCGCCTTGGTCGTCTCTGCCCAGCGCTTTCGACCCTACTTCCAAGCTCATCCCATCGTAGTGCTTACGGACGAACCTCTTCAGACCATCTTGTCCCATCCTGACACCTCTAGTCGGTTAGCCAAGTGGGCCATCAAGCTGAGCGAGTTTGACTTATCTATGCGGCCAAGGTATGCCATGAAGTCTCAAGTGTTAGCTGATTTCTTGGTCGAGTGCACTTGGGCCGAGGAGTGTTCAGAGGAATCGTGTCCGGAGGTGGTTCGCAAAGGACGGGGATCAGCCACTTGGGAGGTGACACCCCCTTCACCTTGCTGGGGTGGGCCCGCTCCGTCTCAGGGGTGAGAGGGCATCTGATATGGCTGATCCAACGCCATCAGAATAAATGGTAACAGCAAATGACGGAGACCCCCTCGGCCTCCGGAGCCCCCTTGGCATCGGATATCAACATCGGCCTCACCAGGCACCCGACTTGAAGACTCACTCTTCGCATCTCCAAAATGTCATTCAACTCTCCAGCTTCACCCTGTATCGGGTCAACTCCAACCATCGAGGTCCGAGACCCCCTCGGTCTCGGGCTGCATGAACAGTGCTCGGCCTAGAGTTCTAGTCTCGGCCTCGAGCCTCAGCTCCCGGACTCTATGAATAGTATCTCAACCCCCGAGACCCCTCGGTCTCGGGCTGCATGAACAGTGCTCGGCCTCGAGCCTCAGCTCCCGGACTCTATGAACAGTATCTCAACCCCCGAGACCCCCTCGGTCTTGGGCTGTATGAACAGTGCTCGGCCTCGAGTTCCAGTCTCGGCCTCGAGCCGCAGCTCCCGGACTCTATGAACAGTATTTCAACCCCCGAGACCCCCTCAGTCTTGGGCTACATGAATAGTGCTCGATACATGGTCTGGCCCTTGAACCCAGCAACCTACAGCCTCGGGCCACCTGGCATGCCCATGTGGTCCACCGCACATCCATCGTAGCATGTGGCCATACCTCATAATGGCGTATGGTCCATCGCATGTCTGCGACTGTGCATGACCATACTCCGTTACAGCGTACGGTTCACCACCGCCTGCAACTGTGCGCGGTCACATCCGGCAACGGCACGCTATAACCAATGCCAGATACCTGTAAGGCCGTACTGACAGGTAACGCAGGACGCCTCCGATATGCATGGTGACGGTACGACCTGTCACTGTCAGCCTCATCTTTTTGTTCGTTATTGGGCGAGGTGCCTTGAAATCAGCAATCTTCCAGAATGGAAGGATGTATCTTCGAACTGTAAGTAAGATCCAAGAACTTGATTTTTCGCTTCTTCCTACTAGTTAAACCCTAACTTTCTAGCTTCCATTCGCTAGTCAGTTCTTGTCTGTTCCTGAGTGACTAACTTGAGTGTCGGAGGGTTCTCATCGGAGCATCTGATCTTCGGAAACTTTTCTTGCAGGAGTTCGATAATTGAAGGACGTCCGTTCTCTCGGTGTTTGAAGAAAGTGACTCGGAGTCAACACCCAATTTATCCAATAGAATGCAACCATCTGTATGTGGGAGGAGATGTAAAGATGCAATGCCTTTTTAATTTAATTTAATTTAATTTTTTTGTTGCATGTTTTAGAAGCGTTGTGCTGGTCGGTTAACCTTGCGCTCCTTCAGTTGCCCTCTCAATCAATAGTTTTGATATTTGGACGCAGAGACTTTTCCTTTGGGCGTCTCACATACGTCATTGCGGCCAGCGTGATGGGCGATCCATTTAGGCTGCCCACTCCATCAACTTGTCAACATTAAAAAAAAAAAAAATTTGCACATCATTTTTTTATGGAGCATAACCTATATCGAGCACAATAATACATAAAATGATGTACAAAATTTTTTTTTTGAATCCCGCTTAAAATATAAGACAACGTCTTCGATGTAGTCTGCGCCAGCCATTTACGTTAAAAAAGTTCTTGCTGGAAAGATCTTAATGTGGCATCAACCTTGCGTGAATCGTGCCAACTTATGGTAAACTTAAATTATCCACCTCTTCACATGGCACGTAAATTAGCGATGATATTTTGTTATGGTTAAAATAGAGAAATAATCTTTAGCAAGAGAATAACGCCAACCGCCGTGCCCAAGAAATGCTCATCGTCATTGGTATGTCCGCGTGGAACCAAGGTTTTGACACCATAGGATTGTTGTGCAAAGAATCGTTGCTAGCAAGACATGCTTCCTCCATGAAGTTCGATGGAGAACTAATAATTTGACGTGCGTTTGTATTATTTTTAAATATAATCTTTTAAAATCTATTTTTAAAAAATTTAAAAATAAAATTTGTTATAATTAATTGATAAAAAAATTTTATGAGAAATAGCTTTGAAGATAAATTTTTATGTTTGATTGAAAATAATTTATTGAAAAATATCAATTTAACTATAATATCTTATAATAAAATTACATAAAATTAATACAATATTTATCTATATTATATTATATCATATTATAACATTATATGTTATATTATTATAATACAATATTAATATAATAATATTGAACCATTTATATGTTATTTTTTTTATATGTATTATAAAATATATATATAATAAAAAAATTTAGTTATATTTGAACGTATCATATTTTTATTTTTAAATTTAATTTTAAAATCATTTTATTTTATTTTATTTTTTAATTTTTATGATGGGCGAATGCAAAGCTAAGGAAGAGTTGTGGGAGCAGATGGCTGACCGGAAGAGAAGAGGACGGCGGAGTGCAAGCCACCGCGAGGCGGCGGAAGGGAGGTTTTGTTTCTGAAATTTACGTCAGCCGTCCAGTCGATGCCAAGCCGATAAATATCTCACGATGTCATCAGTTTTTTAACTGTAAGAATCAAATTGAAACGAAAATAAGGCTCGAGAACAGCTAATTTTGGTCGTCCAGAAATTAAAATAAAACATACCTTAACGATATAAGTGTTGACTTTTGAGTTTTGACCGTTTCAAAAAGTTAAAAAATAAAAAAAAAAAAAAAAAGCGATGAAGAGCCCCACGCGAGCATTTAAAGCTCGCGTGGAGTCTCGCCAGCCAGCGAGCGTTGGGAATGATCGGCAAGCGTGATTTCCGAAAACGTTCAAGCGTTCCGTCATTTTTGCAATCGTTCCATCTTTTTCTTTGTTCAAGAAGGAATGGTAACATAATCTAACAATTTAAAATTTTATATATATATATATATATATATATATATATATATATATATATATTATATATATATATATATATATATATAGTCTAAAAAAATTTAAGGTAAAAAAATATTAAATCCTAAAAATTTATTTATTTTTTAAAAGTTTCTGTTGTTGCTGCAAATCCTTGGAGTTGTCTTTGGAGCTGGAAGTCTATGTGCTTAGAGTTGGGAGTTTGTCTCCTGCTGCAAGTGCTGTTTGGAGTTGGGAGTTAGTCTCAACCTGTTTGTCTCAACCTGGTGAAAGCTACTAATGGTAAAAAGTGTATTTAACTATTTTATTATTATATTTTATTTGGTTATTGGGTTTGCACCTCCACCCGATCGTGTTCACGGTAGGAGAATCAGATCGAGCCGGATCATTGTACCTTGGGGACAATCGCCAACAACCCGCATAAGAAGGCAAAAACTTGTCCTTAGGGCAGTGTCTAACACGCCTCGACCAGTTTGATTCTTTTTAACTTTAGTTTATATTTTAAATTAAAATTTTAGATTAATTTTCTAGCATTTTTAGAAAGGATTTTTCAAAAATCAAAACAATTTCTTTAACATATAAGGACAAGTTTTTCCTATCATTAGAAATTGCTAGATTTTATTATAAGTAATTTTATTTAAAAAAGGAGTTTTGAATTTAAAATTTAAAATTTAAAATTTAAATTTTGAAAAAAAAAAATTTGAAACTCAAATTCAAAATTGACTTATTTGAGTTAATTTTTGCTTAGTGGTTTTATTATAATTGCAAGTAGTTTCTAGATTTAATTCTTCTGAATTAAATTTAAAATCTAGAAATATCTGAAAAATCATCAATTTAAAAAATTCAAATTATAAAGCTAAATCTTCAATTTTTTGGTTGTGCAGAACGCATTAAGCAACAAATTTACTTAAAATGGGTTCCGATGATCTTAGTGCAATTAAACCTGAAAAATCATTATTCTTTAGGAGGTGGCAAAGTCAAGTGAAATACTGGCTTACCACTTTAGGTTTATTTTCTGTCATCCCAAATCTAACACTCAACAAGATTCTTTTAGTATAGTTGATACCTCATCTTCATCAAAAACACCTCAAGAAATAGATTTTCATTGTAGACCTAGAATTTTAAGTGCCCTATCTGATAATCTTTATGATGTCTACCTTCTGCTAAGAAACTATGGGATGCCCTTGAGGCTGAATATGGGATGGTTGATGCTGGTCTAGATCGTTTCACCATCTCAAAATTTAGAAAGTACATAATGGTAGATTCCAAACCCATTAGTATTCAAATTCATGAATTCTAAGATTTTCTTAGAAAGTCAGAATTGACTGGTTGTAGTTTTTCTGAAAACTATAAGGTCCAAGCCTTAGTAGATGCCCTTCCACCATCTTGGTCATCCTTTGCTCGAGAGCTAAGTCATAAGCAAGGTAGCTTGATCCTAACAGACGTGATTAACTCTATTAGGATTGAAGAAGAACACCGGCTTAAGCTCAATCAAAATCAAAAGACGACCTTGGACCTAAAATCCATCTAACCGAGTCAAATCCAACTCCAAATCAATTCAAACCCAAGGGAAAGAATTTTAAGAAGAAATTTCAATCTAGATCCAACCAATCATACAAACCTCCTCAGAACCGATCAAATCAGAACCGACCGAATAGAAGTCAAAAAATTATAAAGGCACGTTCTGCTTTGTATGCGGAAGGACAAATCATGTGGCGAAAGACTGCTACCACCGAAAGACTGAACCATTGAGGAAATCATCTAAACCACAAGTTAACGTGGTTGAGAGTGGTGCTGAGCCTTCTTTCAGGTCGGTAAATTCAAAATTCTTAATTAACTCAACCCAATCTTCTTGTGATTGTGGCTTGATTCAGGAGCTAATGTTCATGTTTGTTTTGATCGCTCTGATTCTCCACCTTTCAGGAATCAAGTGGAGGAGGTGTAACACTTGGGAATAACTCTTCAGCACAAGTGCTTGGGAAAGGTCAAGTGGATCTAAAGATGACATCTGGAAGATCCTAGTCCTTCATGAAGTGTGTTAGTTCCTAGTGTTAGAAGAAATTTGATTAGTGGATCTCTTCTTATATCTAGAAGATATAAAATTATTCTAAAGTCAAATAAAGTTGTAATTACTCATAATAATGAGTTTGTTGGTAAAGGTTTTGTATGTGAAGGTCTTTTAATTTAAATGTATCCTCTAAGTTATCTAATAAAAGTTCTTTCTTTTTAATGTTGAATTTTCAAATGTTTGGCATAGTAGACTTGGTCATGTGAATTTTGATCGTATTCATTACATGACAAATCTTAATCTAATTCCTAATGTTCATGTTGATAGAAATTTAAATGTGAGATTTATATTCAAGCTAAGATGCCTATAAAACCTTTTAAATCAGTAAATAGGAGTTCAACGCTTCTTGAATTAGTCCATAGCGATGTATGTGACTCTACCAAGTTTCCTACACGGGGAGGAAGTCGTTACTTTGTAACATTTATTGATGACTTATCTCGATATCGTTACATATATTTGATAAAATGTAAGGATGAAGTATTAGATAAGTTTAAGATTTATAAGGTAGAAGCTGAAACCCAAACTGAGAAAAAGCTTAAGAAATTTAGGTCAAATCGTGGTGGTGAATATACCTCAAATAAATGACTCTATTTTGTCAAGAATATGGGATTATTCATGAAGTTACACGACCATACTCTCCTCAGTCCAATGGTGTAGCTGAACGAAAAAATCGTAAATTCAATGTTAATAAGTTAGGTGTACCCGAGAACTTGTAGGGGAAGCTCTTTTAGCTGCATGTTATATTTTAAATAGGATACCATTTAAGGATAGTCCTAAAACACCTTTTGAGCTTTGGAAAGGCAGAACACCCATGCTAGATTATCTTAAAGTGTGGGGATGCTTAGCTAAGTAGGAATACTTGAACCTAAGAGAAGAAAAATAGGACCTAAAACCGTAGATGCTATCTTTATAGGTTATTCCTTAGATAGCAGTACAAATAGTTCCTAGTGATAAACTCTGATATAAGTGGCATATCAAATAATACTCTTATCGAATCAAGAGATGCTACTTATTTTGAAAATGTTTTTCCTTTCAAGAATTAAGTACCAAATCAACTCTCTTCTAATCATTACTTGGTTCATGATTCTTTTAAAGATGGGTCTTCTAATGAGTCAAAGAAAAGGAAAAGATCTAATCCTAAAGGTGAACCTTCTGAACTTAGAAAAAGTTCAAGGATAAGGAAAGAAAAAGATCTTGGTGAAGGTTTCTTTACTTTCCTAGTCGAAGGCGAACCTTCTTCTTTTTCAGAGGCGATGTCTTCTCCTGATGCTCCTTTTTGGAAGGAAGCTATTCTTTCTGAATTTAATTCAATCTTACAAAATGAAACTTGGATCTTATCTGATTTACCCCCTAGATGCAAACCTTTAGGGTGTAAATGGGTATTTAAGAAGAAATTCAGACATGATGGTTCAATAGAAAAGTATAAGGCTAGATTAGTAGCCAAAGGGTATAACCAAAAGAAAGGGTTAGATTTCTTTGATACATATTCTCATGTAGCTAGAATAACAACCCTTAGATCACTTCTTGCCATTGCTTCCATTCATAAGTTAATCATTCATCAAATGGATGTGAAGACTGCGTTCCTAAATGGAGATCTTGAGAAGGAGATCTATATAGAACAGCCCAAAGGTTTTGTTGTAAAGGGACAAGAAGACAAGGTTTGTAAACTTATCAAGTCCCTTTATGGTCTTAAATAGGCTCCTAAACAATGGCATGAGAAATTTGATCAAATTATTCTATCTTTTGGATTTCAAATCAATAATCATGATAAGTGTGTGTATTCTAAGATCGTCGGTAATGATTGTGTAATTCTTTGCTTATATGTCAATGATATTTTAATTTTTGGAACATCTCTTGAAATTATTTCAAGTATTAAATCTTTCATCTCTTCTAAGTTTGATATGAAAGATTTAGGTGAAGCCGATGTAATCCTAGGGATGAAGCTTATCAAGTCCCATGAAGGGATAGCTCTCTCTCTTTCTCATTCTATAGAAAAAATGATCAAGAAGTTTGGTTATTCAATCTTAAATCAATATCTCCTTTTGATCCTAGCTTTCACCTGAAGAAAAATTTAGGTGACCCAATTAATCAATTAAAATATTCTCAAATTATAGGATCTCTCTTGTATGTAGCAAATAGGACAAGACCTGATATTGCCTATGCTGTAGGAAGGCTGAGTAGATATAATCAAAATCCTGATCAATCTCATTGGGTAGCCTTAGAAAGAGTGTTCCGATATTTAAAGGGAACACTTAATCTCTCTTTGATGTTCACTAAATACCCTGAGGTGGTTGAGGGTTACAGTGATTCTAATTGGGTCACTGATTCTCATGATTTAAAATCAACCACCGGATATGTTTTTCTTCTGGCAGTGCTGCTATTGCTTGGGGATCCACTAGGCAAACTATTATTTCTAGAAGCACCATGGAGGCCGAGTTGATAGCTCTGGATACCACCTGTAATGAGACAGAGTGGATAAAAAATTTAATATCAGAGCTACCTTTGGTACCTAAGCCAGTTCCAGCTATATCAATCATTGTGATAATAAGGCCGCAATTGAACTGACAAATCAAAAGAGTACCAATAAAAAGATGAATCGCCATATACGGCTTCGTCATAAGTTTATAAGACAACATAAGAAAATGATGTTATCTCTTTGAAATTTATCAAATCTGAGAAGAATTTGGCAGATCAATTAACCAAGGGATTATCTAGGAGTGGAGTCCTAGATTCATCGAGGGGGATGAGGCTTAAGCCCATTATTTGGTCACCAGCAGTGGATACCCAACCTCTGTGATTGGAGATCCCATGAATGAGGTTCAATGTGGTAGAAACGAAGCTGATTGAGTGATCGTGTTAGAGCACAAATTTTGAAAATTTTTTCAACCCATCCCTATGATGATGCTCTTATAAAGTGACAAAGTAAATTTGTGTAAGGTTGAGTGATTCTCTTAATGGATCCGAGGTAGGTTATCTGCAGGGTATTAGTCACAAATACCCTTAGAGGATTCACCTATATGAGAATTGTTATAAGAGGCTGTTGGCCCAGATGGCAACCCAAGAGGGGGGGGAGGGTGAATTGGGTTCTTAAAATTTAAGACTTTTTGAAATGTTTTAAACAAATTAGCTCAAGATGTGCAAGTGAGAGAAATTAACTTATAAGCAATGCACAAACAGAAATATAAGAGAGATAGAGTGAGAGACAAATGAGCACGACAAACATAAGATATTTTATAGTGGTTCAGTGCAACCAGCACCTACGTCCACTCCCAAGATTCCTTGGGTCCACACTATAATCTCCCTAGATTACAGCCGAGTTGTTTTACAAGCTCACAACTCAAACTTGTTGTTTTCCCGGGATCACAACGAACCCAGCTGGTTTTTAAGGGCTCACCAGCACAAAAACCTAACCCAAGCTTAACCAAGCTTGAACCGAGGTAAAACTACCTCCTCTAGTTCAATCCCCCAGATTGAACTAGGCACAAACAAATAAGTATTGTTTTTGAAATACAAAGCTCCTCAATGAGAAAATATACAAATTAAGAATAAAAGGTTTAGAAAAGCCTGATTTTGTGGATTGGTTGGCTTTTGAGATTTTCTTCTTTTCTTCTTTTCTTCTTCTCCTTGCTGGATTGAATCAAGCCTCAGCTCCGATTCTTCACAGTTGAAGCAGTTGAGAAGAGTTGAAAAGCAAGAAACGAATCTCCTTTCTCCAAGTTGGGAAATCCACCAAGACTTTGATTTGAATGCTTTGGATTCCTCTTGAGCCTTTTGGAGTGGAGTGGATTAGAGCTAAAAGGTTTTCCTCTTAAGATTCAAGCTCTCGGATTTTTGAAATGGGATTTGTCTATCTCAGATTTTCTCTCTTTTTCCTCCCTTTTTTCGTCTTTTTTTGAACAATAGTCTTCCCTTTTTATAGATTTCTTTCACACCATTTTTGGAAGAAAACTATCCGTTGGAGTGTACCTTGTATCAAAATATATCGTTAGAAAAGGTAAAATAGAAATATTACCGTTAGAGCTGATCTGGCAACTTGATTTTTCGTTCCAGGTGGGTTGGAGTCGACTCTAACTTTTCTGGAGTCGGCTCTAGCTCGAGGCATCTCAAAACGATATTTCTGGAGTCGTCTCTGACTTTTCTGGGGTCGACAAGAAACTTTTCCGGAGTCGACTCTAACTTACCCGGAGTCGACTCTAGGTCGGGGCCAGAAAAATTGACTTTCTGCTTCGTCTGTGAGAGTCGACTCTAACAGTCTCGGAGTCGACTCTAACGTCCGTGCCAGTTCCGAGTCGGCTCTGTGATTCTCGGAGTCGACTCTAATGTCTGCAATTCTTACCTAGACATTAGATTCGATCCAGAACACTATGTAACTCCTGATTTTGATTATTCAACAGTCTTATAATCTGAAACACTAAATCAAAATCATTAGAGCCTTCAATAGTTATACTCAAGTAGTTTTGTTAATCATCAAAATCATCAATTGGGTCAACAATCTCCCCCTTTTTGATGATAACAAAAACTTTGAGTATATGCATTCAAAAATTCAATCAAACTAAGGATTATAGTCATTTTGAAACTTAAACATTTTAAATTAAGGTTTGATGCCAATGTTCAAAGTAAACTTTAAAATTGTGCATGAGTTCAATATAATCCATCAATTATGAATATTAATCTTAATGTGCATAAAATTGCAAATGAGCTTTTTGTTAAGCTCCCCTGCATTGAATAGCTCCCCCTATATATAAGCATCAAATTTTAATTGATTATCATTTCAAGTCATTTTGCATAAACAATTATTTCTCCCCTTTCTTTCTTTCTTTATGCATATATAACCATCTCAACCTTCATTAAGATTTTCAAGTCTTTCTTTCTTTGCATATTCAACCATCTCAACCATCTCTCCCCCTTTTTTGTTATCAGCAATAAGGAGAGTATTAGATAAAGAAAGCTATATAAAAAAAATTTGTAGACTCAATAAAGCATAGGGATCCAAGCAATCAATATTTGAAAATGTGAAATTGCATTTCATAAGCAAGAACCATTACATTAGTTGATTCATATACATTTCAAAATGAAATACATTAGATATTCAAAAACTTCCTAAGTACAAACTATCAAACTCAAAATCAAGGTCAGATGTGTTTGAATACAATTTTCTTCAGATGACCTATGATTTCCATTACATCATCCTTTTGTGATTTCTTAAAGTTTTCAAGGCAGCTTCGATTTGAGAGACTGCAAGGTCAATATCCTTCTTCAATTGACCCGTTGCATGAACATAAGATCCTGATCCATCGGCAATGCCTTCCATCCTTTCGAAGATCTTGTGAAGCTCAGCCCCAAAGGATTCAACAGAATTGCCTAAGGTAAAGGATAGCATGTCCAGTCTCGAATTTAATTCTTCCTTCAACTGATTAAAGTCTTCTTTTAATTATGAAATTTCTTGAGATCTCTGACTATCATACTCAGCAAGTAAATCTCTTAACTGATCAAGTTGTTCATCAGAGAATCTCCCAGAATTTGTTATAGGCTGATGTGGAGGTGAGGAATAGAACTAGGTCCGGCCTCTGAAGGTCCAGCTGAAGAAGGTCCCGCAATAGATGGATCAGGGACAGATGGTCCCGCAGTAGATGGTCCTGGGATGTCTTCTACTCTGGTTTCCTCTGCTCTATCTCTATCTGCTCTTTCCTCTCTTCCTCCTTTATCCAAACACCATTTAATTTCTTGAAGCCCATTCTATGAATAGTAGATATGCTATAATAATCAGTGTGTCTCAGTTTTCTTAAAGGTTCATTTTCCATAATGAGCACACCTTGGCTTCTAAAGATAAGTGTCAGAATCATACCGTATGGCAGTGTTGATCTCTTCTTTGTAGCTGCCTCTGCCATGTATCCAATCATCATGCCAGCTAAATTGACTGGCCTTCCAGTAATTATACAGTCCATTAACAGAACGTCTCGCTCCGAGACATACTCGAATCTCCAATTTTTGGAAATAAGATTCTTCCACAGATATTATGCAATAATCTGAGTTCTAGATTCAACTGATTTGCAAAGATTTCTTCAAACTCAGTCACATCTCTCCCTAGCATCCTTGTCAGTGCTCCACTTCTATCCTCATGTTGATATTCCATTAATCCGAACAGTGGGCATTTCTAATAGTTTCCAAGAATCTCAGAGGTTATTGTCACTCTTGTTCCTCTTACTATGCTTATTAATCCTCCTTCTCCTCTGCTTAATCCGTTGTAAAACTCTCTTACTAATGCTGGATAAGTGGGTAATCAAGTGAGCAGACTTTTTCCCATCCCATTTCCTTAAATTTCTTCCAATAGAGAAACCTTCCGATTCAAATAAATCAAAATTCACTTTTCTCCCAGTGGTAATGGTCTTACCAGCTAAATGATCAACCTTGGGTGAAGATGGTGAAGGAGGTGAATCCTCTTGAGTGGCCGAAGAGGAAGAAGGCGATGGTTGCCTCCGAACCGTGCGTCTCTTCGTTGGAACGGATGCTCCACCGACGAATCCGCGCCTCTTAGGTGCCATTGAGAAGATTGGAAGATTAATCAGGGGTTTTGAGTAGATTGGGGAAGTTGGAAAGGCTTTGGAGTTCTTTGGATAGGTTTAGGAGACGATTGGAATGATTGGGGGTCGACTCCGCCTTTTTATTTTTGACCTAGCTCGACTTAGAGTCGACTCCCGAAAACTGGGTGTCGGCTCCGAACCAGAAAATCTGTCAGCGCTCGTATTAGAGTCGGCTCCACAAAAGCCAGAGTCGGCTCTAATCACTTAGACAGAACATCAAAAACTCAGGTGTCGACTCCACAAACTGTCAGAGTCGACTCTAACAGTTTCAGAGATAAAAAATTAAGTTTCAAGATTTGAAACTATTCAAATTAATCATCAAATTATAGATTAATGTTCCTTAGCAATTGGGGAAACAATGAATCAAGATCTAGATAGATTTCCTTATTGAAATATCAAGATTTTTCAAGAAAATGATGAAATCTAGATAGATGTCCTTAAGAGTTTCAGAAAACTATTCCAAAGGATCACAAACTCCTAATTCTCCTCTAAGATAACAAAATCTTCTTCACTTAAGGGTTTTGTTAATATATCTGCAAGTTGTTCTTCAGTATTCACATAATCAAGACAAATTTCATTATTGGCTACATGTTCTCTTATAAAGTGATATCTTATTTCAATATGCTTTGTTCTTGAATGTTGAATTGGATTTTTAGTAGATTTATTGCACTTGTATTATCACATCTTATGGTGTCTTATCAAGTGTGATACCATAGTCTTCAAGTTGTCTCTTAATCCATAGGATTTGAGCACAGCAACTTCCTGCTGCAACATATTCTGCTTCCGCAGTAGATAATGCAACCGAATTTTGCTTTTTGCTAAACCATGAGATTAAGTTACTTCCTAAAAATTGGCATGCACCACTTGTGCTTTTTCTATCTAACTTGCATCCGGCATAATCAGAATCTGAGTATGCAATTAGATTTAATGTGGAGTCTCTAGAATACCATAAACCTACATTTTTGTTCCACTTTAAGTATCTTAGTATTCTTTTAACAGCTATTAAGTGTGATTCTTTAGGTTCTGATTGAAATCTAGCACATAAACATACAGAAAACATAATATCTGGTCTACTTGCGGTTAAATAAAGAAGGGATCCGATAATACCTCGATAATACTTTTGATCAACCTTTTTACCTTCTTCATCTTTGTCCAGCTTGCATGAAGGACTCATTGGTGTTCCGAGGGGTTTAATTGATTCCATACCAAATTTTTTAGTAGTTCTCTTGTGTACTTTGTTTGGTTGATAAAGATACCCTCTTTGCTTTGTTTGATTTGGAGTCCAAGGAAGAAGTTGAGTTCTCCCATCATGCTCATCTCGAATTCTCCCTGCATTAACTTGGCAAATTCTTGACATAGAGAATCGTTAGTAGCACCAAAAATAATGTCATCAACGTATATTTGTACTACAAGTAAATCTTTACTTTTTCTTTTCAAAAATAATGTTTTATCAACATTTCCTCTTGTGAAATCATTTTCAATTAAAAATTTACTTAGTCTATCATACCAAGCTCTAGGTGCTTGTTTCAAACCATATAATGCCTTGTGCAATTTAAAAACGTGATTTGAAAATTCGTGATCTTCAAAACCTGGTGGTTGTTCTACATAAACTTCTTCATTTATAAATCCATTTAAAAATGCGCTTTTAACATCCATTTGAAATAAGTTAAAATTCATATGACATGCAAATGCAAGTAAAGTCTAATGGCTTCTAATCTAGCTACAGGTGCAAAGGTTTCATCAAAATCAATACCTTCTTCTTGATTATATCCTTTTGCAACTAATCTAGCTTTGTTTCTAATTACTATGCCATTTTCATCTAGTTTATTTCTAAAAACCCATTTTGATCCTATTACTGAATGATTTTTAGGTCTTTCACTAAAGTCCATACATTATTTCTAGTAATTGATTTAATTCTTCTTGCATTGCTAACATCCAATTATTATCTTTTTCAGCTTCTTCAATAGTTTTAGGTTCAATTTGTGATACAAATGCAAGATGATTACTAATATTTCTCATATATGATCTAGTTCTTATTCCTTGAGATGGATCACCTATAATCAATTCCTTGGGATGACTATGAGCATATCTCCAGTCTCTTGGAAGATCTATATCATTATGATCAATATTACATCATCGTCCTTATGTGAATCATCATCTTTAGCTTCTTGCTCATGATCTGAAGATACTTCAATATTAAGTTTTTCAAGATCTTTTTCAATTATGTTTGTATCTTCCTCATCATCAAGCTTTTCAGAACTAGATGCTAAAGATCATCGAAAACTATATGAATGGATTCTTCAACTACTAAGGTTTTCTTGTTAAATACTCTATAAGCTTTACTAGTTGTTGAATATCCTAAAAAGATTCCTTCATCAGATTTAGCATCAAATTTTCCTAAATTGTTTTTACCATTATTATGAATAAAACATTTACAT
>UESW01004032.1:0-265231 GCA_900491605.1 Calamus simplicifolius
CTTCAGTCGCTCCTCCACCTCGTCGAGCATCCTAGCCAAATGCTTCCTCTCGTCGGCAGCTTCCCTTCCCAGCCGACCCAAACTTTCGCTATGTTCCCGCCGCATCGCCGCCACCTCCGCGGAATGTTTTGACTCGATTCTAGCCAGCTCCAGGCACGCGTTGTCGTTCTTCGCCAGGAGTTCCTGCAACTCCTCCGCCTACGCTTTTGCTTGGACACTTCGGCCAAGGCGGCCTGGTGTGCCGCCCTTATCCCTTGCAAGCTTCCTATCACTAATAGCCATAAGTTCTTCGAACTTCTCGGACACCTTCAGTCGCGATTGGAGCTCGGCATTATCTCTCCTGGGCTTGAACACTGGCCCCTGTCGCCAAACTCAAACGCCAGCATATCGCCCGAGAAAGCAAAACACTCTGCAAAAGAAGTGAATGAATGAAAATTGGGTCAACCAGAATATATCTACTACCCGGAATGGCAACTCACCCGCGAGGCATAGGCCCGAGTCATCCTCATCAGGGTTGTATTGTCGATATCGGGAAGGAGATGGATACTTTCAGCCACACCTTGCTGCCCGAACGCAGCATCAACCAACTCTAAATCTGCAATCTTGTCCGCCGAAGGATCTGCACCCGGATACAAGGCCGACCTCATCATGGCGGAAAATGCCTCCTCGACACCAGCCCCGAGCTACTGGGTTGACCACCCCGCCTGAAGGACCGGCCTGGGCGACCTCCGTCTGAGAGGCCTTCAACCTCCCAGCCTCTTCTACCAAGGCCCTAGCTTGGGTTTCTTCAGATAGTTCGGCCAGCCCAAGCGCCAGCTCCCCAAAATCTTTTTTGAGGGGCCCCAATTGCGGGACTCCCGCCTTGCTGCACCCCCTCCTCCGACGCACCCTTCCCGGTTACCACCACCTGCATCTCCTCCGCAGGCTCCCCCGAAGCCTCGGTCTGACCCACTTCTTGACCCATCGAGGGCGGTCCGACCTCGCTACTACCGGACTCCCCTGCAGAGAGACCAAGAGGGGCCCTCCCTGAACCTCCTCGGCTGCGGCTGTCCCATCTCCCTCTCCTGCTGGAGCCAGGTGATCTCGCGGGGGCCGTAGGCCCCTCAGAAATGACCGCCTCCCAGATCCATCGCGGTTCCTCTTTCAGGGGGACGCGGTCGGACGAGCCAACGGAGCCTCGTCCGAGCTATCCGATATCTCCAACACGAGAGGGCCGGGAGCCATAACCGTTCTCCCCGGATCCTCCTTCGCCCCCGGCGCTCCTGTCGTGACTGCTCCGGCGTCCGGCGGGCTTCTTGCGGAGGTGTGAGCCCTTTTTTCGGGCCGACCACTATCCGCGCCACTACTCTCCCCTGGGACGTTTTTCTCTTCCTCTTGGAGAGGTTCGACAACGCCGACCTTTTGGCTGTCAGAACGGAACACACATACTCAGTCCAAACACATTCATCAAGAAAAAATACACAAGAAAGGGATAAAAGAAGGGATTCACCTTGCGGGTCCAGAGGGCTGAGCCCGGCTGCGAAGAGGGCCCCCTCCGATAGCAGGTCGTTGGCCGAAAACACCTGGCCATTGCGAAGGACATCCAAGTCCCTCTCCTCCTGCGCCGACAAGCCGGATGCGTCTCCGCATCCCTCGCAACTTCCCCATTTCCGAGGGAAATCGGAACCGATATTCCCCTCCGCGATAACAACCGACTCTTCCACCCCTTGATGGAAGAGGGCTTATCCGCAATGACGTTGAAAGATCTCCGGGGCCCGATGTAGGGCCACTCCGATTTCCTCCCGGGAGTCAGGTGGTAACAGGTGCGGAAAAGGGGAGAGTGGCACGATTTGGATCTGGTGGCACATCGAGATGAATCCGATGATGTTCCGCCAACTGTTTGGAGCCACCATTGACGGACAGATATTGTAGTGGGTCATGATCTCCTTCACCAAGGGGTGGAGAGGAAAACGAAGACCCGCCTTCAAACTATCCTCATAGACAAAACCCCAGACTCTAAGTCCCGGGTAACTCCTATCTTCAGTTCCGGCGCCCGCAAACCACATCCATGGGCAGCCATACCTCTGATGAATCCTCCCCAAATCCTCAGCAACGATTTCTGAGGCCACATCGTCGGGCTCATCGCCATTGAAAGAAGTACCAATGAAAACAATGAGCGTCGAGAAGATGAAAGGCCAAAACTTGAAAAGCAAAACGAACGCGCGCATGCACACATACGCCTATATATATATGCGGCCGTCACTTCGCTTCTCCGCTAAGGAACCGCCCTGGGAGGCGGGGCGTCTCACCCAGGCGTCCGGAACCGCCTCGACAAACACCCGACGATCGGGATTCGAGACGTGGCAATCTCAACCGTCATTCTTGGAGGAGCCTTAGCCCCGAAGGCAGGATGGCCCTGTCGCATTAATTAGGGCATCATTGCCGAGCTGTCTAAACCAAGACGTCCCATCCGGGCGCGCCATTTGAACTTGTACTCCCTATGCCCGAACCTACGCTTCGAACTAGGGAGTGGAGGGCATGTGTTGGGGGGTAAAATCATCATTGCATTGATATCCGTGCGAGGCGGCTAAGCCGACCTCCTCCCTTCGTCTTCCCCGGGCTTCCGTAGCTTGGCCTTTCCGGGCTTCCATAGCTCGGCCCTTCCGGGCTTCCGTAGCTCGGCCCCTCCGGGCTTCCGTAGCTCGGCCTTCCGGGCTTCCGTAGCTCGGCCCTTCCGGGCTTCCGTAGCTCGGCCCTTCCGGGCTTCCCTAGCTCGGCCCTTCCCGGGCTTCCGTAGCTCGGCCCTTCCGGGCTTCCCTAGCTCGGCCTTTCCGGGCTTCCGTAGCTCGGCCTCCCCGGGCTTCCTTAGCTCGGCCTCCCCGGGCTTCCTTAGCTCGGCCTTCCGGCTTCCGTAGCTCGGCCTCCCGGGCTTCCATAGCTCGGTCTTTCCGAGCTTCCCTAGCTCGCTTCCCCCCCCGAGTCTCCATGGTCTCGGCTTCATCAAGCGATCCACAACCTAAAACCTACCTCCGCGGAACCTGACGCGGGAGAGCCCAGGCTTGCCAGAACGACATCCTAGACAAGGAATCATGTCGAGACGTGGCCTAGAGCCTATCATAACTGCCCCAGGTCTACTCAACCGGATCTCGAGACATCGAGGTGCTCTCCCAATCCGTCGATCCCCTAACAAACAGGATTGGATTTTAACGGCCCCACCACGGCTTGATTCTGTCCGCCTCCGTATCGTAACAATCTCTGAACCTTCCAGAAGACGCTCAAGGTCCAGGTGACAGTCTATAAATTGGACACTCCCAGATTCCCTCAGGTACGCGCCTCTTCTGCACAGACTAGCCCACGCGCCCCCACTCTCACGGCTCTCTCCGGCGGCTCGTTGGTGCTCTTGCCCTCTAGAGCTCTCGATTGGCCGTCCCCGGAGAGGTCTCCCGGAGAGATCCACCTCCCCATTATCTGGTTGATCGCCGATTTCTTCTCCACTGACTTGAGCGTCGGAGGGTCTTCCGTGGAGGGCCACCCCAACGCCTCCCGCGTGAGGACTTCTTGTGCAGGTCCGCCCCCCTCTTCCTGGAGATCGACCGCGCCCGAGTCGGAGGATGGATCCCGGCGGCAACAAGACTTAACACTGCCTGGAACTTCCCATTGCCTAAGACACTGTGAAAACTTCTATCATATAGTGGCTCAAATTAAATATTAGAGGCAGAGAAATTTGCTCTGTTGTCGAGAGAACTATTGGAACAGTTTCAGTCCTGTACCTTAGGCTGATTTTACGGTTCTTCATACACAAAAGCCTATTCAGTAACAATTCTTCATTTAAGTTTCATTGTTCCAACTATTACTTTCTGGAATTCTTTTATCTTGGCAAAGGATTGAAGGTTGTTCTATACTGATCTCTTGGTACTCTAGAGGAGAGAACATTAAGCAAATTTCCTTTGGATATAAACAAGTCCCTAGTTTAGTGTTATCTGCTTTGCTGTGGAGTTTTGGAGCATGTGGTTGTTCATCATATCCATTACAATATTCCTAAGACCAACAAGCAGGCATTATAGCTGATGGGAATTTTGGGATGCTTGGAGGCATACTTTTCATAAACTTTAATCATTTTAAAAACAAACATCGTTAAAAGCCCTAATTTTCAAGATCGCCTTTATACAGTTCAAAAAGTAAATCAATTAAAATCTAAAATAAAATGAGTAAGAAAAATACCTGGATTGCTAAATCTAATAATCTTCGATAGGCACACAAGTGTATGTCTTCCAAAGGTGATCCACACGAGAATCAATTCGAAGAAGCACTCTTATTTGCTTGCTAGAACCTTTTCTGGCAGCCTTTTTATCATATGCAGCCTTTTAATGTCTCTTTGGACTTTCTTCTCTTCAAAAGCTTTCTAAAAGCTTTCCAACAAGCCTCTATACACTCTAATAGCCTTTCTCTATCTCAACTTAGGGCCTTGTCTTAATATGATAGTGATTAAGACAAGGGGAGGGAGAAGGAAGGCTTACGGGCTCTCTGTTTTCTCTTTCTTTTTCTATTCAGAATCCCATTCGCTGCCCCCTTTAAATAGAAATGAAGGGGCAGCAATGAGAGGCGTTGGATGGAGAGAAAGGGCGCCATCCAAGGGGCATGAAGAAAGGGGGAGATGTTTAACGTGAGGAGCGCTTCTTTTTACTCCGAGGGGCGCCAAGGGTCCAAGGGGTCTTCGGTTCAAACCCACCAAGTACATATTAAATATTAATTTATTAAATTATTTTATTAAATTTAAATAATATTTAATAAATTAAACTTATTTAAATTGAAATAAAATGGTTCAAAAAAGGACTAAGGCCCCGGGTCAACCCTAGACTAACCAAGTCAACCCAAACTAACAAATCAGGCTGAAATTCGAATCCAAAAAATCTAGAAAAATCCCATAAATTTAAATTAAACTCAGATAGGCTGCCCAACATATGGCTAATGTTAATTTAAATCCAACTTAAATTTATTAGCCTAATCAGCAAGCAAATGGACCTAAACAGATTAAGTCAGGAGCTCGGGTTAGCCCACATATGCTAGTATGCGATCTTGGCCAACCAATTAGGATCCAAAAATCCTAATAAAAATATTTTAACTTCTTCAATTAATTCTCTATTGTGTGTGACCCTCTGGGTTCCTCATCTAGCCAGCAGTAGGTTTTGATTTAGCCCGATTATGTATCCGACTATCTGAACAGGTCAAATCGGGCTAATTTAAACTGTCAATCTGGACCAACCTTCAAATTGACTTATGAAATCAATCAATTGATTCATAAAAACCTACAAGACAAGATTGGACATCTAGCAATGTGTCATGCCTACCCAGAAGATGAGAAATTTGATAGAAATTACCAAAATACCCTTTAGTGGCAAGTTACTGTGCAATTCAATCCTTCGATATTTCTTTATCCCGATTAAGTGATGGGCATGGATAAATGTCAAACCCTCATACTTAATCCATTTGAATCTCTAATCATTAATGAAGACTCAACCGATGATAAATAAGAAAAATTTTCTAATTTCATCATACTTTGATCAAAGATTTTCTGAGTCAACATTTGATGAGATTACTTGGATAAATACTCCTCTTACTAGGAGTCATCGATTCCTTGTTGACCTACTCATTACCTTCATACACAATCCTTCATATCTAGCATCCCCGTACATAACCTTTGTTATGAATGAATATGAACCAAAATATGGATTCATGTGCATAAGATACTATGGTGGTCTCAGGTCTAAGGATTACTTGCACAACTCCCACTTAGAGAACAATCTATTATGACAAGTAAAACTTCCATTTGATGTTCTCCTGTCGGATCAATTCAGTGAACTCATACCTAATGAGCACCCACATCTTTGTATTAGTGTCCCTACACAAGTGGTCGTGAGACCAACCACCCTCACAATCGAGCATACATAAGATGTGCTAGTCTATCCGGATTCATCGATCCCCAAATCGATGATCCTATGACTAGGAATATTCTAGATTAGGGTTTATAGGTTTTAGGTCTCACTGTTATCTTTGTAACCCTAAAAACATTGCCCTATTCTATGGGTTCATCATAAAAAATATAAGACACAACATATGATGAAATATAAAATTGCCTCTATTATCATTCTTGAGTTGAGAGAAATTACAAATTTTACCACTGATACAACAACTGTGATTGGCTTTCAGGGCATAATTCTTTCAATCTCCACTTGCACTAAAGCCAATCGCCCTTGTATTTAATACCCATACAATCAAGATGGCGATCTAACTGCTGTAGTGGAAGGGCCTTAGTGAATGGGTCTATATGTTGTTCTTTGTTTCAACTCGTTCTATCACCACATCATGTCTTTCAATGATGTCTCGAACGAGGTGGAAGCGTCTCAGGATGTGCTTGGATTTATGGTGAGACCTTGGTTCCTTCGCTTGTGCCACAGCTCCAGTGTTATGCAATATAATGGCACCGCTGTTGTATAGTAGGAACTACGTCTAATTCGGTGATGAACTTCTTCATCCAGACAGCTTCCTTAGCGGCTTCACTTGCAGCTATGTACTCTGCCTCAGTGACTGAATCAGCTACAGTTGCTTGGTACTTTTCCAACTCACTGCTCCTCCATTCAGAGTGTAGACATACCCTGATATAGACTTACTGTCATCTGGATCAGATTGAAAACTAGAATATGTGTAGCCTTCTAGTTTTAAGTCTGATCCTCATATATGAGAAAAACATCTTTAGTCCTTCTCAGGTACTTAAGAATGTTTTTTACTGCTTTCCAATGATCCTCCCCTGGATCAGCCTGAAATATGCTTACTATGCCCAAAGCATAAGCAACATCAGGTCTGGTACATAACATTGCATACATAATTGATCCTACTATCGAAGCATAAGGAATCTTATTCATCCTATCTCTTTCTTCTGGAGTCTTAGGAGACATCCTTTTAGATAGGTGTATGCCTTGACTCATGGGCAAATAACCTTTCTTACTTCCCTCCATATTGAATCTCTTCAATATTAAGTCTATGTACCTGGATTGGGATAACCCTAGCATCCTCTTAGATCTATCTCTATAGATCTTTATTCCTAAAATATAGGATGCTTCTCCCAAATCCTTCATGGAAAACCGTTTTGACAACCAAGTCTTGACTGATTGCATCATTGGAATATCATTTCAATGATAAGTATGTCATCCACATACAAGACCAAGAAGACAATGGCACTCCCACTTATTTCTTATATACACACGGTTCATCGTATTCTTGATGAAATCAAATTCCTTAATAGTTTCATCAAAATGAATGTTCCAACTCCTCGATGCTTGCTTTAATCCATAAATAGATTTTCTAAGTTTGCATACTTGGTTTGGTCTCCCACTTGAGACAAACCCCTCTGGCTGTGACATATAGACTTCTTCCTCAAGATTTCATTAAGGAATGCAGTCTTAACATCCATTTGTCATATTTCATAATCATAGTATGCAGCAATAGCAAGCATAATCCTAATAGACTTGAGCATGGCAACTGAAAAAAGTTTCATCATAGTCAATACCATGTCTTTGCTTGAAACCTTTTGCCACTAACCTAGCCTTGTAGGTTTCTATTTGCCCATCTGCTCCAATCTTTCTTTTGAAGATCCATTTGCACCCTATTGGGACAATTCCCTCAGGTGGGTCAACCAAGATCCAAACCTGGTTGTCATACATGGAGTCCATCTCGGATTTCATGGCATTAAGCCATTTGTCGGATTCCTTACTCTCGACTGCTTCCATATAGGTCAGTGGATCATCATTTCAATGATGTTGGCTTCATTATTGTTTTCAATCATAAAACCATATCTAAGAGGTGCTTCCCACACTCTTTCTGACCTACGAAGAGGAGGTGTATGTTGTGATTGTACCTTATCAATTTGTACTTCTGATTGAGGAACTTGAGTTTGTTTATTTTGAATTTACTTAATTCGATTATTCTGCCATTACTTTCTTCTTGAATAAATTCCTTTTCCAAAAAGATAGCATGCCTACTAACAAATACCTTTTGTTCAGTAGGATGATAGAAAAGGTATCCAATACCTTTTTGAGAATAACCAATGAACCTATATTTTTAGCCCTAGCATTTAGCTTATGTACAAATTCCTTTTTAACATAAGCGGGCAACCCCAATTTTAAGATGTTTAAGACTTGGCTTTCTGCCATTCCATAATTCATATGGAGTGCTAGGAACTGATTTTGATGGTACCCTGTTTATTACATATGCAGCAGTTTCTAGGGCATAACCCCAGAAGGATACTGGAAGATCCGTGAAGCACATCATGGACCGTACATATCAAACAAGGAACGGTTCCTCCTTTCAGCTACACCATTTAATTGTGGTGTATATGGAGGTGTCCATTCAGAGAGAATACCATTATCCTTAAGATGATTAAGAAACTCGCTGGATAAGTATTCACCTCCTCGATCAGATCGAAGGATTTTAATACTTTTTCAGTTTGTTTCTCAACCATATTTTGATACTCTTTAAACTTTTCAAAGGCTTTGGATTTATGTTTCATAAGATACACATATCCGAACCTTGATAGATCATCTATAAATGTGATGAAATAAGAGTATCCTCCTATAGCTTGAGTTGACATGGGTCCACATACATCTGAATGTATTAACCCTAATAACTCAGTTGCCCTTTCTCCATGTCCAGTAAATGGAGACTTGGTCATTTTTCCATGAGGCAAGATTCACAAGTTTCTAATGATTGAAAATCATAAGGTCCAAAGAAATCTTCTTTGTATAACTTGTTAATCCTTGACTCACTTATATGACCTAATCGGCAATGCCAAAGGAATGTTTCATTGGTATCTCCNAGCCCGGCACTCCGTCGGCACTCAAAGCCCTGCACCAGCCAGGCATAAGCCCAGTGTACCACTGGCAGAGCGGTGTACCACCGGCTCTCAACAACAAAAGCCCGGCACTTCGTCGGCACTCAAAGCCCTGCACCAGCCAGGCATAAGCCCAGTGTACCACTGGCAGAGCGGTGTACCACCGGCTCTCAACAACAAAAGCCCGGCACTTCGTCGGCACTCAAAGCCCTGCACCAGCCAGGCATAAGCCCAGTGTACCACTGGCAGAGCGGTGTACCACCGGCTCTCAACAACAAAAGCCCGGCACTTCGTCGGCACTCAAAGCCCTGCACCAGCCAGGCATAAGCCCAGTGTACCACTGGCAGAGCGGTGTACCACCGGCTCTCAACAACAAAAGCCCGGCACTTCGTCGGCACTCAAAGCCCTGCACCAGCCAGGCATAAGCCCAGTGTACCACTGGCAGAGCGGTGTACCACCGGCTCTCAACAACAAAAGCCCGGCACCCGTCGGCACTCAAAGCCCTGCACCAGCCAGGCATAAGCCCAGTGTACCACTGGCAGAGCGGTGTACCACCGGCTCTCAACAACAAAAGCCCGGCACTTCGTCGGCACTCAAAGCCCTGCACCAGCCAGGCATAAGCCCAGTGTACCACTGGCAGAGCGGTGTACCACCGGCTCTCAACAACAAAAGCCCGGCACTTCGTCGGCACTCAAAGCCCTGCACCAGCCAGGCATAAGCCCAGTGTACCACTGGCAGAGCGGTGTACCACCGGCTCTCAACAACAAAAGCCCGGCACTTCGTCGGCACTCAAAGCCCTGCACCAGCCAGGCATAAGCCCAGTGTACCACTGGCAGAGCGGTGTACCACCGGCTCTCAACAACAAAAGCCCGGCACTTCGTCGGCACTCAAAGCCCTGCACCAGCCAGGCATAAGCCCAGTGTACCACTGGCAGAGCGGTGTACCACCGGCTCTCAACAACAAAAGCCCGGCACTTCGTCGGCACTCAAAGCCCTGCACCAGCCAGGCATAAGCCCAGTGTACCACTGGCAGAGCGGTGTACCACCGGCTCTCAACAACAAAAGCCCGGCACTCGTCGGCACTCAAAGCCCTGCACCAGCCAGGCATAAGCCCAGTGTACCACTGGCAGAGCGGTGTACCACCGGCTCTCAACAACAAAAGCCCGGCACTTCGTCGGCACTCAAAGCCCTGCACCAGCCAGGCATAAGCCCAGTGTACCACTGGCAGAGCGGTGTACCACCGGCTCTCAACAACAAAAGCCCGGCACTTCGTCGGCACTCAAAGCCCTGCACCAGCCAGGCATAAGCCCAGTGTACCACTGGCAGAGCGGTGTACCACCGGCTCTCAACAACAAAAGCCCGGCACTTCGTCGGCACTCAAAGCCCTGCACCAGCCAGGCATAAGCCCAGTGTACCACTGGCAGAGCGGTGTACCACCGGCTCTCAACAACAAAAGCCCGGCACTTCGTCGGCACTCAAAGCCCTGCACCAGCCAGGCATAAGCCCAGTGTACCACTGGCAGAGCGGTGTACCACCGGCTCTCAACAACAAAAGCCCGGCACTTCGTCGGCACTCAAAGCCCTGCACCAGCCAGGCATAAGCCCAGTGTACCACTGGCAGAGCGGTGTACCACCGGCTCTCAACAACAAAAGCCCGGCACTTCGTCGGCACTCAAAGCCCTGCACCAGCCAGGCATAAGCCCAGTGTACCACTGGCAGAGCGGTGTACCACCGGCTCTCAACAACAAAAGCCCGGCACTCGTCGGCACTCAAAGCCCTGCACCAGCCAGGCATAAGCCCAGTGTACCACTGGCAGAGCGGTGTACCACCGGCTCTCAACAACAAAAGCCCGGCACTTCGTCGGCACTTAAAGCCCGCGCGATCAAGCATAAAACCCGGCTAACCGCCGGCGGATTGGCGTATCAAGGGTTCTTCGCAGTCAGGACCCGCGCTCTACCGGTCAGTCAAAGCCAAGTCCCGCGGGCATCAAGCCGCGCGCCAGACCAACGCCAGGTTCGATGCTTGATCAAGCGTCACGCCTGTGGCCCAAGGGCGCCTACCGGCCTAGTCTCCGGTCAGCGGTGCCCCCGCTCCCAAGATTCAACCCACCTAACTTTAACTAGCGGGTTCATGTAATTAAGGCGGAACGGCGGGTAGGAAGGTGTTCC
Organism: Calamus simplicifolius; assembly: GCA_900491605.1. Taxonomy (NCBI): domain Eukaryota; kingdom Viridiplantae; phylum Streptophyta; class Magnoliopsida; order Arecales; family Arecaceae; genus Calamus; species Calamus simplicifolius. The sequence continues at coordinate 11,030 of UESW01004032.1, forward strand.
CTAGAATCGACGGGACGAACGGACTCGTGTGGCCACATGTCAACAGCAAAGTCAATAACAGTGCAAAAATCGTCGAGAAAGGTGCTTTCATTAATAGAAGGGGATTACAAAACCCCGACATAGTCGGGCTTACAGAAGCAAAGAAAGGCAGCAAAGTAACGGGTGCGGACTCAGGGCTCCGCCGGTGCGGGTTCGTCATCGGAAGGGGACGGGTCCGACGATGGCTCTGGCTCAACCTCCAGGGCGCGGGGGAAATCTAGTCCTTGGCCACTTTCTCTTTGGCATACTGGAATCCGTCGAGGAACGCGGCGGCTGAAGCTTCGGCTAGGTCGTCTGTGTAACGCTCAGACGACCTGTACTCTTCGACAAGCCTAGCAGCTCGAGTTTTTTCTGCGGCTAAGGCTTCCACCGCGTCCCTCTCGGTTTCTCTGGCGCGACCTAACTCTCCTTATGCCGGCCAGCCTCTTCTTTTGCCACTTCGGCCTCTTCTCTCGCCGCTCTAGCCTCCTCCGACGCCGCTCCCGCCCGTTCCTCTGCCTCCCGAAGAGCCTCGGTTAGCTCCGAGATGTGAATGTTCCTCGCCATAACCGCGCTCTCGGACTCCATCATCTGGGAGATCGCCGCGCGCGCGCGGTTGGCCTCGATCTCCGCTTTGCCCTCGGCGGCTCTTACCTCGCTGGCGCAGGACTCTTTGATCTCCCCAGTGCCTTCTCTGCTGCTCTGCGCGGTCCTGCATCTCCCGGAGAAGGTTCTTCTCCCCGCGGATCACCTCCCTAGCGGCCTTTAGGGAATGCACAATCTGCGCGCACAAGCCTCAAGTCAGCAAAATATGTATACATGAACAATAAGGGATAAAGGGCAAAAGGTCGCCTACCCTGAACGCAGCGGCATAAGATTCCCTGAAAAATTCGCCTGTCTTCTGACGACCGAGGCCTTCGGTGATCCTAGGATCCAGAACCGAGCCCAGGACCCGCTCGGCCAAATAGCCATCACCCAGGAAGTCCAGGGGCGACCTGGATGCGTCCCCACTTCCCTCTGCCGCCTCTGACCTCCCCGGCCCTGTGGGCGGGTCGCCCCTAACCGGCCCCTCGGGGGCTGGACTGGTGGGACCGGATGGCCCCTCACCCCAGTCCCGGCTGGCACCAAATGAAGTCGCTCCCTCGGGAGCCGGGAGCCCTCCGGTCGGCACGGGCTCCCCCGCCACCGACTCTGCAGCGGTACCTCCCGCTGCGGCTCCAGCCTCCGGTGGAGTGTCGGCCGTGAGGTCGACCTCCGCGGGGACAGGGATGTGTTGCGGAATCCCGGGAGGGGAGGTCCTCGCTGGGGAGGAGGCCCTCGCGGAGGAGGAGGAGGCCCGGATCACCAAGCGCTTCGGGGCCGGGGCTTGCTGCCCCCCGGATGATCCTTCCCGACCCCTTTTCTTGATGACCTTTAACAATTTCGCCCTCGGAACCTTCATTGCTGCACAATGCAAGTCAAGTTTTCAGCAAAAAAAAAAAAAAAAAAAAGAGAGAAGAAAGAAGAGCGGGATTTTTAGCTAAGTGCGAAGAGGACTTACCCCGATGGGAGACTAGGCCCGCCAACTCGAAGTTCTCCTCCCCTAGCAGTAGGGTGTACCGGGGAATCTCGGCAGTCAGCAAGGCCCCCATCGCTTCCCGGTCCCCAGGCTGGACGGTCGCGACGTTCCCTCGGAGGTCGGGGTTCCCCCACCGGGGCCGGACTTGATCGATATTAGCAAAAAAGAAACGGGGTTTCCACCCCTTAATCGATGAAGGCAAAAGGAGTTTGATGACCCTATTGGGTCGGGGCTGAAACACCCACCACCCCTTCTGGGCCCGAAGAGAATAAAAGTTACGGAACAAACTGACCCTAGGGGTAATACCTAGGCGATGACAAAGGATAACAAAGGCGCTAATTACCCGACAAGAGTTCGGGACTAGCTGGGAGGGGGTTAAGGAATAGAAGTCAAGGAGCGTGATAAAAAAAGGGTGGAAAGGAGGACGGAGGCCTACCTGTAGGCAGACCTCGTAAAAGGCTACGCGACCGGGTCGGGAGGAGATAACCCGGTCGTCGGGGGTCGGAAGAAATAGTTTGATCTCCTGAGGGATCCGATAACGGGCCCGGATCCTTTCCAGATCCGACCGTGTCATCGAGGAGGCTACCCCCCCTGGGGATTCCTCCACCCTCGAGGAGGTCCCGACCCCCGGCCGACGACCCCTCAACGAGGCTCCACCGGCAGCTCCACCGGCGGCTCCGCCGGCGGCCTGCCGCCGGGCCAAAGGAATGTGGTCCTCTGAATCAGAGGACCATTCGACTGGAGGAGAAGGAGAAGGGGTTTGGGGCCCCACAGAGGGAGGACGGTCCTCAGAACCGTCCTCCGATGTCCAAGAGGGTAGACTCATGAAAAAAGAAGAATCAAGATGAAAGAGGCTGACCTGGAGAAACAAGGAAAGTTGGACGCGAGCTTGCAGGTTGCAGGAGCACTAGGAGAACAGGCAGAGAGGAAGACGATGATGGGGTGGTATGGTGCCAGTTCCTTCCCCCTCGCCTGGCTTTGTGGGGTTTTCAAAACATCCCGCCATGTCCCGTCGGCCACGCGGCCCTTCACCATACGCTGGCTCGCCTCGAGGAATGCCCCAGCGCGCGGCGCGATGCGCCCCCGACCGATGGTGGGGCCCCCGTTGATATCGCCGTAATGGGAAGAAATCATTACGCACCTTTCCGCGCGGACTTCGAAGAGTTGATCCTCACTTTCGAGGGCGATCGTGGCTGGCGTGATACGGAAGGCCGTCTCTTTGCATCCCCCGTACCGTCCGCATAAGGAACAAGGCTAGGGATCAGCCACGTGGAGAACGCCCCTTGGGCCTCAGCGGTGGGACCCGCTTCGCCCCAGGGGCGAGGGGGCATCTGATATGACTGATCCCAACGTATGACTGATCCCAACGTCATCAGGCAGAGTACGGCAGTCAGTCATTTCCCCACCTCCGGCACCCCCTCGGGGTCGGGGTGGGGTCATCATTTCTTAACCCCGGGGCCCCTACCGGCCTCGGGGTGAACGGTAATTTCCCCACCTCCGGCACCCCCTCGGGGTCGGGGTGGGGTCATCATTTCTTAACCCGGGGCCCCTACCGGCCTCGGGGTGAACGGTAATTTCCCCACCTCCGGCACCCCCTCGGGGTCGGGTGGGGTCATCATTTCTTAACCCCGGGGCCCCTACCGGCCTCGGGGTGAACGGTAATTTCCCCACCTCCGGCACCCCCTCGGGGTCGGGGTGGGGTCATCATTTCTTAACCCCGGGGCCCCTACCGGCCTCGGGTGAACGGTAATTTCCCCACCTTCGGCACCCCCTCGGGGTCGGGGTGGGGTCATCATTTCTTAACCCCGGGGCCCCTACCGGCCTCGGGGTGAACGGTAATTTCCCCACCTCCGGCACCCCCTCGGGGTCGGGGTGGGGTCATCATTTCTTAACCCCGGGGCCCCTACCGGCCTCGGGGTGAACGGTAATTTCCCCGCCTCCGGCACCCCCTCGGGGTCGGGGAGGGGTCATCATTTCTTAACCCCGGGGCCCCTACCAGCCTCGGGGTGAACGGTCATTTCCCCACCTCCGGCACCCTCTCAGGGTCGGGGTGGGGCCCCTATTGGCCTCAGGGTGCATGGTCGACACGCTATTCAACCGCCGAAGAAAACAGCAACTGTCAGCATGCACGGTGCTCACGCATGATCTTCGGCACATGGCTGTGCCTTGCCGTAGTACCATTTAGTACTCCTGTAAAGTGTGCCCCAGTACGGAGGGTCATGCCTCATAACGATGTTTGGCGCGTTGCACGCCTCTGTGCGCCACCACGCCTTACTAGGATGTACGACTCGCCGCCTCTAGCAATAGGAGCCCAGCCACGTCCATCAGTGACAGTACAAGAAAGGCCTTCCGAAGCTGCACGTCACGGTATTCAGACAGGTATAAAAGAGACATATTCAGGCTGTGAGAAGGATCGGAACTGACTCTCTGAGCTTTCTCCTTTTGATCAGAAACCCTAACTGCCCCAGCTTCTCTTCGCGGGGGATGGTTCCTTGTCTGAACCCAAGCCACTAACTTGATCGTCGGAGGGTCCCCACCGGTGCTACCGGTCCCTGGGGACTTTTCTTGCAGGATTTCCCGGAGCGAGACATCCGTCTTCCCCGACGTTCGAAGGCGGTGACTTGGCGTCATCACCTTCCTAGATCAATCCCACCATTCATCACTAAATAACTGTTATCACACTATATAATAGATATGCCAATCTTCCTCTAACGTTACGTTTGGAAAATAACATACTGAATGGATTCATTTGGACAGGGTTAATGGAATTTGATACTTCTCCATGTGTTTAATCTAAGCATGAATCCTATTCCAATTGAGTTGTGGGGCATTAGCAATTTAGAGATGATGGATTTGTCTTTTAGTAATCTTTCATGAATGACACCTCGATCTCTTATCAAGCTGACACTTTGGTCATCCTTCATTGCTCATAACCACTTGAAAGGTCCAATCCCAACAAGAGGCCAGATATTTCGTGTTCTGTAACTCAACTGCGGGTCCTCTCTCTCCCAGCATTGATCATGAGACTTTGGTGCAAGAGGATGAAAGTTCCATCACACGATTGCCATTTTCATGGGTTCTATAGTTAAAAGGACTTATTTTGATTGCATGTTGATATGTTTATGATGCAAGAGAGAAGATGAGAAATTTGGAGGACTTATTTTGGTTGTACATCTAGGCTCTTTAGTCTTCTAAGGTAGTGTTTGAAATAAAGAATAAGAGGGGATATCCCCTAGGGGATATCTAGGGGATATCCCCTCTTATTCTCAAAAGCCATAACTATAAAGGATAGCTGGAAATAAAGTTAACCAAAGGGATAATCCATGGTTAACCATGGATTATCCCCTCAATTTATTTCCTAGAAAATACAGGAATAGCTGATTATCCCTACAAATATGAGTAAAAAAAAGTTATCCTATGGATTTATCTTTTTGCATTTGATATGATCAATGGGATAATGAAAGGATATCCCTAGGGATAGCTAGGGGATAAACTCTATCCTGTACACTTATCCATGGATAATATTTTTTCTATCAAACACTACCTATATCCAGATAACCACAGTTTGGTAGACCTAGTATTCCATACTCTAGGCTGTGTTTGATTCTAAAAACACTATCCCTGGATAAATTTATGGGATAGTATTTTTTCAAAGGATATCCTCTGATTATCCCATGAAAGATATCAAATGCAAAATAATTTTTTAGGAGATAATATTTTGTTATCCCCATGTTATCCCCTTTGTTGTTGTTAACCCCTTTGTTGTATTTGATTAGAAGGATAAAAGAGAGGATATCCCCAAATATAATTTTTTAAACCCCAAACTACCCCCAAGTCACCCAGGAGCCCCGTACGCCTCCGGGTTTGGCCATCGCTATCGAATCCTCTTCTTCTTCTTCCCCTCGTTGGAGGAATCCAAAGAGCGGAGAATGGCTTGGAGATCAAACAGCTCGGTCGCTTCGCCGGCTTGGAGATCGAACTGCTTGGCGTGGGTTTCCCTTCGTTCCCCTGACCTCTATTTATTAGTTCCTATTTGGAAGGAATCAAGCATAGAAACCCTATGAAACAAGGAACAGCTCGGTCTCTGTTGATGACTAACTTGTGAATATCCTTTTGGCTTAGGTGGTCTCTGATTGCTGGAAGGATTCCTGGAAGAACAGCTGAAGAGATTGAGAAGTACTGGACTTCTAGATCCTTGAATAGTGAGTAAGGATGGGTATTTCTCTTTGTGCTACTTCATTGGGCAGGGGCAGTTCTTCCGTAATACTTCGGAGGGCAAGCAATCTTGGGTTATATCGTAGTGTCTTAGATATTTTAGCTTGCATGCATGTCTGTGTAAGATAGGTTTTGGGTCATGGTAGGTTTTGTTGATTATTGTTATTTCAGTTGCTAAGATGGAAGGAAATATTATGTCTCCATGTCACTGTTTTGTACATCAAGGTCTGGTCTGTAATTGAGAATTTAATGAAGTGCTATGGATTGTTACTGAACGACATAGCACTGAGATGAACTTATGCCATCCTACTGGAATCTTCTCTGTCTCAACCATTTCATGCACAAGAGGTGGATGAAACTATGCCTGAGATAGAAGGCATTAGAAAAAGAAAGGATGTAGCAGGTGATTGGTGTTTGTATAAATATTAGATATAAAAATAAACTTCAGTCGGTATCCAGATGGAGCACCAGATGGATTGTATCACTACATGCATGATAACATGCAAGAATTGCCTCTTCATATGTAAGCGGAAGAATTACTTTGGAGTACAGTAGCAACTTCCGTTGACTGAGAAGCCTCTAGGATACTGTTGAGTATGATAGTTAACAACTATCTTAGATTACATCAAAAATATGTTGTCATAGGTATTCTTGTCATCAGATGGACCTAAAGAATTATTGCAGGAGCTGTTTTAGGAAATTTAATTCGTAGACCTTAAAGCCTGATTAAAATCTCATTTGGTTGTGGAGATATTTATGGTTTTGGTGCATGGTCTTTTGCTTGTTAAATGCTGATGGCCATGATTTTTGGTCTGTTGGCTATTGCATACTTGATATGTGTTCCCAGTGACTGCAACTGGTCTGATCAGTTAAATTAGAGAGAATTGTGCTTAAATTAAAGTGATTGATTTCTGGGATGCCCTATAAATTTGTCTTGTGGGCCTTATCCAGCACTTCCCTATTTAATTTGCTTCTCTCGAGTTCTGCATGGTAGAACCCAGTTTTCCAGTTTGATCGGCGAATTCTTGTTATCAAATCAACTGCACCAGGACTTGAGGGACTGGCAGGCTTATTTGGTAGTAGGGCCTCTTTGCTTCCAAAAATTTCCACCCAGGCTCTTTCATCAGATATAATATCCTCTTCTAAAATGTGTTAAATATCTCACTGTTGTTGCAAGCAAACCATTGCTGTTGCCATAATAGCAGCAATAGTACTATTGCATTATTGCAATGCTAGATTAATTCTAGTATTCTTGCCAAAATATAATGTTATCAGTGCTTGATTGCCATCCGAATTTGGTTGTAGCCTGAATAGGCGTCCATGAAGGTTAGCATTTGATGACCGAAAGTGGCATCCACGAGCTGGTCGATCCGTGGGAGAGGAAAGCTGTCCTTCAGGCATGCTTTGTTAAGGTCGGTGAAGTCGATGCAGATTCGCCATTAACCATTCGACTTTTTCACCATAACAACATTGGACAGCCAGCTTAGATAATTCACCATCCGAATGAAGTTTGCCTTGATGAGCTTATCCAGCTCTTCTTCAATTGCTCTCTGCCGGTCAGGGGCGAAGCTTCTTTTCTTTTTCTTCACGGGTCGGGACATCTCGTTTGCATTGAGACGGTGGACGAGGACGTTCGGGCTGATCCCAAGCATATTAGAAGCTGACCAAGTGAAGACATCAGCGTTTCTTCGGAGAAAGTCGATCAGCTCCAGTCAGGGCTTCCCCTTTAGTCGCTGATCGGATCGATCGCAATGGTGCGAGATCGGTCGTCGCCGACCGGGATCGATCATGGCTTGGATCGATCGTAACCATCGGATCGTCGCCGATCATATCGATCGCAAAGGTCTTAGATCGGTCGTCGCCGATCGGGATCGATCATGGCTTGGATCGATCAACCATCGGATCGTCGCTGATCGGATCGATCGCAACGGTGCAAGATTGGTCGTCACTGATTGGGATCATGCCTTCGATCGATCACAACCATCAGATCGTCGCCGATCGGATCGATCGCAACGGTCCAAGATCGATCGTCGCCGACCGGGATCGATCATGGCTTGGATCTATCGCAACCGTCGGATCGTCACTGATCGTATCGATCGCAACGGTGCGAGATCGATCATCGCTGACCGGGATCGATCATAGCTTGGATCGATCGCAACCGTTGTATCGTCGCTGATCGGATCGATCGCAGTGATACAAGATCGGTCGTCGCTGACCGGGATTGATCATGGCTTGGATCGATCGCAACAGTCGGATCGTCGCCGATCGGATCGATCGCTACTGTTCGAGATCGGTCATCCCCAAACGGGATCGATCATGGCTTCGATCGATCGCAACCATCAGATCATCGTCAATCGGATCGATTGCAACGGTCTTAGATCGGTCGTCACCGACCAGGATCGATCATGGCTTGGATCGATCGCAACCATCGGATCATTGCCGATCGGATCGATCGCAACGGTGCGAGATAAGTCATCGCCGACCGGGATCGATCAAGGCTTGGATCGATCGCAATCGTTAGATCATCGCCGATCGGATAGATCGCAACGGTTTTAGATCGGTCGTCGCCGACCGGGATCGATCATGGCTTCAATCGATCGCAACCATCAGATCATCGTCGATCGGATCGATTGCAACGGTCTTAGATCGGTCGTCGTCGACCAGGATCGATCATGGCTTGGATCGATCGCAACCATCGGATCGTTGCCGATCGGATCGATCGCAACGGTGCGAGATAAGTCATCGCCGATCAGGATCGATCAAGGCTTGGATCGATCGCAACCGTTAGATCATCGCCGATCGGATAGATCGCAACGGTCTTAGATCGGTCGTCGCTGACCGGGATCGATCATGGCTTGGAACGATCGAAACCGTCGAATCGTCGCCGATCGGATCGATCGCCATGATCCAAGATCGGTTGTCGCCGACCGGGATCGATCATGGCTTCGATCGATCACAACCATCAGATCGTCGCCGATCGGATCGATCCCAACGGTTCAAGATCGATCGTCGCCGACCGGGATCGATCATGGCTTGGATTGATCGTAACCGTTGGATCGTCGCCGATCGATCGATTGCAACGGTGCAAGATCGGTCATCATTGACCGGGATCGATCATGGCTTGGATCGATCTCAACCGTCGGATCATCGCCGATCAGATCGATCACCACGGTCCAAGATCGGTCATCGTCGATCGGGATCGATCATGGCTTCGATGGATCGTAACCGTCAGATCATCGCCGATCGTATCGATCGCAATGGTCTTAGATCGGTCGTCATCGACCAGGATCTATCATGGCTTGGATCGATCGCAACCGTTAGATCGTCATCGATCGGATCGATCGTAATGGTGCAAGATCAGTCGTCGCTGACCGGGATTGATCATGGCTTTGATCGATCGCAACCATCGGATCATCGCCGATCAGATCGATCGCAACGGTCTTAGATCGGTCGTCGCCGACCAGGATCGATCATGGCTTGGATCGATCGCAACTGTTGGATCGTCGCTGATCGGATCGATCGCAACAGTCCGAGATTGGTCGTCGCCGACCAGGATCGATCATGACTTGGATCGTTCGCAACCGTCAGATCGTCGTCGATCAGATCGATCGTCACTGACCGGGATCGATCATGGCTTGGATCGATCACAACCGTCGGATCGTCGCTGATCGGATCGATCGCAACGGTGCAAGATCGGTCGTCGCTGATTGGGATCATGCCTTCGATCGATCACAACCATCAGATCGTCGCCGATCGGATCGATCGCAACGGTCCGAGATCGGTTGTCGCCGACCGAGATCGATCATGGCTTGGATCTATCGCAACCGTCGGATCGTCGCCGATCGTATCGATCGCAACGGTGCGAGATTGATCATCGCTGACCGGGATCGATCATAGCTTGGATCGATCGCAACCGTTGTATCATCGCCGATCGGACCGATCGCAGCGGTACGAGATCGGTCATCACCGACCGGGATCGATCATGGCTTGGATCGATCGCAACCGTCGGATCGTCGCCGATCAGATCAATCGCCACGGTTCGAGATCGGTCATCCCCAAATGGGATCGATCATGGCTTCGATCGATCGCAACCATCAGATCATCGTCGATCGGATTGATTGCAACGGTCTTATATCGGTCGTCGCCGACTAGGATCGATCATGGCTTGGATCGATCGCAATCGTCGGATCGTTACCGATCGGATCGATCGCAACGGTGCGAGATAAGTCATCGCCGATCGGGATCGATCAAGGCTTGGATCGATCGCAACCATTAGATCGTTGCTGATCGGATAGATCGCAACGGTCTTAGATCGGTCGTCGCGATCATGGCTTCGATCGATCGCAACCATCAGATCATCGTCGATTGGATCGATTGCAACGGTCTTAGATCGGTCGTCGCCGACCAGGATCGATCATGGCTTGGATCGATCGCAACCGTCAGATCGTTGCCGATTGGATCGATCACAATGGTGCGAGATAAGTCATCGCCGACCGGGATCGATCAAGGCTTGGATCGATCGCAACCGTTAGATCATCGCCGATCGGATAGATCGCAATGGTCTTAGATCGTTCGTCGCCGATCGGGATCGATCATGGCTTGGAACGATCGAAACTGTCGGATCGTCGCCGATCGGATCGATCGCCACGATCCAAGATCGGTTGTCGCCGACCGGGATTGATCATGGCTTCGATCGATCACAACCATCGGATCGTTGCCGATCGGATCGATCCCAACGGTTCGAGATCGATCATCGCCGACCGGGATCGATCATGGCTTGGATTGATCGCAACCATCGGATCATCGCCGATCGGATCGATCACAACGGTGCGAGATCGGTCATCATCGATCGGGATCGATTATGGCTTGGATCGATCGCAACCATCGGATCATCGCCGATCAGATCGATCACCATGGTCCAAGATCGGTCATCGCCGACCGGGATCGATCATGGCTTCAATCGATCGGAACCGTCAGATCGTCGCCGATCGTATCGATCGCAATGGTCTTAGAATATCGGTCGTCGCCGACCGGGATCGATCATGGCTTGGATCGATCGCAACCGTTGGATCGTCACCGATCGGATCGATCGCAACGGTGCGAGATCGGTCGTCGCCAACCGGGATTGATCACGGCTTTGATCGATCGCAACCGTCGGATCGTCGCCGATTGGATCGATTGCAACGGTCTTAGATCGGTCGTCGCTGACCGGGATCGATCATGGCTTGAATCGATCGCAACCATCGGATCATCGCCGATCGGATCGGTTGCCATGGTCCAAGTTCGGTCATCGCCGATCGGGATCTATCATGGCTTGGATCGATCACAATCGTCGGATCATCGCCGATCGGATCGATCGCAACGGTGCGAGATCGGTCATCGCCGACCGGGATCGATCATGGCTTGGATCAATCGCAACCGTCGGATCGTTGCCGATCGGATTGATCACAACGGTCTGAGATCGATCATCCCCGACCGGGATCGATCAAGGCTTGGATCGATCGCATCCATCGGATCGTCGCCGATCGGATCAATCGCAAGGGTCCTAGATCGGTCGTCACCGACTGGGATCGATCATGGCTTGGATCGATCGCAACCATCGGATCGTTGCCAATTGGATCGATCATCATGGTTCGATATCGATCGTCGCCAACCGGGATCGATCATGGCTTCGATCGATTGCAGCCGTCAGATCGTCACCGATCGGATCGATCGCAACGGTCCGGGATCGATCATGGCTTGGTCGATCGCAACCATCGGATCGTCGCCGATCGAATCTATCGCAACGGTGCAAGATCGGTCATCTCCGACTGGGATCGATCATGGCTTCGATCGATCATAACCGTCGGATCGTCACCAATCGGATCGATCGTAACGGTCCGAGATTGGTCGTCACCAACCAGGATCATGCCTTCGATCGATCGTAACCGTCGGATCGTCGTCGATCAAATCGATCGCAATGATCCGAGATCGGTCGTCATCGATCGGGATCATGGCTTGGATCGATCATCGCAATAAATATTATAAAAAAATAAATGTTATAAAAAACAATTAAAAACAAAACTTTGCGACGCAACCGTTTGCGTCGCAATTATTTTTAGAAAAAATAATTTATCAAATATAATAATCAAATAAAATTATTGCGACGCAAATCAGTGCGTCGTAATTTTTTTAAAAAATAAATTATGTTAAATAGCGACGCATTAGCGATGCAATAAACCAAAAAATTAAAAAAATAATATTTAATTTTGCGATGCATGTATTGCTTCAAAATAATTTTTTTTAAAAAAATAAATGTTTTTAAAAAAATTAAAAATAAAACATTGCAACGCAATTATTTGCGTCACAATTATTTTTAGAAAAAATAATTTTTATCAAATATAATTATTGCGATGCAAATCAAAGCGTCGCAATTTTTTAAAAAATAAATTATGTTAAATAGTGATGCATTAGCGACGCAATAAATCAGAAAATTAAAAAAAAATTAATTTTTAAAATTGTGACGCATGTTTTGCATTGCAATATTTTTTTAAAAAATAAATGTTTTAAAAAGAATTAAAAATAAAACATTGCGACACAACAATTTGTGTTGCAATTATTTTTAGAAATTTTTTTTATCAAATATAATTATCAAATTAAAATATTGCGACAGAAATCAGTGTGTCGTAATTTTTTTTAAAAATAAATTATGTTAAATAAAGACGCATTAGCGACGCAATAAACCAAAAAAATTTAAAAAATTAATTTTTAATTTTGCAACTCATGTATTGCATCGCAAAATTAAATAAAAAATAAATGTTTTTAAAAAAATTAAAAATAAAACATTGCGACACAACCATATGCATCGCAATTATTTTTTTAAAAAATAATTTTTATCAAATATAATTATCAAATAAAAATATTGCGACGCATTAGCGACGCATTTTCTCAGAAAATAAAAAAAATTTCCGCCGAAGATTGCTGCCAAATTAGCGACTCATTAGCGACGTAATTATTTGCATCGCTAATTTTCTAAGAAAATAATAAAAAAACCAAATTAGTGACGGATTAGTGATGCATAATTACGTCGCTAATCCATAATAAATTTTAAAAAAATTAGTGAGGGATTAGCGATGCAAAATTGTGTCGCTAATCCCAAATATATAAACTTAGTCGCGTTCGGCCCCCCCGGCCTCTTCTTCTTCCTCTTCTTACCCTAACCCGCCACCGTCGCCTCATCCGACTCCCCCCGCCCTCTCCCCCGGCGCTAAGAACCACCAGCAGCAGCCCCCCCTAGCGGTGTCCCCTATCTACCGAGGTAAGCCCCCCTCCCCCACCCCCTTCGCCCTCCCGTTTCCTTGAGGCCACGGCCACGGTAGCGGCCGTGGCCGGCGGTGGCCTGACCACGGTGGCTAGGCCACCGTTTTAAAAAAAAAATTTGTCGGGGTGGGGTTTTCCCCCACCCCTGAAGCGGTGGCCTGGCCACGGTGGCTAGGCCACCGTTTAAAAAAAAATGTTGGGGTGGGGTTTTTCCCCCACCCCTGAGGCGCCGGCCACAGCAGCGGCCGTGGCCGGCAGTGGTCTTGCCACGGTGACCAGGCCACTGTTAAAAAAAAAAAAAATTATCGGGGTGGGGTTTTTCCCCCACTCCTGCGGTGGCGGCCACGGCGGCGGCCATGGCCAGAGACGACGGCCACGGCCGCTGCCATGGCCGGCGGTGGCCTGGCCACGGTGGCCAGGCCATCGTATTTTAAAAAAAAATTTCGGGGTGGGGTTTTTTCCCCACCCCTGAGGCGCCGGCCACGGTGGCAGCCATGGCCGGCGGTGGCCTGGCCACGGTGGCCAGGCCACCATATTTAAAAAAAAATATTTCGGGGTGGGCTTTTTGCCCCATCCCTGAGGCCACGACCACGGCGGCGGCCGTGGCCGGCGGTGGCCAGGCCACCGTTTTTTTTAAAAAAAATGTCAGGGTGGGATTTTTCCCCCACCCCTGAGGCCACGGCCACGGTGGCGGCCGTGGCCGGCAGTGGCCTGGCCATGGTGGCCAGGCCCCCGTTTTTTTTAAAAAAAATGGCAGGGTGGGGTTTTTTAAAATTTTTGTTTCTTTAATTTATTTATGTTTATGAACTCAATTTTACATGTAATATTAGAGAAATTTGCATGTAATCTATAATCTTGTAATGCATAATTTGATATTTGCATAATATTTGATATATTTAAAATTTATATGTTTAGATTTATAAATGTCTTGTGTTATCGAATCTGTTTATTTCTTGAAATATTGTTCATGATATATTATTATTAGAATGCTTATCATGCAATTTATATGGTTTTGATAGTTTAGATGATTAAATTTTTAATGAATTTATATTTCTTTATTACCTGTTATATTTTGGCTTAGCAAATTTTAAATATTTAGTTTTTAAATATTGTCAAAATAATTTTCTTAGCAAATTAAAAATTTTTTTAGAATATTCATGTTCTTCTATTGAAAGAAATTTGATATAGCATACCATAATTTGATATAATTCCTCAAATTCTAGACTAACCAATCAAAATAAATTCGATATCTTGAAGGAAAAATGATATAGCTCATTTAGAACTAAATTTAATGCAAGAATATTAAATTTGATATAGTGAACTCAGATTCAAGTACTGATATAGTGAACTCAGATTGAAGTTCATTCTTTGATTTTTTATATTATTTCTCATAGCACTATAACCTTTAGACCCGTTTGAGACTTTGTAAGACTTAGTCTTGCAAATTCTCAAATTATCCTAGTGGATAGTTTAAGATTATTTTTTTGATATGTTTGTCTGCTATTCGTCATCGTTAGTTGAGATTGCAGTTTGTATATCCTCATACGTTCTCCTAGTGTGGCATATAAGCCATACATTTAGGAGAATATAAGGGGAATTGCTGCCGAAATTTCAATGTAAATGATGATAATTTCGAGCAGAATAACATATCGCATCAAATAATTTTGAATGGGATAGGGCCTTACCTAAGTCATAGTGGAGTGAAAGTGGAATTCATTTAGGACACTTGCTTACTTATGAAGTCTAATGATTGAATGGACCCCGGTCCTGGGCCTCGATCCTGGATAGCACGTCAAGGATCCTAGCCATGGCCCGGCCTTGATTTATCGGTATAATTAAAGAGGCACAATATTTGTTATTTAGCTTAGATGCATAAAAGAATTAATCTATTGCTATAATGACTAATGTAAAATTAAATTGTTGTCTCCTTTAATGGTTTACCAGGAATTGTATAAGTTGGTCAAAAATGAGCGGGGTTCGCTCGTTGATGTATGTAAGGTTAAAAGATGGGTTGCTTAATCCAGATTTTCTGAATGGATTGAAAGAATTTATAGCATTTGCATATAGTCAACCCGAATGGATGGATAGGCCTAGGATCAGGTGCCCCTGCAACTTACGCAAGTGTCAGAATAAAGCCTATAGAGATGTCGAAACTATGAAGGTGCACTTGTGTAAAAAGGGGTTTGTTCCTGGGTACGATGTTTGGAACTGTCATGGTGAAACTGAGGAAATGTTTGCAGCTGTCACTAGCCAAGAAGTGTCAAATCCCATTGATGAACCATTTGTGAATTTAAACACATACGAAGAAATGGTGATGAATGCATCGGGTAACGAATTCAACCAGAATACATTTATGGAAGAACCAAATCCAGATGCACAACAATTTTATGATATGTTGTGTTCTGCAAATCAAGAATTGTATCCTGGTTGTGAAAGTCATTCCCAATTGTCTATGGCTGCTCGGTTGTTGAATATTAAGGCAGAACATCGATTATCAGAAAAGGCATTCAATGCTGTAGCTGGGTTAATGAAGGAAGTTTTGCCAAATCATAATGTTGTAGCAGACAGTTTCTACTCAACGAAGAAGTTATTGCGTGGCCTTGGGCTCCCAGTTAATAAGATCGATCGTTGCTTGAATAATTGTATGATATATTGGGGTGAAGACTCAGAGCTGAGATGGTGTAAGATTTGCGGGCAATCGAGGTACAAAAATAGCGAAGGGGGAGCTAGTACAAGTAGGAGGAAAAGTGTGCCTTACAAGAGGATGCATTACTTTCCTCTTACTCCACGCCTCCAGAGATTATATAGATCTGAGGCTACATCTGTTGATATGAGATGGCATGCGGAACATGAATCTAAAGAAGATGAAATGTGACATCCATCAGATTTAAAAGCTTGGAAGCATTTCAATGAAAATCATCCTGATTTCGCAGAAGAAATAAGGAATGTGAGATTAGGTCTTTGTACCGATGGCTTCCAACCATTTGGTCAAGCGGGGCAATAATATTCATGTTGGCCTGTAATACTGACTGTATATAATCTTCCACCGTGGAAGTTAATGAAAGATACTGCAATGTTTTTGACAATTTTGGTTCCAGGACCATCAAATCCAAAAAAGAAGATTGATGTCTTCTTACAACCGCTGGTAGCCGAATTGAAAATGTTGTGGGAAACAGGAGTCATAGCCTACGACATTTCTATAAAACAAAATTTCATCATGAGAGCTGCTTTGATGTGGACAATCAGTGACTTTCTGGCATATGCAATGTTGTCTGGTTGGAGCACTTCTGGGCGTCTGGCATGCCCTCATTGCATGTATGATTCAGATGCATTTACATTGCAGAAGAGTGGTAAGAAGTCATGGTTTGATAATCATAGAAAGTTCTTGCCTTCGAATCATCCTTATAAGCAGAACTTGATCGCCTTCTGGAAGAACAAAGCAGTCACAAAATTCGCCGAACCGGTTAGTTCTGGCACAGATATATTTGATACTATAGAGCATTTAGGGTTGAGGTATGCTTGGGAACCATATGCAGATAGAATAAATGGCCGTATATGTAAAGAACATAACTGGAAGAAGCGGAGCATTTTTTGGGATTTGCCGTATTGAAGCATAAATCTCATCCGGCACAACTTGGATGCTATGCATATTGAGAAAAATTTCTTTGATAACATATTTAACACGGTACTAAACATCCCGAGAAAAACCAAAGACACTGCAAAGTCGAGAGAAGAACTTAATCAGTATTGCAGAAGAGGTGATTTGAGAAGGAATGCTGACGGGACCTATCCTAAAACCTGTTACACTCTTGACAAAAATTTACGAGAAGTTTTATGTAACTAGATTAGAGGATTAAAATTTTCTGATGGTTATGCTTCAAATATCAGTAGGTGTGTGGACATGCATAAGCTCAAGTTGTTTGGCATGAAGAGTCATGACTGTCATGTTTTCATGCAATGGTTATTGCCCAAAGCTTTTCATGAGTTGCTTCCGCAACATGTGTGGAAGGCATTGACAGAGCTCAGCTTGTTCTTTAAGGAGTTATCTGCCGCAGTCATTATTTCTGCATCCATGGAAAGGCTTGAGGAGGAAATTCCAATTATTTTATGCAAGCTAGAGCAAATATTTCCTCCAAGTTTTTTTGACTCAATGGAGCATTTACCTGTTCACTTGCCATACGAAGCACGTATAGCTGGTCCCGTGCAGTATCGCTGGATGTATCCTTTCGAGAGGTAAACACCCAAATCAGTGATACATGTTGATATTTCAAATATTATTTTATTTATGTAAGGAAGTTGGTTTATTTATATTTTCAACTTTACATATAGGTATCTTAAGAAGTTAAAAAATAATGTGCGGAATAAGGCAAGGGTTGAAGGTTCTATATGCAATGCACACTTGGTTGAAGAAGTTTCAGCTTTTGCCTCGCATTACTTTGAGGGCCACGTTCATACGAGGACCCGCAATCTTAGATGTAACGATGACATATGTGTGGACGAAGGAGAACCTACTGATGGTAGAATATCAATATTTAAAAGTATCGGCCGTTCATTTGAGAGGCAGAAGTCAAAACAATTAAGCGATGTGGAGTATAATGCAGCACATTATTACATCCTAATGAACTATAGAGAAGTCGACCCATACATTGAGTAAGTATATGTACACTTCATTAATTGCTTAATTAGAACTTCTACCTTAAATTGTAAAATATCATACTATTTAATTGCTAACAGAAGTTTTAATTGTTATAATCCCTTAAGAATGTATTGTGATAGACAACGATAGATGGATCCTAGCATCAGTTAAATTGCCATTGGGCAGAAGTTAGAAACGGAGTTCGCTTATTGGTTTTATGAATTTGTGAGTACTATCACTCAATCAATTAGAATAATGGCTTTTATTTTTCAAATTGATAGTGAATAGCTTATTAATTTATAGGTAAATAGTTCATGGTTCACAACCGATAATATTTTCATTAAATGTCTAGCGCAATGGCCATTGAAGACCGTAACTACATATACTAGCTATTTTGTTAATGGATACAAATTTCAAATTGAACAACTAGCATCTTCAAGAGGGACGTAGAATTGGGGCGTATGTGTTAAAGGAGAAAGTGCTGGAGCAAATATGCAGGATTATTATGGAAAGTTAGTAGAGGTGGTCGAAGTTGAATATCCCGGTTGGCCTATGAAACGAACAATATTGTTTCATTGTGATTGGTTTGATCCGACAATTTATGTCGGTAAAAGGGTTCATAATGACTACAATCTAGTTGAAGTAAACCATCGACGAAGATTGCAGAAATATGAACCATTCATTCTTGCATCCCAAGCTCAGCAAGTGTTTTACTGCGGATATCCATATTTGCGCAACGACAAGCGAGATTGGTGGGCTGTTTCTAAAATCGTTCCACATTCAACAATCATATTAGATGAGAGTTCATCAAGTCAATCAACTGAGTGCCCTGCATTTCAAGAGGATGAGATGGAAATGCATGCAATTGAGGACGACACAAGGGCTCCTGAAACATCACTTAGAGATCCAAATGGTGATGTCCAAGAAATTAAGGATGCAAATGTTTGGTTTCCTTCCGATGATAATGAAACTGAATCACAGTCCGATATGGCATCGGGTGTTGAACCAACATTTCACGAAACAAATGACACTGATTAAAGATATAGGTTCATTCAATTTCGATTTATTTTTATAAGTGTTAAATTTTTGTATGTTTATTAATTATTCATAATTATATTGCATTGCATTAATCTTTAGTATTTACAGTATGATGGACCGAGGTAGATCTACCCCTGACGGACATAGCCATGCTGCGTCACATCCCACTACCATCCATGATGCACGGACATCCGCCTCTCTAGGCGTCGACGCTCATCCTGCTGTATTTTTCTCTACCCGATCGGTACAGACCTCTGAGAGTTCTTCTTTGGTCGATCGCACCGTACTTCGATTGGATGCCGATGGGCTGTAAGTATATACTAATTGTAACAATATGTTTATGTTTTTAAGTTAGTTACTTATTTTAATTAGTTTTTTTAACAGCTTTATTGAGCAGCATACTGTATCGAGCCGGATCAGCTCTATATTTCAGAGCCGTGCTGATCCCAGTGGCTACGATTGGCACCATGTATCTGCGGCCATGAGGGAGTTTTATTTTTCAAAGTTTCAGGTAAACTTTTTAAATATATTTTATAACTGATATAAAACTTTCTAATCTTAATATATTCTGAAACTAACTATTTATTTCAATGCAGAAGAAGTTTACGTGGGACCCTACTATCCATGATGCCATTAGGGCAGCATGGAATGCTCTTGCGACACGCCGATACTCCGATGTGCTTTATCATTGGAGGAGTTCGGGTGACCGTCCAGGGCATGTGCCGGAGGATATTTGGGCCAGCTGGCAGCAGGTGTGGCAGTCCGAGGCATGGATCAGGAGGTCCGCATCAGCTAGCACGAACCGCCAATCTGAGAAGGGCGGTTGTGGCACGGGCCTCTCCTGTCACACTGCCGGTTCCATTTCTATTCAGGAGCATAGGTGCCGTATGGTAAGAAAACATAAAAAATTTAAATACTAATTTAGTCATTTACAAATACTTACATTTATATTCTTTCTTCTGCTTTTGTAGTCCGAGAAGGAGGGCAAAGATCTTGGTGAGTTTCGCCTATTCAGGGCGACACACACCAGGAAGGACAGTTCCTAGGTCGATACACGATCACGGAAGGTTAGGGTAAGAAATTAGATTTATATTTTATTTATTTAATTTTTAATATTTTATTCAGCTTTATATATTGATTCATTTATCATTGATTTTACAACTCAAAGGCACGAGTCGAGGAGCTTCAGTCTCAGGCTTCGCAGGTCGACTCCACTGATGGGGGGTTGCCCGTCGAACTCTTACCAGAGGAGAGTCAACGTGTGTTTTTGGAGGCTGTTGGTGCCCAGCCGCAAGATCGTAGGGTCTATGGTTTGGGCACCAGTGCTTCCAGATATTTTTCCCATCAGGGCTCCAGTTCGCGTTGTTTTGGCGATATTCCTCTCGAGCAAATAGACGACATCCGGAGAACTCTAAAGGAGGAACTTCGCCAGGAGGTTCGGGAGGAGCTTGCAGAGATGAGAGACCAGATGCGTTAGATGCAGGATTTAGTTCGTCTCCTATCGCAGGGTTCAATCCAGCCTCCGTAGCCTCCACAGCCGCCTACAGATACATGATATATTTTTTTTCACTACTTGATGTATTTTTTTTCTATTATATATAAAAATTTTAAATAATTAATAAAATAAATTTTTATTTATTTTTAAAAATTTTGTAATGATTGTTTTGGTCAATTGTATTAGCAATTACATTGTATTAGTTTATTTTATTATTTTATATTTTTTAAATAAATAAAATAATTTACTTTAAAAATTAATTTACTTTATTTTTAAAAAATAAAGTAAATTAATTAGCGATGCTATTTTCTATCGTAATTAATTTTAAAAAAATTAAAATTTATGTTATTTTAATTTTTTTAAAAAATAAATTAATTAATAGTGATGCAATTGCAACAATATTTACCATCGCAACTATTTTTAAAAAAATTATTTTTAAAGTAGCAATGCATTTAGGGGTGTCGCCATTATTTTTAAAAATTAAAAATTATTTTTTTTATTTTTTAAAAAATAAATAAATTAATTAGCGACACTATTTTTTGTCATAATTAATTTAAAAATAATTATAAATTATTTTATTTAATTTTTTTAATAAATAAATTAATTACTTAGAGATGCCATTGCGATGAGATTTTTTGTCACAAATATTTTAAAAAAAATTATTTATAAACTAGCGACGCATTTAGACTGCGTCGCAATATTGCGACGCATTTGTGGGTGTCACATTTTGGGTGTCAAAGAGTTGCTATTAAGCGACGCAATTGTGACAAATTGAAATTGTGACGAACGGTTTAGCGACGCCTTTATTGTGTCGCTAATGCATCGCTATAGCTTGTTTAGCGAGACGCATTTGGGTGTCGTTATATTTAATTTTTCTTGTAGTGTAAGATATCATAATGAGACGTTTTGATCTAGCCAAGTAAAACTCCTAAAAATATTAAAAAAAAAATTTAATGAAAGTAAGATTTAGATTTATTTTCATTAATAAATAATAAAATTAAGTTATAAATTCTCTATTTATACCATCAAGACCCGTTCTTTTTGAAATAGACGAGGAGAAGTCATTTAGCCCCTTGGTTGTTTATGGGGTGACACCGTCATAAAGCATCAAAAGACAAGTTAGGATTTCATAAGAAGTGGCAAATTTTACTCCTTAGATTTTGCTCGATCGGTTCTCTTTGTTGTAGCCAGAGACCTTCTTAGATCAATCCCCATTCATCACCGAATGACTGCTAGCACACTATACAATTGATATGTCAGTCTTCCTCTAACATTACGTTTGAGAAATAACATACTGAATGGATTCATTTGGAAAGGGTTAATGGAATTTGATACTTCTCTCCATGTGTTTAGTCTAAGCATGGATCCTATTCCAACTGAATTGTAAGGTGATGTGGCTGATCCAACGCCGTTAGAGAACCGTGAAGGAAGGAAACCGTGAAGGAAGGAAACCGACTGAGAACCTAAGAAGGCTAGAAATCTCTCTCTTTTCTGTTGGGAAATCAGTATAATCTTTTCTTTCGAATCTTCCCACTTTTCTCTTTTGATTTTTTGATGAATCTCACTCTTATTTCTCTATTTTTCCTCTCTTCTTGTCTTCCTCTGGTTATTTTTTCGGATACAACAAAAGCCCCTTCTTATAGACTCTTCTTAATCCATAAATAGCTGAAAACTATCCGTTAGAAACAAGTGTAAGAAGGATTAGAACCAAATATGGTAATAGCCGTTGAGATTAAAAAGATAAAGATAAAGTTTAGAGACATTCTGACAGTTCTGGAGTCGTTTCTGACAATCTGGAGTCGACTCTAACTTTTCTGGAGTCGGCTCTAAATCGAAAATCCTCAATCCGCTCGATCTGGAGTCGTGTTTGACTTTTCTGGGGTCGACACAAAAATCCTCTGGAGTCGACTCTAACAGTCTAGGTGTCGACTCTAAGTCATGACCAGAAAAACCATCGTTCTGTCTTTCTGTTGGAGTCGGCTCTAACAGTCCAGGTATTGACTCTAAATTTTGTGCCAATTTTCGGAGTCAACTCTGTGATTTCATGTGTCGACTCTAATGTCTGCAATCTTACCTTGACATTAGATTCGAACTAGAACTTGATTTGTCTTGTGATTTTGATTAATAAATCAAATCATAAAATGAAAAACATAACCAAAATCATTAGTAACTTCAAATGTTATACTCAAATAGTTTTGTTAAATCATCAAAATCAATAATTGGGTCAACAATCTTCCCCTTTTTGATGATGACAAAAACTTTAAGTATATGCATTAAAGATTCATTTGAAATAAGCGTTGTAGACATTGTTAAATCTTTAAAACTTATTAACAGAGAATTTGATGCCAAGTTTCAAAATGAACTTTAGAAACATACTTGAGTTCTATTATAAATAGCAATCAAGATGATTTAACTTTACACAAAAAATCATTAAGCTCCCCCTGCATTAAATAACTCCCCCTATGCAAGGTACATGTAAATAAGCTAAAATCGATTTGATACCTGATGCGGACAAATCACAGGTGATGAGCGCCAGGCCTACTGAGATCTATTATAGGCCTCCAAATGGGGTGGAGAGGTCGTCTTCCTTCTTCGAAAACCTGCAAGAAGTCCCCGGGCCGGTGTTCCCGGCGAGGACCCTCCGACGCTTAAGTTAGTAAACTTGTCGCTCAGTAGTGTCATAGAGAGAGAGAGGTCCAGAGATCCCCCTTTCTGTTGAGCTCGGGGTCCTTTTATACCTGTCTAGGAGGTTCCTTTCTTTTCGTCCTCTTTCGAACCATCGAATGTTCCTCGTTAGGATAAGCTCCTTCGAACGGCAAGTGGTTAAGCCATTGCTGGAAGGGGGCCGCTTGTGGCGGTAACTACCGGGCATGCTAGCACTTGCCCATGATTTCGGTGAGCGATGTATACGGTAACAGATCTCGAATCTCAGGATCTGTTACCTGAGGTGGGTGATAGTGTATGCAGGAAAGGCACCAAGTTAGGGCCGGAGACAAAGGCCGGAGCCGTCACTGGAGGTCGGAGCCAAAGGCCGGAGCCATCATTGGAGGCCGAAGCCAAAGGCCGGAGCTATCGCCGGAGGCCGAAGCCGTCGCTGGAGGCCGTCACTGGAGGCCGGAGCCAAAGGCCATCGCTGGAGGCCGGAGCCAAAGGCCGTCGCTGGAGGCCGGAGTCAAAGGCCAGAGCCAAAGGCTCCGCCAAAGGCTGTCGTTGGAGGCCGGAGCCAAGATTCCATATCTGGGATTAGCTATCACATCATTATTTCCAGAAATCGTGCAAAAGGTTATAACACCACCCAGAGGAGATGGTCAGCCGTATCAGATGCCCCCCTCCCCCCGCCCCTGAGATGAGTGAGCGCACAATCACCAGTGAAAGGGATGTTAATATCCACTGGGCGGTTGACTTTCGTGCCATCATTTCATCTGTTCGAGCTGTTGGGATTGGAGAAGATTTCCCTCGAGTAATGAGTCATAAAAAGGCGAGCGTCATCATTGCGGTAAGGCCACCGCCATCTTTCTATTGGTGAAGCTTTTCGTGTTTTTCGTGCCGGTAGGCCACCGAAGCGGCTTCCATTTGAAGGTAGACACATGGCCAGACCGGACAGCCACGGGATGATTTGAAATGGGGCTATAAAAAGAAAAATCGTCCTTATCTTCCCATTCCCTCTTCTCTTACGTTACAGCTTCCTCCCCTGTCTGCAAGCGTCCGTCTGCCTCCCGTGTCTGTTCTCTCCTCGTGCTTCTTCGATCTTAGCTCAAGTTTTTCAGGTTAGTTTCATGGCTTCCTCGCCCTCTTGTTCTATTTCTGATTCCAGGGGTCGTTCCCTCACTCCTTCTCAACCTTCCACTTCCTTACTAAGCCAATGGTCCACCCCATCCTCCGATCACTCCTCACCGGAGCGGCGGCCGGTCAGACGCCCTACAGCCGGGAGTCATCTGACCATCGGATGGACCTCCATCCAGAGCCGTCCGACAGCTGATGGTCCTATTTGCGCTGTCAAGGAGTCCCCCGAGGGGACCGCTTCCACTATGTCTGCTCAAGACATAGTAAACCTAAGAGCCAAGTATAGTTTTCCATCAAACCTATGTCTGTCCTACCCTGCTCTTGATGACAGGGTAACCTCTTCTCGTCCTAGAAGAGTTGCCTTTTATGGAGCCTTCTTTAAGGCAGGACTTCGATTACCTATCCACCCTTTCATCCTTAACCTTCTGGACCGATATTCTTTAACACCTTCCCAGCTAGTCCCTAACTCGATCTGAACCATCGTTGGTTTTCTGGTTCTCTGTCACCTGCAAGGCATAGATGCCAACATCTCCTTATTCCGCAGTTTTTATACCCTTCGCAAGCAGTCAGGTTGGTGGTCCTTTACTCCTAGACCCACTAGGATCCTTAAGTTGTACCTTCCCACTTCCGTTAAAGGGTGGAAGGATAAGTTCTTTTTTGCTGATATCGAAGGGGTGAGTGGAAGCTGGGGGACACCCAACACCGATGCCAATTGGGTTCCTCTATCCTCCCAAGGGATGAAATGGCATTCGGGCAGCTTCTGACTGCCGATGTCCCTCGATGCAATAAGCTTCTGGTCGGCTAGGGCCAACAAGCAAAGCAAGTCGGCTAGGGCCGACGGGCAAAGCAGGTCGGCTAGGGCCGACAGGCAAAGTAGGTCGGCTAGGGCCGATAGCAAAGCAGGTCGGCTAGGGCCGACAGACAAAGTAGATCGGCTAGGACCGACATATGAGAGCGGTTACCGAAGCGGCAACATGTGGCGGGACTTTGTACCGGTGGCTCGAGGGCCGATGGCTGGAGCAGGTGGATTTCCTGCTTGGATCGGTTTGAATAGCGATGGGGTCCGGTTATTGTTTGGCCATTTCATTCGACGTCCTTTGCTAGCTTGATACGAGCTTGTGCCGACGGAATGGCTTCCAAGAATGGCGGAAGGTCAATCAGAGCTCCAGCCGACGGTGCCAACATTCGCTGGGGGGCTCGTAGGAGCCGTACTCAGACCGTCGTCGACGGGGAGGTCCTGGCCTCCTTGTTGGCAAGTCGACAACAACTCCGGGAGGCGACCGAACAATATGTGGTCACTTCCCCCAGGGAGATCATGCACCTTCGCACGGTTAATGACCGCTTAGAGAGGCGCGTGGCGTCTCTCCAACAGCAGGTAGGTAGCCCCATGGTGGGTCAGGGAGAACGGTCGGTGGTTCCTGGTGATAATGGTGAGCCCTTGTGAGGGCTGATGTATTTTTCATTTCCTTTTGTCACTTTCTTTTTCGGTGAATGAAAGAATGGTTTGCGTAGCCTTCGCGCTCATTTTTGTTTTGAGATGCTCAATTTTGTTGCACAAGTTCTTCGAGCGATTAACTTCTTTGGGGAGCAATTGACGAATAATCGGTTTTCATGCTTTTTGCTGCCCTGCCAGCGCCCTGCCGTTCTGTAGGTAAATCGGTTTTTATTTCACCGAAGTTGATGATATGGCACTGTGGGGAACACAAAGCTGTTTCGGTGCTTTCTGGAAGGTTTTTAGGGCATTGGTCTTTTCCCACGCAGGTCGTTTTGACGTACGGCGCATGCACCCGTTTACCATTGGAGGATCTCCTGAACCTGCCAGTTTCTGTAAGATCAGTGGGCGATTCTCTGCGTTTAATGACCGCAATTTGGGATCAAGAGGAAATCTTTGCATGCGTCATAGTTCAGGCGGTGGGCTCGGCACGCAATGGGGCGCTGCATCCATCCTGGGAGGCCACGTGGAGGCATGGGCCAGGTGTTTGAATCTCGGGGCTTCCGGCCTTGATAGCTGTTCCCGGTTCATTTTTGCCTATAAAAAAGGGGGGAAGAGGGGTCGTGTTAGGCCGTCCTCAAAGTTTCCTTCCCCTTTGGAGTTTCTGCCATGCTCATTTCTCTGGCGTTGCGAGTGGGAGGGTCGAGCTTCCCTTTCATAAGCCCTTCGCCTCCGAACAGTTGGGGCGACGAAGGAGCCGCTGGAGAGTGGTTCGCCCTTAGGGGGTGAGACCCAGAGATCATATGGAGAGCGCACAGGGAGGGCGCAGAGATCACACGGAGAGCGCACATATGTGCTTCCAGTGTGACCTTTGCGGTTCCCCTTTGGGGACGTACGGTAGGAAGTGCATGCGGGCTCCCCATGGGTTATATGAATTTCGCCTCCTCCCTGGTTTGGATTCCTGGGCTCGTCCGCCTGGGGAATCTTTCGCCACATGGGGAGGGGGCTATAGTGTGCCGCCCGCTGGTACCTTGCCTTTGAATTTGGGCAAGTTGGGGGCGGTACACACTCGGTTTGGGAGAGCGTTTCGGCGCCAAGGCCCGTGGGCTTCCTACCTACTCGCCGGGGGGCCTCTTGGTTGGGTGGTTTGGGGCAATACCCCATCCACCCTTTCCAATCACTCTGACATCTCGGTTGGGTCACCGAGATATCATTATTTACCGAAGCTGGCCACAACTATTGGTCCATGTCGCCCGCCCATTATCGGCGCAAGCTGACTGTTTGCGGTTTATCTGGCTCGTCGGTCTGGACACCGGAGCATCACAGTTGCCCAGGTCTGCTTTGGAGCAGTTGCCCGAGTTTTGTACTTGTCTTTATTTTATGCATTTCAATGCTCTTGTAACGCCTCTCAGGCATTTGTAATTAGTTTTGATGGCAATGAAATAAAGAGAGTTTTGTTCTATTTCTCAATCTCTATTTCTCTCGTGCCGAGTTTGTTGTTGCTGGCCGTGGGGTACAAAGACGTGCCGTTCGTTTTTAGGCGAGGATCCCGCGCTATCCGAACTAGTTAGGGCTTGCAGACTTCCCTGGCCCAGACGGAGGTTTAGAGATTGTTCGGTAGAATACACTCCTTATCTCGGTCTGAAGCTCGGAGATTTATGCCTCGTCCCCATTGGAGCCCGAATGTTTATGGCTCGGCCTTGCCGAGGTTCGGAGAATTTATCGCTCAGCCCAGCCGAAGTTCGGAGGATTTGTTACTTGGCCTTGCCAAGGTTCGGAGAATCTGTTCCTCGGCCCAGCTGAGGTTCGGAGGATTTGTTACTTGGCCTTGCCAAGGTTCGGAGAATCTGTTGCTCGGCCCAGCCGAGGTTCGGAGGATTTGTTACTTGGCCTTGCCAAGGTTCGTAGAATCTGTTGCTCGGCCCAGCCGAGGTTCGGAGGATTTGTTACTTGGCCCTGCCAAGGTTCGGAGACTTGGGGCTCGGAGAAGTGACTTAGTCGCCACCATGAGTCACAATGCTAGGTCCCTGCGCGTTCGGTGAGGGGCGTCAAGGCGGAACGGGCGGTGCATGGTCACGTTCTCCATTTATGACGTTACCCCTCCCGAGGGGATGAATTACTGCCAGGTGCTGGAATTCTTTCTTTTTTGCGTTTCCCGAAAGGCGGCCAGCTTAAAAGAGCTTGGGGAAGTGTCGGGAACATTTATTACGGGGGGCCGGCAGATCGGGAGATACTCTGTTCAGGGGGGTTCCCGAACAGTCCGCCCGCATTACCGATTTCACTCGGGATGGGGCACGACCCTTCGGATTCTGCAGGCGCTAATTAAAGCGATGATACGTGATGAGTTGTCATAGGTCGGTGGTTACGGCATGACTGATCGAAATACTCGCCTGACAAGTATAAATACGAACGAGGGGTGCTGGTCTTCACCACCCCTCTGATTCAGTCTCAAAATAGTTTTTGTCATGGCTTCTCAAGGAGGAGAGCGACCGTCTGACGAACTAAGGGCGGCGATTAATGGCCTGCTACATCTGGCGAGTGGGCCGCCCCACTATTACAGTCGACGGGCTAGGCCTGGCGTCGACCCTCGCGAGCCACCAGCGGCTCGAGAGGGTCGTGGAAGAATATGTTGATGTTACTACGAGGGAGGTGGAGGCCCTACGCTGGGTGGCAGACCGGCAGAAGGAGGAAATAACGTCACTCCGCCAGCAAGTCGCCGATCTCACCGAACGCCTGGAGGACTTGCTGGCTTCTGGGAGTGACAGTGAGCCCTAGCGAGGGCTTCTTCTCCTCTTTTCTTTTTCTTTTTCTTTTTATTTCTTCTGCTTCTCTTTTTGTATTTC
This sequence comes from Calamus simplicifolius, assembly GCA_900491605.1. NCBI lineage: Eukaryota > Viridiplantae > Streptophyta > Magnoliopsida > Arecales > Arecaceae > Calamus > Calamus simplicifolius. The sequence continues at coordinate 39,347 of UESW01004032.1, forward strand.
TTTTTACAATCAATGAAAAAGGCCCCTTTTTTTTTTTTGACAACCTCTTATCTGAGACAGTGGCTCAACGAAAGCTACAATTTTCGAAGGCAACTTTATAGATTGTTTGTCTTGTACGATACCATAATGACGTTTTGATCCAGCGAAGTAAAACTCCTAAAAATATTATAAAAAAAATAATGAACGTAAGATTTAGATTTATTTTCATTAATAAATAATAAAATTAATTTATAAATTATTTATTTATGCCACCACAAGACCTGTTCTTTTTGAAATAGATGAAGAGAAGTCATTTAGCCTTGGTTGCTTATGGAGTGGCACCGTCATAAAGCATCAAAAGGCAAGTTAGGATTTCTTTGATATATAAGGCGTGGTAAATTTTACTCCCTTTGTTGTGGCCAGATGGATCACCTTCCTAGATCAATCCCACCATTGATCACTAAATGACTGTTAGCACACTATATAATAGATATGTCAGTCTTCCTCTAACGTTACGTTTGGAAAATAACATACTGAATGGATTCATTTGGACAGGGTGAATGGAATTTGATACTTCTCCATGTGTTTAATCTAAGCATGAATCCTATTCCAACTGAGTTGTGGGGCATTAGCAATTTAGAGATGATGGATTTGTCTTTCAGTAATCTTTCATGAATGACACCTCGATCTCTTATCAAGCTGACACTTTGGTCATCCTTCATTGCTCATAACCACTTGAAAGGGCCAATCCCAACAAGAGGCCATATATTTCGTGTTTTGTAACTCGACTGCGGGTCCTCTGTCTCCCAGCCTTGATCATGAGACAGCGATGCAAGAGGATGAAAGTTCCATCACATGATTGCTATTTTTCATGGGTTCTATAGTTGGAGGACTTATTTTGATTGCATAGTGATATGTTTATGATGCAAGAGAAAAGATGAGAAATTTGGAGGACTTATTTTGGTTGTACGTCTGGGCTCTTTAGTGTTTTAAGGTAGTGTTTGAAATAGGGAATAAGAGGGGATATCCTCTCTTATTCTCAAAAGCCATATCTATAAAGATAGCTGGGAATAAAGTTAACCAAAAGGATAATCTATGGTTAACCGTGGGTTATCCTCTCAATTTATTCTTTAGAAAATGTAGGAATAGCTGATTATCCCTACAAATAAGAGTAAAAAAAAGTTATCTTATGGATTTATCTTTTTGCATTTGATATGATCAATGGGATAGCGAAAGGATATCCCTAGGGATAGCTAGGGGATAAACTCTATCTCGTACACTTATCCATGGATAATATTTTTTCTATCAAACACTACTTATATCCAGATAACCACAGTTTGGTAGATCTAGTATTCCATACTCTAGGATGTGTTTGATTCCAAAAACACTATCCCGGATAAATGTGTGGGATAGTATTTTTTCATAGGATATCCCTTGGTTATCCCATGAAAGATATCAAATGCAAAATAATTTTTTAGGGGATAACTTTTTGTTAACCCCTTTGTTGTATTTGATTGGATAGATAAAAGAGAGGATATCCCCAAATACAATTTCCTAAACCCCAAACTACCGCCAAGTCACCCACGAGCCCCGTATGCCTCCGGGTTTGGCCATCGCTATCGAATCCTCTTCTTCTTCTTCCCCTCGTTGGAGGAATCCAAAGAGCGGAGAATGGCTTGGAGATCAAATAGCTCGGTCGCTTCGCCGGCTTGGAGATCGAACTGCTCGGCATGGGTTTCCCTTCGTTCCCCTGACCTCTATTTATTAGTTCCCATTTGGAAGGAATCAAGCATAGAAACCCTATGAAACAAGGAACAGCTCGGTCTCTGTTGATGACTGACTTTGTGAATATCCTTTTGGCTTAGGTGGTCTCTGATTGCTGGAAGGATTCCTGGAAGAATAGCTGAAGAGATTGAGAAGTACTGGACTTCGAGATACTTGAATAGTGAGTAAGGATGGGTATTTCTCTCTGTGCTACTTCATTGGGCAAGGGCAGTTCTTCCGTAATACTTCAGAGGGCAAGCAATCTTGGGTTGTATCGTAGTGTTTCAGAAATTTCAGCTTGCATGCATGTCTGTGTAAAATAGGTTTTGGGTCATGGTAGGCTTTGTTGTTTATTGTTATTTCAGTTGCTAAGATGGAAGGAAATATTATGTCTCCATGTCACTGTTTTGTACATCAAGGTCTGATCTGTAATTGAGAATTTAATGAAGTGCTATGGATTGTTACTGAACTACATGGCACTGAGATGAACTTATGCCATCCTACTGGAATCTTCTCTGTCTCAACCATTTCATGCACAAGAGGTGGATGAAACTATGCCTGAGACAGAAGGCATTGGAAAGAAAAAAGGATGTATCAGGTGATTGGTGTTTGTATAAATATTAGATATAAAAATAAACTTCAGTCGGTATCCAGATGGATTGGAGCTGTCTATGGAGCACCAGATGGATTGTATCACTACATGCATGATAACATGCAAGAATTGCCTCTTCATATGTAAGCGGAAGAATTACTTTGGAGTACAGTAGCAACTTCCGTTGACTGAGAAGCCTCTAGGATACTGTTGAGTATGATAGTTAACAACTATCTTAGATTACATCAAAAATATGTTGTCATAGGTATTCTTGTCATCAGATGGACCTAAAGAATTATTGCAGGAGCTGTTTTAGGAAATTTAATTCGTAGACCTTAAAGCCTGATTAAAATCTCATTTGGTTGTGGAGATATTTATGGTTTTGGTGCATGGTCTTTTGCTTGTTAAATGCTGATGGCCATGATTTTTGGTCTGTTGGCTATTGCATACTTGATATGTGTTCCCAGTGACTGCAACTGGTCTGATCAGTTAAATTAGAGAGAATTGTGCTTAAATTAAAGTGATTGATTTCTGGGATGCCCTATAAATTTGTCTTGTGGGCCTTATCCAGCACTTCCCTATTTAATTTGCTTCTCTCGAGTTCTGCATGGTAGAACCCAGTTTTCCAGTTTGATCGGCGAATTCTTGTTATCAAATCAACTGCACCAGGACTTGAGGGACTGGCAGGCTTATTTGGTAGTAGGGCCTCTTTGCTTCCAAAAATTTCCACCCAGGCTCTTTCATCAGATATAATATCCTCTTCTAAAATGTGTTAAATATCTCACTGTTGTTGCAAGCAAACCATTGCTGTTGCCATAATAGCAGCAATAGTACTATTGCATTATTGCAATGCTAGATTAATTCTAGTATTCTTGCCAAAATATAATGTTATCAGTGCTTGATTGCCATCCGAATTTGGTTGTAGCCTGAATAGGCATCCATGAAGGTTAGCATTTGATGACCGAAAGTGGCATCCACGAGCTGGTCGATCCGTGGGAGAGGGAAGCTGTCATTCAGGCATGCTTTGTTAAGGTCGGTGAAGTCGATGCAGATTCGCCATTAACCATTCGACTTTTTCACCATAACAACATTGGACAGCCAGCTTAGATAATTCACCTTCCGAATGAAGTTTGCCTTGATGAGCTTATCCAGCTCTTCTTCAATTGCTCTCTGCCGGTCAGGGGCGAAGCTTCTTTTCTTTTTCTTCACGGGTCGGGACATCTCGTTTGCATTGAGACGGTGGACGAGGACGTTCGGGCTGATCCCAAGCATATTAGAAGCTGACCAAGTGAAGACATCAGCGTTTCTTCGGAGAAAGTCGATCAGCTCCAGTCAGGGCTTCCCCTTTAGTAGCGACCCGATCCTTATGGTTCGGTCAGGCCGAGCTTCATCCAACGGTACCTCTTCTAGCTCTTTGGTTGGTTCTCCTCGTTGCTCGGTGAAATCCTCCCAAGCATCCAATCCATCGACCTCGAGCAATATGGATTGCAGGCTAGCGACAAAACACTGCCGAGCTATAGCTTGGCTTCCTCAAACTACACCAACCCCTCGCTCGGTCGGAAACTTCATAACGAGATGTGGGATGGAGATGATGGCTCTGAGGGACATCAAGCCGGGTCTTCCCAAGATCGCGTTGTAAGGTGACCGGAGCTTGGTCACCAGGAAATCTGCATACACAGTGGCAATAGAAGGCCAGAATCCTGCTCGGATCGTCAAGGTCACGATCCCCTCTAGGGTAATTACATCACCGGTGAACCCCATTAGGGTGGAGTCCATGGCTCGAAGATTCTCCATGAGAAGTTTCATCTTCACAAACACATCGAGGTACAAAACGTTGATGGAGCTTCCACTATCAATGAGAATTCGGCTTACATCATAGTTGTTCAAATTAAGAGATACAACTAGCGCATCATCATGCAGGAACTGTATCCCTTGGAAGTCATCATTGGAGAAAGAGAGCTTATCAGTTCGCGCTTTCTTCGGCACCGAACCTTCTTCATCATCCCTCCCACCTGAAGGACCACCGACCGCCTCAATCACATTAAAGTGGCCAGCGACCGGAGGATTTGGAGGAGGAAGAGGTTGCTGCTGGGGCTTAGGCCGACGATCGCCCCCATTTCTTGGCTCGAGGGCTCCCCTGAACCGATCCAGTCTACCCCATTGGATGAGTCTTTCAATCTCATTCTTCAGTTGCCAGCACTCTTCAGTGTCGTGGCCATGGTTGCGGTGGTAGCGACAATACTTGGCGGGGTCTCTCCGGGCCGCATTTCTCGAAGAGGAGGAGGTTGAGGGAGTTGGCACTCGATTTCCATAAGGATCTCCGTTCTTGAGGCAGTAAGTGGAGTGAATCGATTGAACCTCCTAGGTGGGCTTCGAGTGCGGTTCCTTGGCGGCGGCTGGAGAATCCTTTGGTGGTGAGGCGGGCTTGGCTGGCGGGCAGATCGGTACTTATCTGAGCCCTTGGGCTCCTTCTTCTTCGTCAGCTCGGCTCAGGCAGCTCTCTGTGATTCTTCGACTCTAGCATATTTTTCTACCAGAGCCATCATGTTGAAGAGGTTTGGAGGGTAGCTGACCTTCAGCGCCAGGTAAAAGTCACTCTCCTTCAATACTCTGCCCGCTAGGGCGGACATGGATACCTCATGATTAAGGTGGTCCACCTCTAGCATGGCCGTGTTGAAACAGCCGAGATACTTCTTCAAGGACTCCCCTCTCTGCTTAACCTCAGAGAGGAAGTTGGATCTCCGTCGGTGATGACGGCTGCTGACGAACTGGCTGATGAAGAGGTGGCTCAGCTTGTCGAAGGAATTAACGGAACCTGGTTTCAAAGCATTGAACTAGGTTCGAGCAGATCCCCTGAGGGTGGAAGGGAAAGCACGACAGAGGATCGCATCTGATGCCCTGTGGAACATCATGATCGATCGAAAGCTGCTGAGATGGTTGTCGAGGTCGGAGGAGCCATGATAAGGCTCGATGGCGGGCAGCTTGACGTGGGAGGGAATCACTTCCTCCATAATCTTCTTAGAGAAGGGGATGCCATGCTTCGCTTTATTCTGAAGTGGATAGGCCTGCTTGGTGGCGTCTAGCTCTTGATGCATTTCCTGGAGTTGGCGGCGGATATCCCTATCAGGAAAAGCAGAAGGGGCAGGACGAGGAGGATATTGAGACGGTGTTGAATCATGGTGAGAGAACACTGGAGAGAGGGATCGGGCCCATCGAGATCTAGGGAGATCTTTGCCATGGACTCCTTGGGGAGCTGGCTTAGCTTCCTTGGGACAGCGAGGGGGGTCCGCAACCCCATGCGGACCAGAAGAAGAGATCGTTGGATGAGCCAGGGCTGCATCCTCCTTAGGGGGTGAGGGGCAGGAGCAGCTAGACGGGGGGCTTCGGAGCGCCCCTGAATCAGATGGGCCAGAGCCTGGACTTGCTGGACCAGTGAGGCAAACTGGTCCTAGGTCACCGGGGCCACCGATGGCGATGGAGTATCAACTGGCGGTTGTGGCGGTGCAACACTACTCACCGGATTAGGCCTTTAGGAGGTGACCTGATCTTGGGCTTCGGAAGTAGCCTTTCTTCGGTTGGCCATGGAAGGAGTTCTCTTTCATATCGAGATCCTTATCTCCTGGATCACAAGTTTATGGGACTTGAGGCCCTTCCTCTAGCACCAATTTGTTGCTGCCGAAATCTATCCTCTAACTCAGGCGTAATCGGGCTTCGAGATGGGCTTCCTCCTGGGCGGACCTACAAAATAGTCCTCGTGCGAGAGGCGTTGGGGTAGCCCTCTACGGAAGACCCTCCGACGCTCAAGTCAGTGGGGATCAGCAATCAACAAAAAATAAGGAGAAGGCTCTCGCTGAAGAGTCCCTCTAGGGCTCTGAGCAGAGCGCTAATGGCGGAAGCTAAGGCAGAAGGAGAGAGGGTTCCAGTGAGCAAGTGCGCATACATGAGGAGTCGGCAGATGACTCTAATTATAGAGGATCACCTGATTCCCTAGGGGCATTGTGGGTCCAAAAGTCGTTAGGATCTGAATCCAGTTTGTTATGAGGTCAGTAGGATTCGTATCTTGTTGGTTAGAGGATCGACAGCTAGGAGAGCTTATTGATGTCTCAAGATTTGGCGAAGACATAGGCTCCAGGGCTCTAGGCCGCTCTCACGGGTCCTAGGCCACTCACGGATATGATTTCTGTTTGGAATCTTACGAATTCGAGTTCTCCCGTGCTGAATTTCGCAGAGGTATAGATATCGTTCGGGCTAGGCCGAGCGATGGGAGAGATCGGCTAGAGGGGCCAAGAGATGACACAGCTCGGCTAGAAGGGCTGAGAGATGATATAGCTCGGCCGGAGGGGCCGAGAGACGATATAGCTCGGCTGAAGTCGAGAGATGATATAGCTCGACTAGAGGGGCCGAGAGATGATATAGCTCGGCTGGGGCCGAGAGACGATATAGCTCGGCTAGATGGGCTGAGAGACGATATAGCTCGGCCGGAGGGGCCGAGAGATGATATAGCTCGGCTGGAGGGGCCGAAATATGATATAGCTCGGCCGGAGGGACCGAGAGACGATACAGCTCGGCTAGAGGGGCCGAGAGATGATATAGCTCGGCCGGAGGGGCCGAGAGATGATACAGCTCGGCTGGAGGGGCCGAGAGATGATATAGCTCGGCCGAAGGGGCCGAAAGATGACATAGCTCGGCTGGGGTCGAGAGACGATATAGCTCGGCTGGGGCCGAGAGACGATACAGCTCGGCCAGAGGGGCCGAGAGACGATACAGCTTGGCCAAAGGGGTCGAGAGATGACAGCTCGGTTGGGGCTGAGAGACAATATAGCTCGGCTAGAGGAGCCAAGAAATGTGATCCGCGCCTTGGGAATCCTTGGCTCGGTGAGGTGCTAAGGCGCTCCAACTTACCGAGGCTGACTTATCTCTGGCGGGTGTCGCACAGCGAGTAGGAATCAGGGCTAGCCCAAGCCATGTGCACGATTATTGACACACAGCGATTTTACCCCTCAACAAGAAGTGGCAAATTTGTTGTAGCCAGAGACCTTCTTAGATCAATCCCCATTCATCACTGAATGACTGCTAGCACACTATACAATTGATATGTCAGTCTTCCTCTAACATTACGTTTGAGAAATAACATACTGAATGGATTCATTTGGAAAGGGTTAATGGAAGTTGATACTTCTCCATGTCTTTAGTCCAAGCATGTATCCTCTACCAACTGAATTGTAAGGCATGCGCAATTTAGAGATGAGGGATTTGTCTTTCAGTAGTCTTTCATGAATGACACCTCGATCTCCTATCAAGCTGACACTTTGGTCATCCTTCAGTGGTGCTCATAACAACTTGAAAGGGAGATATTTTCTGTGACTCTCTCCCAGCATTGATCATGAGACGGTGATGCAAGAGGATGAAAGTTCCACCACACGATTGCTATTTTTCATGGGTTCTATAGTTGGAGGACTTATTTTGATTGCATGGTGATATGTTTATGATGTAAGAGAGAAGAAGAGAAATTTGGAGGACTTACTTTGGTTGTACGGGGTCTTTAGTCTATCTCCAGATAACCACAGTTTCGTAGACCTAGTATTCCATAGTTCATAATAACCACAGTTTGGTAGACCTAGTATCCCATAGTTCATAGTCTTAACACCTACGTTAACAGTCCTACAACCATCCAACCATCCTGCAGTGTAGCCATTGTTACAGTTTCATGTTCTATAACCATGTAATTTTGGTCTGCATTATTTTTTTTGAGGAAAATTTTAGTTTCTGAGCTGTTATTTTAAGCACTAGCACTAAATATGTTTGTTTTATCTGTTGAAGATAAATTTCTCTCTATCAAAAAAGAATGAACCCCCAGGGGTGGGGGCATCATTCTATGCCTCTCAGAAATATGCATCATTCTATGCCTCCCTTTTCACTGTGTGCTGCTTCCTTGTATCATTCTCCGAATTTCTTATATATTTTTGCGATACAATTAAATAGACAACTATAGACAACTACGGAGTTGTGGACATTTTTTTTATTTTAAGGGGAAAGAAGATAAATTCTAATTTGAATTTAAGCTGACAAGAATTAATTAGCACCATAATAACAAATTAAAATTATCTTAATATGGTATTTATTTGGTACTTAAAATATATATAAAGAGGAAGTACATGGTAAAGATAAAGAGTCATCAATACAGGGGAATTTGAATATTGAATAGAATAGAATCCACGGCAAATAGCTAAACTTCATTCATATCACCTAAAGACAATTACAAAGAAAAAAAGAATGAACCTAATGGTCCTATTCTTTGGAAAAAAAAGAGAAGAAAAAAGAAAAAAAGAAAGAAAAATTCTATCTACTTGAGGATAGCTCTTACATCCAATTTCATTGCCCCAAAACATATCCTAATCAGAATTCATAAGTATAGATAATTGGAGCTACTATTATTGCAACTTTTTTGAGAGCTAAAGAACTGAGAAGAGGAGATCATCTCAAGCAAATCCATATCTTTCTTGACTTCATTGACTGAAACCTCTGAAGCATCATTCTCAACCACACTAAAAGAAGTTAAAGGGGGGCCATCTAGAAGGTAGGAAAGATAAGCGTCTACTGCTTGTAGAGAACTGCCACTAGATACAGTAGTATCATGTGAGCCAGTAGTAGGAGGACTAGCTTTCTCATGTAACAAGTTGGGTGCTGGCGGAGTAGCCAAGAATGTAGTGGCATCCATACCCATTAACTCATCATCATCGCCTTCAATGCCCACGAGGTCAAGCGAATCATGCATACAAGGCTCTTGGATATCCTTGGCATGAAATCCTTCCTCCAGTGCCCTCTTGCCAACTGACTGTTGGCCATGGGATGTGTCAATATAATTTTGCATGGTTAGCATTTCACCTTTCAAAAATCTTGTAGTTGATGCAGAGAAATTGTAAGTAGACAGAGGCTGGGATGGGTATGGGAATGTGAGTTGGAGTTCGTTCTTTGGGGTTGTGGAAGGAGTGGCATTCGTGGTGGCAGTCTCCTTAAAAGTGATGTTTCTGATGTATTCCAACAGAATGGAAGGTTGAGATCTTTCATCCTGACTTCCCATATTCTTGATCTTTCTTATTGAGTTTTTCCTTCTCTTAGTGGAATACCAATGATTTTTAATGAAATTCTCGGTTCTACCAGGGATTTGCTTGGCTATCTCAGCCCATCGGCTTCCAACTTTCTTGTGTGCTTCCACTAGTAGCCTCTCTTCCTCTTCACTCCATGAATTCTTCTGAAGAGAGATTGATGGTGCGTCAGATGAATGAACATAAAGATATAACACATGCATCACAAGAGATATATATATATATAGCTTAAGTTAAAAGTAAAAAAATAAAAATAATGAAGGAAAGGTTCCATCTTATAGAGAAATCATTGAAAGCAGTAGAAGCATTGTGTTTCATGAATAAAAACAAATATATTTAAAGCAAAGCAAAACAAAAGAAAAAAAAAAAAAAAAAGGAAAAGATGAAAGCAAGAAGAAAAGTATCACACCTTGATATAAGGGCGTAGATGATTATTCCATCTATCTCGACACTGCTTCCCAATCCTACTCACCAACTTTTTTGCAATCTGAGACCATTTTCCAACACCATGCTGCTCCACTAATCTAATCAGCAGACTGCAATAGAAGAGAAGAGAGCAATAGAAGAGAAGAGAAATAAACTGATTAAAAAAAAGTCATTTTAAAGAAAAGAACTCTTTTTAAGTCCTCTTATCAACATGACACCACACCTCTCTTCTCACCTATCCTCCTCTGTCGTCCACTTCCCTTTCACTAAGTTAACACCAACAGCATAAGATGTTGAACTCGGAAAGCTTGTCCTTCCTTTCCCTTTAGTGCACTTCATTCCTCCCCCTACCTCCTTATAATTTCCGCCAACAAAGCCTTCTTTTAGACTGCAATAGGAGGTGCCTTTGGCCATCAACCTGGATTCATCTAAACAAAAACCTGTCGGAAGAACACCTATCGCACCAGGGAGAGCCCCGCAATGCTCGTTCGCATGTCTCGATACTACCACCTTGCTTGCTTCTTCCTTCTTTGAAACATGTAACTCCCTTTTGCCAAACAAAAACCTTTCCAAAGACGTTAATGGCCGGAGGTAATATGGACTTCTCTTTGAAAGTTTTTCGATTTTTTGAGACACTTCTTCCATTATGACAGAGGAGGTTGGGTTAGCAAGAGGGAAGGACATGGCAAGAAGAGAAGTCAGGAATAGAGGGGGAGAGAGGAAGGAGGAGGATACCAAACGTAGCAAAGAATTTAAGGCATATTAAACACTCATACACTCATCTTTCAATTATTCATAGCAGCCATTAATAGCCTTTTGCTGCCTATGAGAGAATATTATTAAGGAAAATCATAAAAACGTGAAGAAGAGTATACTCCTCTCTCTCTCTCTCTCTATTTAGAATATCAAGGGGCTATAGACTTGTAGTTTTGATTAAAGATTGTGAATTTTCATGGCAAGTTGGATCAAGAGCTGTTTAAAATAAGGAGCTACTAGATTATAGTTACAATTGCCACATAGTGTTTCCAAATTTCTATGGTACACATCGTAAGGGTTGATAATTCCACATGCCAAGCTAAATAGGAGGCCACCGATCATAAGGTTCAAATTGATCGAAAGTGACGTAGTGGTTGGGCTAGCTTGAGCTATTTTATATTATAATATATTATTAAAATATGATTTATTATTATTTAATAACCTAATATCATGTATTGTGATATATTATTTAAGTAGTACCACAAAATTAAAATGTTACATAGCATAATAATATTTTCAAAGATTTATAATAATCATATTTTATTTATAATAATATTATAATAATATTTGAATATAATAAAATATATTATATTATTTTAATCATATTATACTATTATTAATTATAATATTAAATATTATTATTCTCTTAGTTTGAATATATGATCTTAAACGGCTTCTTCATGTTTAGCATTATAATCATTATTATATTATAATATTATTATATCTTTTTATACTATATAAAAGGTTAGATCATTAAAATACTAAGTAATTTTATTATACAAATATTTTTTATTTTGTTTATCAAGTACTTCAACATTATTATTGTTAAACAGTTTTTTTATTTTTTAATAAAAAAAGCTTTATTGCTGACGGTTCCATAAAACGAAGCTGGATAATAGTCAAAATTTAGATTATATGAATTATATATTTTAATCTGATTAGATTGATCATGCAACCAATTTGATCTAATTACGTGAGCAACTTTTGTGACGGTTGAATCCAAATATCACAATCCCCTCTAACAAAAAGAAAGTGAAAAATAAAAGCAACCGTTACTCTTTTTTTCCAAGAAACTTCTTTCACTCTTAAGTAATTACGTTATAAATAATAAAATACTAATAATGACTGTTTAATGTCATTTTAGAGAGTTTAAATACTAATAATGACTGTTTAATGTAAATGCCGATAATTTTTTTTCTCGCACCCTCCGCTTCTTAAACCGTAAGGCGCCCCCTCTCTCTCTCTCTCCCTCTCTCCAACTTCTCAACGATCTCCTTTCCATAGCCAACGTGATCTGAGAGTGCCCAAATGCCTTTCCCAGCAATGCGAATGAGTTAAATATTACAAATTAGAAGATGGAAGTTGATTTGGTCGGTTTGAATTAACAAGAATAGTGATTTTGCTGTGCAGAGTATAAGTATTAGTTTAAGAATTGATTGAAAGCCTTAAAATTTCCCTATACACATTGAATTTCAGGCTGTTATCGATTGATAGAGCTACTGATGGAGTTAGCCAGGGTGATGATCATGCAGTTCTTGTCACATGAATTTTTTTGACATTTTCATTTGGTTAAAACATGTTGCATTTTTCAAAATAACATGCACACATATATTAAATCTAAAATTTCAGGAGAGTGATTCATGCCCAGTTAGTAAATAAGTAAATAAATAAATACATCATGCCAGCAGTACTGACCTTTAATATGGGTACATATGTGCGGCAAACAGGCCCTTTTTTTATTTTCAAAACAAAATAAAAAAAATCAAATACTCATTCTTTTCAAAATTAAGAATGAAAGATGTATCTTAAAATCCTTTGATTCTTTTAGTACAAGCAGTATTGACCTTCAATATAGTTACTAACGTGTGACAAACCGGCTCTTTTTTAAAATTTCAAAAGAAAAGCCGAGCAGTTATACTCTTTTGAAATTAAGAATGGAAGATGTATCTTAGAAACCTTTGATTCTTTTATTACATGCAGTACTGACCTTAAATATGGTTACTAATATGTGACAAACTTGCTCTATTTTTGAATTTTCAAAAGAAAATTCGAGTAGTTATACTCTTTTGAAACTAAGAATAGAAGATGTATCTTAAAAATCTTTGGTTCTTTTAGTACAAGCCAATGCAGACATGCATTGATTCATCCTCAAAAAGTGATTAGATGAATTATTAAGAGTAAAATTTATTTTAAGATGGATTCCACATTTTCCTTTTCCCCTTCTCCTTTGCATTGCCTTTCTTCATTCTCCCTTCACTGCAACTAAAGCATAGACATTATTTGACCTCCTTTGAATTTCTGATTTCTTAAAGGTTTACATGTACACCTTAATGAGAATTGTTTTCGAAATACTATTATTCTTACTTTGTTACTAGGATGGGATCAATCATTTTTATTTTTTCGAATCTTAGGTGACTGGATTTCAAGGTGTGGTGAGCTAGGATTCCTGATCTATCTTTTAGTTTAATCAAATGAGTTCTGTTGCTGCCAAGTCACTTGTGATGAGTGCCGGGTGTGCTGAAATCTTTGGGGCCTCCGAGAAGGTGAAAAGGTCGCCTTCTTCCTTCAAGAACCTGCAAGAAGTCTCGGGCTGGTGGTTCCGGCGGGGACCCTCCGACTTTTAAGTTAGTGAGCTTGTAGAATAGGAATGTATTGTGTGAGTATGTTTCAGAGAGAAGAAGAAGATCCCCTACCCTGAGCTCGGGATCTTCCTTTTATACCTATCTGGGGGGTTCCTTTTACCTCGTTCCGTTGAAATCGTTGAATCTTTCTGGTTAGGATGAGCTCTGCGAATGGTAGGTGGGTGAGCTACCGCCGAATGGGCGCCGTGTATGTCGAAAACTGTGGGGTATGTTGTTAAGATGGATTCCACATTTTCCTTTTCCCCTTCTCCTTTGCATTGCCTTTCTTCATTCTCCCTTCACTGCAACTAAAGCATAGACATTATTTGACCTCCTTTGAATTTCTGATTTCTTAAAGGTTTACATGTACACCTTAATGAGAATTGTTTTCGAAATACTATTATTCTTACCTTTGTTACTAGGATGGGATCAATCATTTTTATTTTTCCGAATCTTAGGTGACTCGATTTCAAGGTGTGGTGAGCTAGGATTCCTGATCTATCTTTCAATTTAATCAAATGGGTTCTATAGTGGCTCCGTGCACCTATATTTTTGCTGCCCCATTATCCCAGTGTTAGTTGCACCAGCATTATTAATTAATTAGGAACGTATCTGTTGGCCCAGATGGCAACCCAAGAGGGGAGGGGTAAATTGGGTTCTTTAAAAAAATTGACCTTTTTAGAAAATTATCTGCTCTAAGACCAATGAAATTAATTGCAATGCAAATATAAAGCACAAACAAGGAGATAAAGATAGAGAATAGAGATAATGAATGCATGACAAACACAAGGATTTTATAGTGGTTCGGTGTATCCAACACCTACGTCCACTCCCAAGATTCACTTGGGTCCACACTATAACCGACTAGATTACAGCCGAGTTGTTTTACAAGAGCACAACTCACAACTTGTTTTTTCCTCCGAGATCACAACGAACCCAGCCGGTTTTCCGGGCTCACCAGCACAAAACTCTAAACTCAAGCTAATCTAGCTTGACCCGAGGTTAACAACCTTCACTAGTTCAATCCCCTTGATAGGACTAGCACAAACAAATATAAGAATGTTTTACAATGATTCACAGCTCCTTAGTTGAGCAAATATTCAAAATAAAGTAAACAAGTTTAGAAAAGCATGTTTGGAGATGATTGAATTTGAGCTTTTCTTCTTTTCCTCTTCTCCCTTTGGAATGATGAATCAAGCCTCAGCTTTAATCCCTCACAGTCGTTGCAGTTGAGAAGATTGGAAATGAAGAAACAGAGCTTTTTCTTCAATTTGGGAAATCCACCGATTTTTGATTTGGGCGCCTTTGATTCCTCTTTGAGCTTTTTGGAGTGGAAGGATTTGAGTTTGAACGCTTTTCTCTTGAGATTCAGGCTCAGGCTTTCTCAGATTTTTGATTTGAAATATTTTCTATTTCTCCGTCGTCTCTTTTCAAACGGGTATTTTCTCCTTTTTATAGATTTATTTTAATCCGTTTTGGGAAGGAAACTAGCCGTTGGAGTGTACCTGTAAAAAAATATATCCGTTAGAAATTAGGTAAAAAGGAAATATTACCGTTAGAGATGATCTGGCAATTTAAATTTTTGTCCCAGACAGGTTGGAGTCGGCTCCAACTTTTCAGGTGTCGGCTCCAGATCGTTTTTCCAAAAATAGAAATTTTCGAGTTCGTTGAGGAGTCGGCTCCGAAAAAATAAGTGTCAGCTCGCCATCGTCAGGTGTCGGCTCCCGAATACTGTGTGTGTCGGCTCCATAGGATGCTTAAAAAATCAACGTTCTATCCCCGCATCGGAGTCGGCTCTAGACACTGTAAGTGTCGACTCCGAAACTCTGAGTGTCGGCTCCGAAACTCTGGGTGTCGGCTCCGGACCGTATCAAAAATCAGAATAAAATTTGAATGGCCATGGGGTCGGCTCCAGGAATTCTAAGTGTCGACTCCAGTTGATTCAAAACACGTTTCTTAATTCATTTAAATTGATCAAATAATTTTAACTCTTGAAACACTTCTCAAATCCATTAGTAATCAAATAAATATACTCAATTCCTTTATTAATCATCAAAATCAATAATTGGGTCAATAGTATCACAATGTTGTCGCAATATACTAAGACACTAGCATCTTCTTTGGGAAAAAATATATGGTAGACATGAAATGCCTCAGTGGAGTCCTCCATCCTACAAGAGCACTGAAGACAGGGTTTCTACTCCCTGATTTACCATATTAGCATGCCAAGAAAGTTGATAGTCAAGCTGCCAAAAATTTTAAGGAAATTTATTTTATGGCTTAGTTGTCTGTTTATATTTTGTTAAGGGGCCAGCGCACTTGGTTAAATTATGGATAAAAGCTACATGATATGAACTAAAGGATGTTATTTCATTGGCAATTTATTCCATCAGGTAGCATTGTTGTTGTACGTATAATCCTACCCATTTCCTCGCTTTGTCATTTGAGGGTTGGATGTTCTATTCTAAATAAATAAAATAAAATAAAAACCTCTAAATGTAAGTAGTCTTGGATGCAGTTCGGTCATTTGTTTTGACTATCCAATGCATCATAATTCTCAACTATATTAACTTCCTTTTGGTTTACGTGAGCATGATTTTATTTTGGGTGGTCTTTGAAAACTTCAGTAGCTATTTTTTTTATGTCGTTCTTTGCTTTTTTTTATTTATTATAGCTGGGAAATGGCATGCTTGATAAGAGCTGGTATATTCTTTAAATGTCAAAGGAATGATGAACTTAATTCTCAGCTTGGTATGAAGCTATATAACAAAGGTAGAAATGTATAATAGTCAGCTTGTCTCACTTGCAATGTCTAGTTATTGCTCTGTGTTTCTTTATCATATTCTTATTATCTTTCAAAGACAGAATGCTGAAAAAATGGTGAAGTAAGGTTTATTCTCATTCACTTGATTCCGATTGTTGAGGGGTAAAATCGTCGTTGCATAAATAATCGTGCAAGGGGTTAGGATTAACCCTGACTCCCACATGCTGAACAATACCCGCTAGAGATAAGTCAGCCTCAGTAGATCGGGGCACCTTAGCCCCTCACCAAGCCAGGGATTCCCAAGGCGCGGGCCACATCTCTCGGCCTAAGCCGAGCTATATCATCATCTCTCGGCCTCAGCCAAACTGTATCATCATCTCTCGGCCTCGGCCGAGCTATATCATCTCTCGGCCTCGGCCGAGCAATATCGTCTCTCGGCCTCAGCCGAGCTATATCATCATCTCTCGGCATAGGCCGAGCCACCTTTGTCTCTTGGCCCCAGCCGAGCTGTCCGACTGTGCCGCGCCATCCAAGTTATTATTATTATGTTCGGCTAGACCTGGGCACTCTAGAACCTCTGCGAAATTCGGTGCAAAAGAGTTCAAATTCGTAAGATTCCAAACAGAAATCATATCTGAGAGTGGCCTAGGACCCGCAAGAGTGGCCTAGAGCCCTGGAGCCTAAATACTCCCCAAATCTCGAGACATCAACTAGCTCTCCTAGCCATCGATCCTCTAACCAACAAGATGCGAATCTTACTGACCTCGTAACAAATTGGATTCAGATCCTAATAACTTTTGGACCCACGACGTCCCCAGGGAATCAGGTGATCCTCTATAAATAGAGTCGTCTCCCGACTCCTCAGGTATGCGCTAGCTCACTGGTGCTCATCCCTTTCCGCCATTAGCGCTCTACTCAGAGCTCTCGAAAGGCCACCCCTGGAGAGACTCTTCAGCGAGAGCCTTCTCCTCTCATTTGTTGATTACCGATCCCAACTGACTTGAGCGTCGGAAGGTTTTCCGCGGAGGGCCACCCCCAATGCCTCTTGTGTGAGGACTGTTTTGCAGGTCCGCCCAGGAGGGAGCCCATCTCGAAGCCGATCGCGCCCGAGTCGGAGGATAGATCTCAGCAGCAACACCGATAAAATAACCATTGCTGAAGAATAAATATTGTTTTGAGTTCATGACAACTGGAAATAATTCTGAATTTATTTTATTTCTATGAATATATGATATTGTTATACTTTTTAATTTCCTGTAGTCCAAGCCTTGTGAACTTTCTTCACATCCCCCTTTCTTGGTACAAGCTTTCCATCTTATCACTATGCCTGTTGTAGTACCCAGTTCAAACGAACCAGATTTGGTTCAGATGAACCAGGCTTGGTTCAGATGAACCAAGCTCCTATCTGTTGGGTTCCCCGGGCTGACGCTTCGCTCCAGGT
Source organism: Calamus simplicifolius (assembly GCA_900491605.1). Lineage (NCBI taxonomy): Eukaryota > Viridiplantae > Streptophyta > Magnoliopsida > Arecales > Arecaceae > Calamus > Calamus simplicifolius. Next base: position 56,796 of record UESW01004032.1, read on the forward strand.
GAAGCGTTTAGTCTTCCGGAAACCTCCGATCCGAGGCGCTGCTCAGGTGATTAAATAGGAGGAAGAGGACTCCTTCCTTCACGCTGGCGCGCTTCATCCATCAAGTAATCCCCTGGTCTAGAGAGAGAGAGAGATAGAGAGAGAGAGAGCATGAGAGAGAGATAGGGAGACAGAGAGAGAGAGAGCACGGGAGGCAGAGAGATGAAATCAACCCGATCGATCCCTTGGTTCAGGCCCGGCGGCGTGCTCGCCGCCTCGCCGGGCCTGAGATTTGGCCGACGACTCCGCCGGCGCAGGGGGAGGCATCCGGCGGGGTGGTGGTGGAGAGAGAGAGGAGAGAGAGGGTCAATTGGCCCTCCTCTCGCACGGTGGTGGAACCGGTTGGCTTCCGCCGGTTGGTTCGGGTCCGGCGGCGTGCTCGCCGCCTCGCCGGGCCCGAGCTTTGGCCTGTCGCCTCCACCGGCACCGGGCGTGCGTCCGGTGGAGGTCTGGCCGGCCAAGGTGGCCGGCCGTGCCACCGGCACAGCATCATGCCGTGCGGATGAGAGGGAGAAGATGAGAGAAATTAAGGGAGAGAGGGGGAGTTTGGCGGCCGCGGCGACGGCCGGCTCTGGCCCGGCCACCGGCGGCCGGGCCGCCCTCAATTTGGCCAGTGGCCCTGGCCGCCGGCTAAGTTCCCATCCCCTGTTCGGTGAAACAGGGGATCGGGAGGGCTTGGGTTGAACCGGGCCGGCTGGGCCGGCTGGTTCAGGCCTTTTGGGCCGTGCAGCATTGGAAGTTTAGGCTAGTTTTTGGGCCCTGTAACAGGCCGGGTTTAGCAAAATATTTATATGGCTAGAATCTGGTGAATTCTAGTTTCTTGGGGTATTTTTACTTCCCAATTGGGTATGTATAGTGGGAGATATACGAGCCCAAATTTGGGCCCGTGAACTAGTCTGGGTAAAATTCTAAGGGTCATTTTAATATTCTTTGCTAATAAATTAATTGTGTAAAATGATCCTGTAGGTGCTCAGACATCTGACTAGCTGATATATACCTGTTGGATTGCGTACTGAGGTAAGTAGCCAGTTATCAGTATTTAATAAATTATTCATTATATGAATGTTTAAATTGTGAATTATGACATGAAGAATGGATATTGGCTAAATTGTAAGTAGATGAATATTGTGAATACGTGGTTATTTATGTGCTATGATTTCATATGTGGATGCTATGCATGAGAGATGCAGTTATTATTACATTGATGTGATATTTTACATGCAATTGTTCAGTAAGTATAATCCACTGTTTATGCAATATGGAGATGTTATTGATATATTTGTGCATAATGTGAGGTACTGTTATGTGTCGCTGCGGTTCTCCTTTATCATGTCATACCACACACACATCTAGAGGACGTGTTCTGCTTGTTTATGCCACACACACATCTAGAGGATGTGTTCTGCTTGTTTATGCCACCTACACATCTAGAGGACGTGTTCTGCTTGTTTATGCCATCACACATCTAGAGGATGTGTTCTGCTTGGGTTCGAGATGGCATCACGCATCTAGAGGATGTGTTCTGAGTTCTATGGGGTGGCATCACACATCTAGAGGATGTGTTCTGCTTGGTTCGAGGTGGCATCACACATATAGACTATGTGTTCTGGTGGATTATGATATGGTGTGGCCCTGGTATCTGGACCCTTTCAGTAGGAGGATACTTGTTGGTACACTATTGAGATATTGCAGGGCCGTGGGTCATATTTACAGTTACCATTGAGAGTATAAACAGTGGGTTTACTTACATTGCATGTTTGAGTAATTTGTGGAATGTTTAAGCATGCAAATCATTTATGTTCTTATAGATTGTTATGCTATGATTTGACTGTATAACATGGCTTACTTACTGAGTGTAAGCTCAAAAAAATCTTACAATGTTTTTGTCAGAGCCACGAGGTTGAAGATATGGTTGGGGTGATGGATCTTCTATTAAATAAATCAAAACCATTATTTTGTTGTAACCCCAGTATTACTTATGTGTAGGGCTTGATGCCCAAACTCTATTATTATGGTGTATAAGGGTTTGTAACCCAAAACTTTTAGTATTCAGTGATGTATTTGGCTTGGTTATATATAATTGTGTTATGTGTGAAAAATTTTGTGACGCCTTGCGTGGCCGGCACGCGGCGGGTTGTCACCCTAGCCCGATATTTGGGTCTGGGGCGTAACAGCTTTAGTGGTATCAGAGCTCAGGTTATGACCCTAGGGACACAGACATATTGACATGATAACACGTAGAGAACATTTGACCATAGGGACACGAACATATTGACATGATAACACAGAGAGAACATATTTTGATGACATTATACTTAGGGAAACCTGACACTTTAGCTTATAATGATATGAAAACAATTATGACTTTCAAGGAATTTCATGAATTATGCTTTGGAAGCTTGAAATTTAAAGTTTATCAAGATATTAATTGAATTACAAATTTGATAGGGATTAAGAATGAACAATCGCAAGCCAATGATATTGTGAGACTCCAAGCTGGTGACCTTGACCAATGGGGAGGCCAAGGGGCTTCTAGAGGTTTTAGCTCCATTAAACTTGTTGGAAATGATTCGTAGCACCTTTAAATAATATGGAAGATGAAATTTTAATTGGATATGCAATAAAAGATAGATGAATATATGGAATAAACATAATAGTGGAAAATTGCAATTGATGACTAATATGACTAAGATATCATCATTATGTTCATATTGCAATTGAGTTGATATGTGGATTTGGAGTTAGTAAATCTGAATTTGAATGTGGATGTATAAAATGAATTTTTATTTGTAGAACTTGCATTGTTGATATTGTAAGATAAGATTATGAGCTAATCTGCCGATTATAGAGATGATTAATATTGATGATATTTTGGTAATGAAATAGTTAATTACATATTTTTGATCAATCACAATTGAGTACTTTCTGAATTTGAGTCTGGATGGATAAGTATATATAGTGAATTTTACTAAGAGAACTTTTATTATGGATATTGCATGTTCAAAATTGATTGTTAATTTGCTAGATATGGAGATGGTTGATATTGATGCTAATGAAATAGTTGACTGCATATTATATCTTGATGGACCATTTAGGAAGAATATAAAATTTTAAATTCTGAGATAATTACTGTTTAAGTTTTTGAGAGCAGTAGACTCTATTAATCCTTAGAACTGATTTTGGCTATAAATGATCAAATATTTTGATGCTAGACAGTGAAAGATTTTAGCAGTAATAAGAATAAGATAAATTTCACTGATAAAGAATTTCATGGGGATTTTTATTTTATATAGATTTCTAAATCAAGATATCTATTCATTAATTTATTGTGCCTTTCTTCATAGTTCCTAAGGAGATATCTTTCTCTAGGATGGATAAATTATCAATCAGCCACAAGTGGCATAATTATTGTTAAGAAAATAGGAGAGATGATTTTATTTTTTGATTATTATCAGTTATGGATTATGGTTAAGGGTACATCTATTATCACTTCAAGTCATAGAGAGATTACTATAATTTTCAATTATGTCTTTCGGATGGTAAGTGCATTTTCAATCTTTATTGACCTTATAAGTCTTGTATCCATCTGAGCTAGATTAGTGAAGTCACTTTGAGATATTTGAAGGGTTTAAATTAGTTGGTCATGTTGTGGCATGAGACATTGCATAATCTATAGATGACTTTGATAATCATTGGTAACGAAATAATCGATTCAAGAAATTGAATCATTTAAATTGCATTATTTATTGAGGATATACTAACCTATTCAAGAGAAATTGATTAGTTATGGTGGTATTATTGATAAATATGAAGGAGATAAATTAATCATACTGATGATTAATGATGACACTATTATTCAAAGAAATTAAATTTGTTGATTATGATAATTATGAAAGATATCCTAAATAATTGCATAATGTTCATTGATGTTAGCTTGAAGTATTCAAGAGTGAAACCTAGTATGTTATGATGATTGAAATAAGTGTCGTAATGATTAGTGGCACATTCAACTATTTATGAGTTGAGAGAGCATTGGAAGAAAACTATCTTATACTTAATTCAAAAGAACTTGGAACTGTCTTATGAGGAATTAACACAATTGATATAGGTTATTAACCTTAAGAATGGATGACATAATACATGTGATGGATTCTATGATATTTATGATGATTGTGTTATGAGAGGTTAAGGTATATAAAAAAAAGGGCAGGAAAGAAATACTTATTAAGGAATTCAATTTTATTTGGTAAAAAGATCAAATTAATTTTGAAAGTTGGACATGTCATTTGGGTACTTGGGAATGAAATAAAAGTTTGCTAGTGAGTATCTTTAATAGTATAAAATTTGTGGATAATTAATTTCGAAGATGAAATTTTAGTGAGATAAAGATGTTAATATTTGTTTTTAGTTTAATGGTAAACTGCGTAAATTGAGTCTGAACCCATTTGTCTCACTCTCCTAATTCGATGATGTCATCATAAGGCTTTGTGGATTAAGCTGAATTTCTGTCCAGCCTTCCACCCTCAAATAGATGGACAATCTGCATGAACCAATTAGATTTTGATGATATACTGCGAGCCTGTGTGATGGATTTAGAAAGTGCTTGGTATAGCTTCTTACCCTTAGTGAAATTGCTTATTTTAATGATTACCAAGCCAACATTCCAATGGATTCAATTCAATTGTCTATGATATAAGGTGTAGATTCCCTTCATATTGAGTTGAGGTGAGAGAGAGATAATTTTGGACTGAACTGGTGTAGCAACTATGAAAGTATCGTTAATTAAAGCAGCTTCATGTAACTCAAGTCAATAGAAAAGTTATGTTGATGTTAAAAAGAAAGATTTGAAATTTCAGGTTGGAAAATCAATTGGAAGTTTTTCTAATCAACGATGTGAATGAGAATTGTGTTAGAGGTGATTTGGGTCACAATACATTGGGCCATTTGAGATTTTGATCAAAATAAAGGAGGCGGCTTATAGCTTAGCACTGTCTTCATTACTCTTTGGGGTATTCAATGTGTTTCATATCTTTATGACTGAGGAGGTGTATTTCAAACCCCGTTATATGTTAGAACTTGAACCGATTTAGTTTAAGAAAGAATTGACCTATGAAGATCATTTTGTGCACATTGTGGATCGCAAGGATTAAGTTCTGAGATGGTGTAGTATTCCTTATGATATGGAGTTGGGGAGGTTGCATACAGCTTAGCTCTGCCTCCGATCTTATTTGGTGTTCACAATGTTTTCCATGTATCTATGTTGAGGAAGTATGTCTCAGACCCCAGTCATGTTATAGCTTATGAGCCTATCCAGTTGAGAAAGGATTTATCATATGAGGAACATCCTGTGCGTATCATGGACCGCAAGGATCAGATTCTGAGGTGGCGTACCATCCCTTATGTCAAAGTTCAGTGGAATAATCACTCTGAGAGGGAAGTTACTTGGGAGCTAGAGGAGGAAATTATAACGAAGTATCCACAATTATTTGAAGGTAATTTATCTATCTTAGATTGTTAACTTTTGGAGAGTTATAGTATACCAATTTCGAGGCCGAAATTTTTATAAGGAGGGGAGAATGTAGTACCCAGTTCAAACGAACCAGATTTGGTTCAGATGAACCAGGCTTGGTTCAGATGAACCAAGCTCCTGTCTGTTGGGTTCCCCGGCTGACGCTTCGCTCCAGGTGAAGCGTTTAGTCTTCCGGGAAACCTCCGATCCGAGGCGCTACTCAGGTGATTAAATAGGGAGGAAGAGGACTCCTTCCTTCACACTGGCGTGCTTCATCCATCAGGTAATCCCCTGGTCTAGAGAGAGAGAGAGAGAGAGAGCATGAGAGAGAGAGATAGGGAGACAGAGAGAGAGAGAGCACGGGAGGCAGAGAGATGAAATCAACCCGGTCGATCCCTTGGTTCAGGCCCGGCGGCGTTCTCGCCGCCTCGCCGGGCCTGAGATTTGGCCGATGACTCCGCCAGCGCTGGGGGAGGCGTCCGGCGGGTGGTGGTGGAGAGAGAGAGGAGAGAGAGGGCCAATTGGCCCTCCTCTCGCGCGGTGGCGGAAGCCGGCTTCCGCCGGTTGGTTCGGGTCCGGCGGCGTGCTCGCCGCCTCGCCGGGCCCGAGCTTTGGCCTATCGCCTCCACCGGCGCCGGGCGTGCATCCGGTGGAGGTCCGGCCGGCCAAGGTGGCCGGCCGTGCTGCCGGCACAGCATCATGCCGTGCGGATGAGAGGGAGAAGATGAGAGAAATTAAGGGAGAGAGGGGGAGTTTGGCCGTGGCCGGCTCTGGCCCGGCCACCGGCGGCCGGGCCGCCCTCAATTTGGTCGGCGGTGGCCCTGGCCGCCGGCTAAGTTCCCGTCCCCTGTTCGGTGAAACAGGGGATCGGGAGGGCTTTGGTTGAACCGGGCCGGCTGGGCCGGCCGGTTCAGGCCTTTTGGGCCATGCAGCATTAGAAGTTTAGGCTGGTTTTTGGGCCTGTAACGGACCGGGATTAGCAAAATATTTATATGGCTAGAATCTGGATGAATTCTAGTTTCTTAGGGTATTTTTACTTCGCCAATTGGGTATGTATAGTGGGAGATATACGAGCCCAAAGTTGGGCCCATGAACTAGTCTGGGTAGAAATTCTAAGGGTCATTTTAATATTCTTTGCTAATAAATTAATTGTGTAAAATGATCCTGTAGGTGCTCAGACATCTGACTAGCTGATATATACCTGTTGGATTGCGTACTGAGGTAAGTAAGCCAGTTATCAGTATTTAATAAATTATTCATTATATGAATGTTTAAATTGTGAATTGTGATATGAAGAATGGATATTGGCTAAATTGTAAGTTGATGAATATTGTGAATACATGGTTATTTATGTGCTATGATTTCATATGTGGATGCTATGCATGAGAGATGCTGTTATTATTACATTGATGTGATATTTTATATGCAATTGTTCAGTAAGTATAATCCACTGTTTATGCAATATGGAGATGTTATTGATATATTTGTGCATGATGTGAGGTACTGTTATGTGTCGCTGCGGTTCTCCTTTATCATGTCATACCACACACACGTCTAGAGGATGTGTTCTGCTTGTTTATGCCACACACACATCTAGAGGATGTGTTCTGCTTGTTTATGCTACCTACACGTCTAGAGGACGTGTTCTGCTTGTTTATGCCATCACACATCTAAAGGATGTGTTCTGCTTGGGTTCGAGATAGCATCACGCATCTAGAGGATGTATTCTGAGTTCTATGAGGTGGCATCACACATCTAGAGGATGTGTTCTGCTTGGTTCGAGGTGGCATCACACATATAGACTATGTGTTCTGGTGGATTATGATATGGTGTGACCCTGGTATCTGGATCCTTTCAGTAGGGGGATGCTTGTTGGTACACTATTGAGATATTGCAGGGCCGTGGGTCACATTTACAGCTACCATTGAGAGTATAAATAGTGGGTTTACTTACATTGCATGTTTGAGTAATTTGTGGGATGTTTAAGCATGCAAATCATTTATGTTCTTATAGATTGTTTTGCTATGATTTGACTGTATAACATGGCTTACTTACTGAGTGTAAGCTCACAAAAATCTTACAATGTTTTTATCAGAGCCACGAGGTTGAAGATATGGTTGGGGTGATGGATCTTCTATTAAATAAATCAAAACCATTATTTTGTTGTAACCCCAGTATTACTTATGTATAGGGCTTGATGCCCAAACTCTATTATTGTGGTGTATAAGGGTTTGTAACCCAAAACTTTTAGTATTCAGTGATGTATTTGGCTTGGTTATATATAATTGTGTTATGTAAAAAATTTTGTGACGCCTTACGTGTCCGGCACGCGGCGGGTTGTCACCCTAGCCCGATATTTGGGTCTGGAGCGTGACACCTGCTCTACGTGTTTCAGCATTATGGAACTTGTTACATTCTATTGAGTAGGCTGTGTGTAGGTTTAACATGAAGTATGGCTGAGGCTACATTCAACCCCTTGTCTGCGACAATGGAACGGGAATGGTGAAGGTGAGAAATATGTTTAATTTCATATTGTGTGGCTGATATTTAGAAAAGTATGTAGGAAGTTGCATCTAATGTTTATAGTGTATCATATTCCACTAAATACCTTGAATCTTTCTATGCAATAGGTTGGATTTGCTGGAGATGATGCCCCAGAGCTGTTTTTCCAAGTATCGTGGGCCGGCCTCGCCACACTGGCATCATGGTTGGGATGGGACAGAAAGATGCATATGTTGGCGATGAGGCCCAGTCCAAGAGAGGTATTCTGTCTTTGAAATACCCTATCGAGAATGGAATTGTTAGTAACTGGGATGATATGGAGAAGATCTGTCATCATACCTTCTACAATGAGCTCCGTGTAGCACCTGAAGAACATCCAGTTGTTCTCACAGAAGCTCCCCTGAACCCCAAGGCCAACAGAGAAAAGATGACACAGATAATGTTTGAGACATTTAATGTCCCTGCCATGTATGTTTCTATTCAGGCTGTCCTCTCCCTTTATGCCAGTGGACGTACCACATGTATGTTTATTTATATTCTTTATATGAATGATATCTTATTGAATCTGAGCTGATAAGGTACTTGGACTTGGCTTTTCTATGCGTCGGCTAATTTCAATTTGCTCTATTTATTTGTGCTATCATTATGTTGATAATCAAAGTTTTTTCAACATTGTATATGCTTTGACCCAAGAACTAGTCAAGATTGGTTACCAAAACGAAAAAAATCCTTCGAGCATTAATATTTTTCTTCCTTTTTCTGTTCTTCCCCTCCTCACCACGTGTTAACCTTTGGTTTCTTTTTTTAAGCTCTGATTCCCTCTCCATATTTAACATTCATCATTTCCAGGAATCATAGATTTGTGATAACTCTCTGGTGTCTAAATTTTCATCAAATTTAGGTAAACTATCAACCCATTTGCTATTTTTGTCTCTCCTGGGGTGTGTGACCATCCAGTGCTATTATGTTTGGCAATCAAAGTAGTGCGCACTTCTCTGAGGTAGAAGAATTACTCTGACAAGCTCGGCAAGCGTTTGGAATACTCATGTTGCACCAAAAGCGCTAAGCGGGTTCTTTTGCGTCAATCTTGTGAGACATAGTGGCTGCTCAACGAAAGCTACAATTTTCGAAGGCAGCTTTATAGATTGTTTGTCTTGTAAGATACCATAATGACGTTTTGATCCAGTGAAGTAAAACTCCTAAAAATATTATAAAAAAATAATGAAAGTAAGATTTAGATTTATTTTCATTAATAAATAATAAAATTAAGTTATAAATTCTTTATTTATGCCACCACAAGACCCGTTCTTTTTGAAATAGATGAAGAGAAGTCATTTAGCCTTGGTTGCTTATGGAGTGGCACCATCATAAAGCATCAAAAGGCAAGTTAGGATTTCTTTGATATATAAGACGTCGTAGATTTTACTCCCTTTGTTGTGGCCAGATGGATCACCTTCCTAGATCAATCCCACCATTCATCACTAAATAACTGTTATCACACTATATAATAGATATGCCAATCTTCCTCTAACGTTACGTTTGGAAAATAACATACTGAATGGATTCATTTGGACAGGGTTAATGGAATTTGATACTTCTCCATGTGTTTAATCTAAGCATGAATCCTATTCCAATTGAGTTGTGGGGCATTAGCAATTTAGAGATGATGGATTTGTCTTTTAGTAATCTTTCATGAATGACACCTCGATCTCTTATCAAGCTGACACTTTGGTCATCCTTCATTGCTCATAACCACTTGAAAGGTCCAATCCCAACAAGAGGCCAGATATTTCGTGTTCTGTAACTCAACTGCGGGTCCTCTCTCTCCCAGCATTGATCATGAGACTTTGGTGCAAGAGGATGAAAGTTCCATCACACGATTGCCATTTTTCATGGGTTCTATAGTTAAAAGGACTTATTTTGATTGCATGTTGATATGTTTATGATGCAAGAGAGAAGATGAGAAATTTGGAGGACTTATTTTGGTTGTACATCTAGGCTCTTTAGTCTTCTAAGGTAGTGTTTGAAATAAAGAATAAGAGAGGATATCCCCTAGGGGATATTTAGAGGATATCCCCTCTTATTCTCAAAAGCCATAACCATAAAGGATAGCTGGGAATAAAGTTAACCAAAGGGATAATCCATGGTTAACCATGGGTTATCCCCTCAATTTATTCCCTAGAAAATACAGAAATAGCTGATTATCCCTACAAATATGAGTAAAAAAAAGTTATCCTATGAATTTATCTTTTTGCATTTGATATGATCAATGGGATAACGAAAGGATATCCCTAGGGATAGCTAGGGGATAAACTCTATCCTGTACACTTATCTATGGATAATATTTTTCTATCAAACACTACCTATATCCAGATAACCACAGTTTGGTAGACCTAGTATTCCATACTCTAGGCTGTGTTTGATTCCAAAAACACTATCCCTGGATAAATTTGTGGGATAGTATTTTTTTAAAGGATATCCTCTGATTATCCCATGAAAGATATCAAATGCAAAATAATTTTTTAGGAGATAACATTTTGTTATCCCCATGTTATCCCCTTTGTTGTTGTTAACCCCTTTGTTGTATTTGATTAGAAGGATAAAAGAGAGGATATCCCCAAATATAATTTCCTAAACCCCAAACTACCCCCAAGTCATCCACGAGCCCCGTACGCCTTCGGGTTTGGCAATCGCTATCGAATCCTCTTCTTCTTCTTCCCCTCGTTGGAGGAATCCAAAGAGCGGAGAATGGCTTGGAGATCAAACAGCTCGGTCGCTTCGCCGGCTTGGAGATCGAACTGCTTGGCGTGGGTTTCCCTTCGTTCCCCTGACCTCTATTTATTAGTTCCTATTTGGAAGGAATCAAGCATAGAAACCCTATGAAACAAGGAACAGCTCGGTCTCTGTTGATGACTAACTTTGTGAATATCCTTTTGGCTTAGGTGGTCTCTGATTGCTGGAAGGATTCCTGGAAGAACAGCTGAAGAGATTGAGAAGTACTGGACTTCTAGATCCTTGAATAGTGAGTAAGGATGGGTATTTCTCTTTGTGCTACTTCATTGGGCAAGGGCAGTTCTTCCGTAATACTTCGGAGGGCAAGCAATCTTGGGTTATATCGTAGTGTCTTAGATATTTTAGCTTGCATGCATGTCTGTGTAAAATAGGTTTTGGGTCATGGTAGGTGATACGGCTGGCCGTTTCCCCTGGAGTAGTATTATCTTCTGCACAATTTTCAAAAGCAATGATGTGACAACAAAACCCAAAGCCTCCAGCGTCGGCCTATTGGGCCAGACAGCTAGCGTCGGCCTCTTGAGCCAGACAGCCAGCATCGGCCTCTTGAGCCAGACAGCCAGCGTCGGCCTCAGAGCCAGACAGCCAGCGTCGGCCTCTTGAGCCAGACAGCCAGCGTCGGCCTCCAGAGCCAGACAGCCTGTGTCGGACACCAGTGCCGGCCCCCGACGTCGGTCTCCAGCGTCAGCATCAAAGACCAACTGCGCATTGGCACCAGACCTCCAGCGTCAGCCATTAGCATCGGCCTCCAACATTGGCCACAGGTGTCGGCCTTAATAAGTTCCAGTACTGAAGCTTTGGTTCTGGCATCCGGCATTGCCACCCAGCGTCGGCCCCCAGTGTCGACCTTCATACAAGGATTAGTCTTAGGCAACTGACCCCGCGATCTAAGGACTACTACTGGATAGCTCGGGCGTGTCAGCCTGATCAGCAGTTACCGCTATAAGCGGCCCTTATCCAGCAACAGTCCAACAACTTACCGTTCGATGAAACATCACAACGGAACAGATCCGACGGTTCCAACAGACCAAGGTATACGGATCCCCAACAGGTATAAAAGGAGGACCCGAGCTCCATGCAAAGGGGACTCTCTTTTTCTCTCTTTGAAACAAAAACTTGCTCTACAACAGTTCTACAAAGATCATATCCCTGTTTGACGACTCACTAACTTGGGCGTCGGAGGGTTCCCGCCGGAACCACCGGTCCGAGACTTTTTGCAGGCTCTTGAAGGAAGACGGCGGCCTTTCTACGCACCCGGTGATTCCAGCCTGCCCGACGTTCATCATACGTGATTCGGCCGCAACAGATTGGCGCGCCAGGAAGGGGCCAAGCCAGGTCAAAAATTCTCCCTGGAACCCCTCCAGTTTGCAAAGGAAGCGATGGTGACCACGCGAGCGCAAGAGGCCTCCTCCAGCCAAGCAGCCGGGCACATCCCGCGAGTTGAGCATTCGGAGGTCAACCCCCATGCTCCACCCCTCGCACCGACAAGCCAACCCGACCGACTTGATGTCCTAGCTCATCAGGTCCAGGATCTGACGACGATGGTCCGGGGGCTGCAAGAGCGTCATGTGGCTGCTATAACTCAACCCCCTGCGATGGGCGAAGGGGTGCGAGGAACAGTTCAGTCTCACCAGGGAGGAACCCGCCTGAGGTCTCTCATCGTTCACCCCCTGAACCTCATCACCAAGGGACCTCGAAGCGGCGACGGTCTCCCTCCCGTCGCCTCGGTCACTCCCACCGCCGACCGGAAGAAAAGGAGTCCGGATGGGCACATTCGTTGCACCGACGATCTTCTTCCTCCGAATCATCCCAAGGGACCTCAAAGCGGCGACAATCTCCCTCCCATCGCTCCGGCCGTTCCCACCACCGACTGAAGAAAAGGAGGCCAAGCGGGCACATTCTTTGCGCCGGCAATCTTCTTCTTCCGACTCATCCCGAGGTAACACTCCCCGGGAACCACCCGACGGGCTGAGCAAAGGCTTGACGAGTACCATCGGCGGTTGGACGAACTCAGCCGTCGGATCGCCGATCCCTATGCAGCGGAGTATGAGCATCGCCCCCGCTTTCTCGCCATATCATGGAGGAACCTGTCCCCCCCGGTTTCGTCTCCCTCAATTGGATCCATATGATGGAACGACGGACCCCCTGGACCATCTGGAAAGCTACAAAGTCCTCATGCAGGTCCAGGGAGCGACGGATTCCTTATTATGCGTCGCCTTCCCGGCCACGCTCCGTAAGGCGGCGCGCGCGTGGTACTCCCGGCTGCCCCCCGCAGCATCAACTCGTTTCGGCAACTTGAACGATCCTTCCTGGCTCATTTTGATGCCTGTCGAAAGATCCCACGAGTTGCCGATAGCCTTTTTGCTGTCCAGCAGAGGAGTGGCGAGACCTTAAAGGATTTCGTCGCTCGATTTAAGGAAGCAGCGCTGGAAGTATACAACCTGGAAGGACTCCGTCGCCACCTTGGCCCTGAAGAGAGGACTTCGCCCATCCAGATTCGCTTACTCCCTGGATAAGAAGCCTCCGCGCTCCTACGCCGAGCTTCTGAGCCGAGCACAGAAGTACATCCGTGCTGACGAAGCAGATTCTTCCAGGAGAGAAGTTGACAAGAACCCCGGTAATAAACCACCGCCTTCTGACCGTGCTGGTGCACAACCTGAAAGCCCGAGCCTCCACGACGCTCAGATCGCCGGCCACAGGCGCTGGTTCCTAAAGAGCAATTCACTCCCTCATGGCTCCCATCTCTCACATCCTGCTGGAGATTGAGGAGGAACCATATTTCAAGCGTCCGCTCCCTTGAAGTCCGGGGGTCCCCGCAACAAGGAGTTTTACTGCCGGTACCACCGAGACTACGGCCACGACACCGAAGACTGCCGCCATCTAAAAAAGGCCATCGAGGAGCTGGTTCAGCAAGGCCACCTGGGCAAGTTTGTTCGAAGAGGCAATCTCCCCGCGACGGGCCCCGGTGCCCCCAGGTCGCCCGGCTGGCGTGGATAATACCCCAACTGAAAAGACCATAGCTATGATCTCTTGGGGAGCGGATGGTGGTTCGAAGAGACCGCGAGAGGGAATAGACTCTGTAATACCTTTCTTCGGAAAGGATCTAGATGGGGTAGTTAATAAACATGACGACAGCGTCGTGGTGTCCATGACTATAGCTAAACACCCTGTAAAAAGAATTCTAATTGATAGTGGGAGCTCTGTGGATGTCTTGAGTTACGAGGCTTTTGTTCGGATGAACTTATCAAGGTCTTTACTCCGACCCGTTGCCACACCGCTAATGGGCTTCACGGGAGACTCAGTGAGCGTCGAAGGCGAAATTGCTCTCCCGGTCACGGCTGGAACTCCTCCATGTCAGAGCACCGTGGTCATAAACTTCTTGGTGGTCCGGGTCCCGCTGGCTTATAACGCCATCTTGGGAAGACCGGGGCTGAATCTGCTGGATGCCGTGATCTCCACTAAGAGATTATTGGTAAGGTTTCCCACCAATGAAGGGATCGGAGAAATGAAGGGGGAGCAAAGCCCACTTCCGCCTTGCTACCATCTGTCGCCCAGCCCGCTGAACGCAGAGTCAGCGACAGCCTCTGAGTCACTCGATCCTAGGGAGTTGGGAAGAAGGGGAGAGCCGGCAGAGCACCTTCTAACCCTCCCCTTGGGTGATGACCCAGCAAGGACTGTTCAGCTGGGGGCATCGCTCCCAGAGGAAGTACGTCATCAACTTCTTACTTTCCTGCGGGCCAACACGGACGTTTTCGCATGGTCATCCTCAGACATGCCGGGCGTCCCTGAAGAAGTAATCACCCACCAACTTAACCTCAAGCCAGGGTGTCGGCCGGTCCGACAGAAAAGAGAAACTTCGCTCCGGACAGGCAGAAAGCTATCGACGAGGAGATCCGCAAGTTAATGGCTGCAGGCCATATTCGGGAGGTCCACTACCCCGAATGGTTGGCTAATGTGGTTCTGGTCCGCAAGGCCAATGGAAGTTGGAGAATGTGCGTAGACTTCACCGACCTCAACAAGGCATGCCCCAAAGACAGCTTCCCCTGCCTCGAATCGATCAACTGGTGGACGCTACATCCGGCCATGAGGTTCTTAGCTTCATGGATGCTTTCTCTGGATACAACCAGATCCGGATGAACCCGGCGGATGAAGAAGCTACCTCCTTCATAACGAAAAGGGGTTGTATTGCTACAAGGTAATGCCTTTCGGGTTAAAGAATGCGGGAGCTACTTACCAGAGGTTGATGAACAAGGTCTTTGAAGGTCAGATAGGACGTAACATGGAAGTGTACGTGGATGACATGCTGACAAAAAGCGTTCATGCCGGTGACCACATCGCGGACCTAGCAGAAACTTTTGACAGCCTTCGTCGGTACCAGATGAAGCTGAACCCTCGCAAATGTGCATTGGGGTGACCGCTGGGAAGTTTTTGGGTTTCATGGTGACCCGGAGGGGGATCGAAGCAAACCCAGACAAAGTCCAAGCCATCTTGGACATGAGGCCTCCTGCCAATAAGAAGGAAGTACAACGCTTGACAGGAAGAGTAGCCGCCCTAAGCCGCTTCCTATCCAAGTCTGCTGAAAGGTGTCTGCCTTTCTTCAAGGCGCTTCGCCGAATCAACGAGTTCGAATGGACCAAAGAATGCCAGGAGGCGTTCGAAGGGTTAAAGACATTCTTATCTACCCCGCCACTGCTAGCCAAGCCGACGGGCGGAGAAGAGCTCCTTCTATACCTTGCGGCCTCTCCTGAGGCTGTTAGCTCCGTGCTAGTCCGTATGGACACTATGGCACACAAAGGCCAGTATATTATACGAGTAAGGTACTTCATGATGCAGAGACCCGATACTCAAACATGGAAAAATTGTCTTCTCATTGATCGTGTCTGCCCAGCGACTGCGGCCATACTTCCAAGCCCACCCGATCGCGGTGATCACAGACCAGCCTCTGAAGACGGTTCTGGCTCGTCCAGATACTTCCGGCCGGCTGGCAAGGTGGGCCCTCAAGCTGGGGGAGTTCGATATATCTTTCCGCCCCCGGTCGGCCATGAAGTCCCAAGTTCTGGCAGATTTTTTGGTTGAATGTACTTGGGGAATGGAGCCACCTGAAGAACCTCCTACGGACATTCAGCCCCTTGGAACCAGTGAAGATGAGTGGGTTCTCCATGTGGATGGGGCATCTAACTCTCAAGGGAGCGGAGCAGGCCTCATCTTGGCCAACTCGGATGGGGTTGTGACGAATGTGCACTTCGCTTCCTCTTTCCAGCCACTAACAATCAGGCGGAATATGAAGCTTTGTTATCCGGTGTAAGGTTGGCTCGAGAGCTTGGGGTGAAACGCCTTAGGGCATTCACCGACTCCCAACTGGTTGCTGGCCAGATTACAAAGGAGTACGAGGCAAAGGATCCCATCATGGCCCGCTACTTAGACGCGGTGCACTCAATGGTTTCCCCATTCACTCACTTCAGCGTCAGCTACATTCCTCGACAAGAGAATGCTAGAGCCGACGCCCTATCCCATCTTGCCGCCTCGGCTGATGGGATGTTGGGAAAGGCTTATGTGGAGCACTTAGAAGCCCCAAGTATTGAGTACCAAGAGAAACTTTGCCAGTGGAGCAGGAGCCCTCCTGGATGGACGCCTATGTTCAATACTTTACTGAGGGCATCCTCCCAGAAGACCCTGCCGAAGCTAGGAAACTTAAAAGACGAGCCCCGAAGTTCTTCCTTATGGAGGGAAAGCTCTACCGAAGGTCATTCTCATACCCTATCCTCAGGTGTGTCGGTCCCACCGACGCCAACTATTTTGCGAGAGATACACGAGGGGATATGCGGAAGCCATCTGGGGGGCAGGGCCCTTGCATATAAAGCTCTACGTCAGGGGTATTATTGGTTGACAATGAAAGAGGACGCCTCTGAACTCGTTAAAAGATGTGACAGCTGCCAGCGTCATGCCAACGTCCAACATCAACCGGCGTCCCAGCTGACCCCTCTAGCTGCACCGTGGCCCTTCGCACAGTGGGGCATGGACATCCTGGGACCTTTCCCTCCTGCCTCCGGACAACGTAAGTTCCTAGTTGTGGCCGTCGATCATTTTACTAAGTGGATCGAGGCGGAAGCTCTTGCTAAGATCACGGAAGCCAAAGTAAGGGCTTTCTTCTGGAAATCTGTGGTGTGCCGGTTCGGGTTACCACACACCCTGGTTACAGACAACGGCCGACAGTTTGATAACACGGCCTTCCGAGAATTCTGCGAGGGCCTGGGCATCCGTCACCGATTCACCTCCGTAGGGCATCCCCAAACCAACGGCGCAGCTGAGGTGACCAATCGCATCATCCTCCAAGGGCTCAGGGCTCGGCTAGATAGCTGTAAAGGGCGCTGGGTGGAAGAACTTTCCAGTGTGCTGTGGGCCTACCACACGACACCGCGAGCACCCACAGGGGAAACCCCTTTCAGCTTGGTCTTTGGGACCGAGGCGGTCATCCCCGTGGAAATAGGAGCTCCTAGTCCCCGGACGGAATTATACCACGAAGAAAGCAACTCAAACCAGCTAAGGGCTGATCTGGATTTGGTGGAAGAATTGCGAGATCAAGCGCAACTTCGTATGGCAGCGTTCCGTCAGCGAGTGGCCAAACACTACAACTCTCGGGTGCGACCCAAGACATTCCGGCCAGGAGACCTGTCCTACGAAGAGCTGAAGTATCAAAGCCGACGGAAGGGGGCAAGCTGGCACCAAAATGGGAAGGACCATACCGTGTCAAGGAGGTACTCCACCATGGGGCGTATAAAGTCGAAGAGCTAGACGGGAACCGCTCCCTCGAACTTGGAATGCCGACAATTTACGCCGGTACTATCAATAGAATTCTATTGTTATTAATTTGAATCTGTTTGATGCATAATAACATGTTCTTATTTCGAATGAGTATGTTTAGCAAAAGACCGGATCCGCTCCGGCAGTCAAAGACCAACTCCGCGTTGGCAAAGACCGGCGCCCAGTCGGCACCATCCGCTCCGGCCAAAGACCAACTCCGCGTTGGCAAAGACCGCGCCCAGCGTCGGCAGCAAAAGACCGGATCCGCTCCGGCAGTCAAAGACCAACTCCGCGTTGGCAAAGACCGGCGCCCAGCGTCGGCAGCAAAAGACCGGATCCGCTCCGGCAGTCAAAGACCAACTCCGCGTTGGCACCTAAGACCGGCGCCCAGCGTCGGCAGCAAAAGACCGGATCCGCTCCGGCAATCAAAGACCAACTCCGCGTTGGCATCTAAGACCGGCGCCCAGCGTCGGCAAAAAGACCGGATCCGCTCCGGCAATCAAAGACCAACTCCGCGTTGGCACTAAGACCGGCGCCCAGCGTCGGCAGCAAAAGACCGGATCCGCTCCGGCAGTCAAAGACCAACTCCGCGTTGGCACCTAAGACCGGCGCCCAGCGTCGGCAGCAAAAGACCGGATCCGCTCCGGCAATCAAAGACCAACTCCGCGTTGGCAAAGACCGGCGCCCAGCGTCGGCAGCAAAAGACCGGATCCGCTCCGGCAGTCAAAGACCAACTCCGCGTTGGCACTAAGACCGGCGCCCAGCGTCGGCAGCAAAAGACCGGATCCGCTCGGCACAAAGACCAACTCGCGTTGGCACTAAGACCGGCGCCCAGCGCCGGCAGGATCCGCTCCGGCAGTCAAAGACCAACTCCGCGTTGGCATCTAAGACCGGCGCCCAGCGTCGGCAGCAAAAGACCGGATCCGCTCCGGCAATCAAAGACCAACTCCGCGTTGGCACCTAAGACCGGCGCCCAGCGTCGGCAGCAAAAGACCGGATCCGCTCCGGCAGTCAAGACCAACTGCGCTGGCACGAAAGACCGACGCTCAGCGTCGGCCGTAAAGACCAACTACCGAGGACCAGCACCTCGCGTTTACAATAGCAACTAAAATCTGCGCTACCACCGAATATGGCCTTGTCAATGCTTAGGACAGCATCACGGTCCTATCTAGCGTAACCTACTATACATAATCCTATCGACTGGCAGTTCACAGCAGTTTGAACAAATGAAGTAGATCATAATCGAAGGATCGAAAGAGATTAAAAATATTCATTGATGATGAAGTTACAAAATTGCCGACAAGGAGAAAAACAAAAAGCTGTTAATGGGCATCCGAAGGCGGGGTCATCCTCAGGGACGTCGTCAGGCTTCAGCTCCTCGATATCTTCCAGGTCGTAAAGCTCCTGGATTTTTTTTACAATCTTGGAAGCCGGCGTCATAAGCTAGCGCCGCTGACTCGGCTACCTCGTCATCGAAGGCTTCGGATTTCTTATAATCCTCTACGGCATCGGCCCCCTTCTTTTCCGCCTCGATGGCTCTTCTCTGGGCCTCCGCCACTACCGCCTCCAGATCCGCAATTTTAATTATGTGTTGGCGGGTGGCTTCCTTAGCCGCATTGGTCTCGGCGGAGGCAGAACTCATTGAGTCTTTAGAACACATACCTCCTGCTCTGCTGCCATCAGTTTCTCCTCCGCCACCAGCTTCTCCTCGGCCGCCATCAGCTTCTCCTCGGCCGCTTTTGCTTTTCTTCTGCCACCTGAGCATTGTCCAGCTCATTGGCAGCGCGGCGCTGGGCAACTTCCAGCGCGTATTCAGCTTTTCGGCTCTAAGCCGAATAACCTCTACCTCACCCTTCAGGGTGGCCCGGGTGTCCTCTAGAGCCATCGCCGCCTTTTCTGCTTTGACTTGAGGGAGACCATCTCCTCCCGCGCTTGTTCAATGGCGGTGTCGCTCAGAGTCCAGAGATCTTTAAGGGCGACAAGGGAGTTCAGGGCCAAAAAAAAAATCCAGATATAAAGAAAGAAAAAGGGGAAAAGAAAAAGACAATAATAGCACAAAAACTCACCCAGAGGTGCGCCACCGAGGCTTCACGAAAAAGGTAACACACCCTTGACCTCGGAGGTATTCTTGCACCTCCGCCACTGAAGCTTCCTCTATGACCCGTGTAGCCCAGCGGCTATGGTTTGCCAGCATTGATTGGAAGGAGGATCGATACCCTCCCTTCCCTGGGCGTCGGACCTACAGAGGCTGATTCCGCCTCGGAGCCTGCCGCCTCCGGCCCCTTAGCGGGCGGGCGCTTCAGCTGCCGCCCCGTAGGGGGCAAGGTAGCGACTGGAGTTGCCGCTATTGCCGCCGGAGCCTTATCCATTTCTTTAGGCGTGGGAGACGGCGTCTTCCCATCAGGAGATAAGTCAAGTAAAATAATTGGAGGAGCCGGAGCTGGAGATTCTTCCTCCGGCGGGCCTTGCTCCACCTCCTTGCCGGCCCTGGCCTTCGCCGCGTCTTCCATGACGGGTTCTTCGGCTTGGGGTTGGGCCGCCTCGCCTATGCGCACGGGCCCCACTGCTTTGGCCTCCTGGCGTCGACCCCTTTAGTGTCGGCCCTTTTGGGGCCGCCCTTCTTCAAGACCTTGGCACGTAGGGGCTTCACGACTAGTTCCTCCGGTGTCGGCCACCCCAGCGTCGGTCTCTCTGCCACCAACCCTCCCAGCGTCGGCCCTCCTGGGAACTTTAGCGGCAGCCCTCCTTCGGCAGGGGACACAGTCCCCGCGGCCTTCCTCTTCTTGGCGGCCACCTGCTTAAGCTTGTGCAAAGTCGGCGCCATCCCTACACAAGCAAGGATAGTTAAAAAAAAAAAAAAAAGAGAAGGAGAAGAACAGAGAAGAGAGGCGAGTGGACTAGTGCTCACCCCTCGAGGGAATTAACCGGCACGGTGAAGATTCTCCTCGGCTATCAGCTTATTACACTTAGGAATATCGGCAGTCAGGAGCTGCCCAAATGCCATCCGGTCTCGTGGAAGGATGGAGTCCCTATTGGCGTCGATATTGGGTATCCCCCAGCTTCCACGAACCCCGCTGATGTCCGCAAAGAAAAACTTGTCCTTCCACCCTTTAACGGAGGAAGGAAGGCACAACCTAAGAATCCTATTGGACCTAGGAGTGAAAGACCACCACCCCGACTGTTTGCGAAGGGTATAGAAGCTGCGGAACAAGGAAATGCTAGCCTCAATACCCTGCAGATGGCAGAGTACTAAAAAACCAACAATAGTTCGGAAGGAGTTGGGAACTAGTTGGGAGGGGTCAAGGAGTACCTATCCAGAAGATTAAGAATGAAGGGTGGATCGGTAACCGAAGCCCGGCCTTAAAAAAGGCCCCGTACAAGGCAACCCTTCCCGGAACGGGAAGAGGTTGCCCTGTCGTTAGGGGTGGGACGAACAGGTGAAGGTCCGGAGGGAAGCCGTACCTGGCCCTTAAGTTTGCGATGTCCTGGGCAGACATGGCCGACGCAGTCCCTTCGGGGGACTCCTTGGTAACCCTAGAAGGGCCGGCAACCGCCGACCGGGTTCGGACGGAAGTCCGTCCGCCGGCCGGACGAATCCCGGTTGAGGGACGATCGACTGGTCGTGGCTCCGGTGAATGGTTAGAAGATGAGGTGGACCATTGGATGGACTGGGATTCAGAAGACTGGGAAGAACCCCCCCAAGAACCGGAAATGGAGCAAGAAGGAGAAGAAGCCATGGGAACTAACCTGAGAAGAAAAACGCGAGCCAAAGACAGAGCACGGAGAGAATGAACGAAAGACAGAAGCGCTGGCGGACTCAAAAGGGGGCAATGGCGGAAGAAATGGGGAAGATAGGAAGATAAGGGCAATTTGCCATCATGGCGCCATTTCAAAACACCCCCTCACCGTCCGATCCAACCACGCGTCCGTCTTCAGTTGGGAGGCGTTTCGAAGACCTGCCAATACGATAAGCTCGAAAAGACCGGCAAAAGGGGGAGTAACCTTATCACAATGATTCCGTCCGCCTTTTCGTAACGTTGCCCGAGGAAATCCTCCCTAATCCCAACAAAGGCGAAATAATGATGCGAAACCGGCCACCTAGAGGATATTCACACCCCTTTCGCGGATAAATAAACGCTTACCCATCTCAGGGGCGGGGGGGCATCTGATACGGCTGGCCGTTTCCCCTGGAGTAGTATTATCTTCTGCACGATTTTCGAAAGCAATGATGTGACAACAAAACCCAAAGCCTCCAGCGTCGGCCTATTGGGCCAGACAGCCAGCGTCGGCCTCTTGAGCCAGACAGCCAGCGTCGGCCTCAGCCAGACAGCCAGCGTCGGCCTCAGAGCCAGACAGCCAGCGTCGGCCCTTGAGCCAGACAGCCAGCGTCGGCCTCCAGAGCCAGACAGCCAGTGTCGGCCACCAGCGCCGGCCCCCGGCGTCGGCCTCCAGCGTCAGCATCAAAGACCAACTGCGCGTTGGCACCAGACCTCCAGCGTTAGCCATTAGCATCGGCCTCCAACATTGGCCACAGGTGTCGGCCTTAATAAGTCCCAGTACTGAAGCTTTGGTTCCGGCATCCGGCATTGCCACCCAGCGTCGGCCCCCAGTGTCGACCTTCATACAAGGATTAGTCTTAGGCAACTGACCCCGCGATCTAAGGACTACTGCCGGATAGCTCGGGCGTGTCAGCCTGATCAGCAGTTACCGCTATAAGCGGCCCTTATCCAGCAACAGTCCAACAACTTACCGTTCGATGAAACATCACAACGGAACAGATTCCGACGGTTCCAACAGACCAAGGTATACGGATCCCCAACAGGTATAAAAGGAGGACCCGAGCTCCATGCAAAGGGACTCTCTTTTTCTCTCTTTGAAACAAAAACTTGCTCTACAACAGTTCTACAAAGATCATATCCCTGTTTGACGACTCACTAACTTGGGCGTCGGAGGGTTCCCGCCGGAACCACCGGTCCGGAACTTTTTGCAGGCTCTTGAAGGAAGACGGCGGCCTTTCTACGCACCCGGTGATTCCAGCCTGCCCGACGTTCATCATACATGATTCGGCCGCAACAGTAGGTTTTGTTGATTATTGTTATTTCAGTTGCTAAGATGGAAGGAAATATTATGTCTCCATGTCACTGTTTTGTACATCAAGGTCTGGTCTGTAATTGAGAATTTAATGAAGTGCTATGGATTGTTACTGAACTACATAGCACTGAGATGAACTTATGCCATCCTACTGGAATCTTCTCTGTCTCAACCATTTCATGCACAAGAGGTGGATGAAACTATGCCTGAGATAGAAGGCATTAGAAAAAGAAAGGATGTAGCAGGTGATTGGTGTTTGTATAAATATTAGATATAAAAATAAACTCCAGTCGGTATCCAGATGGATTGGAGCTGTCTATGGAGCACCAGATGGATTGTATCACTACATGCACGATAACGTGCAAGAACTACCTCTTAATATGTAAGCGGAAGAATTACTTTGGAGTACAGTAGCAACTTCCGTTGACTGAGAAGCTTTGGAATTATTGCGGGAGCTGTTTTAGGAAACTTAATTCATAAACCTTAAAGCCTGATTAAAATCTCATTTGGTTGTGGAGATATTTATGGTTTTGGTGCATGGTCTTTTGCTTGTTAAATGCTGATGGCCATGATTTTTGGTCTGTTGGCTTTTGCATACTTGAGATGTGTTCTCAGTGACTACAACTGGTCTGATCAGTTAAATTAGAGAGAATTGTGCTTAAATTAAAGTGATTGATTTCTGGGATGCTCTATAAATTTGGCTTGTGGGCCTTATCGAGCACTTCCCTATTTAATTTGCTTCTCTCGAGTTTTGCATGGTAGAACCCCATTTTCTAGTTTGATCGGCGAATTCTTGTTATCAAATCAACCGCACCATGACTTGAGGGACTGGCTGGCTTATTTGGTAGTAGGGCCTCTTTGCTTCCAAAAATTTCAACCCAGACTCTTTTATCAGATATAATATCCTCTTCTAAAATGTGTTAAATATCTCACTGTTGTTGCAAGCAAGCCATTGCTGTTGCCATAATAGCAGCAATAGTACTATTGCATTATTGCAATGCTAGATTAATTCTAGTATTCTTGCCAAAATATAAAGTTATCCGTGCTTGATTGCTGCATCGATCTCTTCCTGGATTAATTGAAGATGCCATTTTGCCACGTTTAAAGCTCAAATAAATGAAAGAAGCAATGTGTGGGACGACTTCGTAATAAGTTACTATTCTTTAGTAGTCCTAAATAGCTTGAGAGAAGCAAATTAAATAGGGAAGTGCTCAATTTCTTGGAAGTGCTCAATTCTGGGTACCAGCAGGGTTGTCTTGATGGGGTTATTCAGCGGCCTTGAAGACAAGAAGAAAAGACCATTCACCTTAATCCCATGGCATTAGATTTATGAGAGACATAAGGGCGCTATTTGATGCAGCACAGATATAGGTTGCTGCTTCAGAACTCATGAAAAGAATAATGGAATGGATATTTGTTTTCATTGCTGCGGAAATTCGTTCTTTGACTCGGATGCTCTTTCGGCTCCTGATCCAGATGCCGATCCCGTCGTCTCGAGGTGGAACCTGTAAGACAGTTCGCACGCAGAAGGTGTTGTGAGGGTTGCCCTCTGCAGAGGACCCTCCGACGCCCAAGTCAGTGAAGATTCACAGCAAGCAGATGTGAGGAGAAGACTCTCACATAGGAATGTTCCTCCAGGCTCTTGTGAGAGCTCTAATGGAGTATGAGATTTAGTGAATGAGATTTAGTGAGTGAAAAATGAATGCGTAAGGGGTTGTCTTAGAGTTTTCGCGCATATCTGAGAGGTTGAAATGCTGTGGTATTTATAGGTGATCACCTGATTCCTTGGACGTGCCCTGGATGGGGTATGAAAACTGTTAGGATTCGAATCAAGTTTGTTATAAGGCCGGTAGGGTCTATATCTTGTCAGTTAGAGGATCGATGGCTAGGAGAGCCGGTTAATGCTTTGAGGCTCGATGATCACATAGACCTAGGCCACTCTCGCAAATCCTAGGCGACTTTTGGGCATGATTCGTCACCTGGAGTCTTATTCAGTTATAGTGGATTCGAACTCTCCGTGCTGGATTCCGCAGAGGTATTTTGAATGCCGTGGTTTGGCCTGAATGAGGAATAACCTAGTTTTCTGAAGTGTAGAATGGATCGGCTCAAATGACCGAGGAATGGCTCAGCTCGGATGGCCGAAGTATGAGGGTGGCTCAGGTTACCGAGGTATAAGGATAGCTCGGTTACCAAGGAATGAGGATAGCTTGGGTTACCGAGGAATAAGGATAGCTCGGCTTAGATGGCCGAAGTATAAAGGTGATCCGGGTTGTCAAGGTAACCTAACTTCATCAAAGTTGATTTGACCTCATCGATAGAATATTACGCCAGCTGGCTAGCTGGCTAGCAGGGTGTTTGGATCGGGCGCGACCCCATCACCAATGTGAGCAGTCAATAATGCAATGCCGATTTTACCCCTCATCACATGCCCCCCACTCCCTAGTCCGAAGTGTAATTTTGGATATAGGGAGTATAATTCTGGAGCAATCTTATTTGAGGGATTCAAAAAGGTAGGCAATGATGATCTCTTAAATGACGGACTGCTATTACATCATCATTTTTTACCGCAGCTCGAGGAGGAAACGCCTTGTTTCCAACAAGTCGCGATAGCAGAAGTTTCGCGTGGCAGAAGTTCTTTATTTCTGGCGCTCATATCAGGTTTTTGGTGTCTAGGGCTTCCTTTCTAAAGCATTTATTTAAAGAGGGTTGGGGCGGTGCTCCTTCTACAACGCCCCTTTGTCCCTGCCACAGAGATTTTTCTGCTCTCTCTCTGAGCCCTTGTTTGTCTATTCGTGTCTTACACCCTATTCAGCCAACATGAGCGGTCCAGACGATGTTGCCTCTGAGGTAACCTTAGACGATCTGGATAGCATCCATCGCCATTATAGAGTTCCTCTGGATGTGGCCTTATAGGCGCCGAGGACTGAGCACCGGGTTTCAACCGAGCTAAGCCGAGGAGTCTTCTTCTACGAGGAGAGCTTGAGGACAGGTCTCTGATTCCCTCTTCACCCGTTGATACAGGAGGTGATGAGGTTTTACAATATATGCCCAATGATGGTGGCTTCGAATAGCTAGCGCAATCTCGTCGGATTCATCTCGATGTGCAGTCACGTTAGGGTGACCGTGACTCTTCTCTTATTTTGTGTTTGTTACAATTTGGTTTTCGGGAGGGGTTCTGAGTGGACCTATATTGGCCCCCAAAAGTCATTTAAGATGATTTCTGATAACTCCTCTTCGATAAAGGGGTGGAAGTCCCGATTTCTCATTGCCGAAGGAAACATTGGCTCGGATTTTCTAAGAGGGTGGGCCAGTTATGTGAAGGATCTAGAGGTACGTATGGAGTTGAGCGAGCAGGAGAAAAGGGATTTGGCTACCCTTCGCAGCGGTCAGGATATCCCTACCAGCACCTTGTTAGCAGAGGATGCCCTTTTCGCCGCCGGGCTTAGCTCCATCGACCCTCATGGTGAGTCTCTGTTCTAATGGTCAACAGGTTTATATGATCTTGCCACTGTTTAACTGAACGTTCGCTGTGTTTTCAACCGAGAGGTCCGCGTTCACAGGCCAAATAAGGAGGGAGCTGGGTAAGCGCCATAGGAGCTCTGGCTCCGGGGATAAGCATAGATCCGAGAAGAGGGCTCGTCCTTCCGAGTCTCGCTCGAGGAAGTCCAAGAGAGACGATGTTGGCTGCCGCTCCTCTGCTTCAATGAGGGAGGAGGTGAAAATGCCAGTTGTAACCGATAAGCCCTCCATGCCGGAGGGAGGTGAGACAGCAGAGGAGGCCATTGGGGGAAGCTCGAAAAGAGCCGTCGAGGTCCCCCCCCTCCAGATAGTAGTTGTTTTAGATGATGCCGAGGATATGTCGCCAGTCGGTCCGGTAATCCTCCTGCCAGAGGTTCCTTAATCACCAGTGGTGAGGAGTCCGCAGCCCGTGGAAGAGACCCCCGCTCAGGTGGAGGGGCCAGGAGAGGCAGCGGTGGCTGTCAAGGCTCAAGTGGAGCCACCTGTAGAGAGGTTGGTGGAGGTCAAAGTGCCTCCTATCGAGGGTGTCTCTATTACAGCATCAGAGGATGCCGTGAGAGAAATTGAAGTTCACACGGAGTCTGCCGGAAATAGGGCGATAGCCGAAGAGGAAGAGGAAGAGGAAGAGGAATTGCTGGACGAAAGGGGCGTTCGGGCCGAGGTCCCTTTGGTCAAGGCCGAAGCATTCGAGGCCTTGCAGATTGGAGTTCTGATAGGGGAAGCTGAGCGGATGATTCCTCGGGTCGGAATCCCTTAGGCCGGTTCTTCGGCTATGAGCTCCTTTGTCCACAGCCTGGATGTGGATGATATGCTCACCGCCTTGATGAGATCCGTTCTGCGCACAGGAGGGAGTTCCTCGATGGACGAGTCTGCTGCCAAGGATATTATTGAGGCGGCTTTGGCCGGCTTGGGGCGCCGAAGGATGCTTTCCTTCTTCCCGAAATTAGCAATGCTACTCTCATGACGATGGCTTCAAACTATATCTCCCAGGTGAGTGACTGTACTGAGGTTATGATTCTTGATTGGTCAGCTGTGTCGTGGTTTTTCACATATGTTTTTCTCGCAGAATGCTTTGGTCACAAGAGCGCTAATTTGGCATTTAAATTTGGCCGTTGGGGCCTGCGCTCAGGCAAGAAAGGAAGCGGCCGATCTTTGGGTGAGGGTGGATTCAACCAGTCGGCTCTCTAGGGCCTTGGCATCCACCAGGGCAGATTTTGAAAGGGCGAGCGAGTCTCACCGTCTTGTAGCCGAAAGAGCCTCTCGGCTCGAAACCCAAGTCAAAGAGCTCCAGGGTTTCCGCAAGCAATCAAACAAGGCTTGCCTGGAGTTATCCCAGATTAAGGCGAAGCATGACGACGATGTTAAGACCATGCAGCAGTATTTCAACAAAAGGTAGAACCAGTTGAGGTCTAGTCATGCCGAAGATAGAAATAATTGGAGTAAGAGGCTCAAGGAGGAGGAGGAGCATAAGTGTCGGCGGTAGCGGGATCAGCTCGCCGATCTGAATAAGGAATTCACCGATGTGGAGAATTGGCTGAAATGGCAAAATGAGAAGATTACTTGGCTTACTGAAGATCTCGATCGATCTCGGTGGGAAGTTGGGGACAAGCATTCCCGAATTGATGTCCTCAAGGAGAGTCTTCAACAAAACAAGTTGGCTAAGCTAAAGACATTGGAAAGGATTCAGGAGTTGAGCAATGAAATGGCTCGATGGGAGAAAGCAGTATAATGTCTTCCCATTTGTTTGCTTTCGGTACTTTTCTTTTGTTCGTGGGCTCGAATGTTCTGGTGTTTTTGCAGATGGGCAAAATCAAGTTTGAGGTGCAGGAGCAATTTAAAGCTCTAAGGGCGGAACTATCCGTGAGTCGTCAGATGAATGTCGATCTCGGGGGCCAGTTAACTGAAGCCAATAACCGAATTGCTTCGGCTATGGAGGAGTACAAGAGTTCTGCCCAATTTTTCGAGGAGCATAGGGAGGCTTGTGCCGATGCATTTAGGTTCGGCGAGGAGGAGACTCGAGCAAAGATCTCTCGGGCGCATCCCGAATGGGATTTATCTTTTTTGGATGCCAAACATTTTGATGCATGTACCCCGGGGACCAAAGAAGCTGAGTATGAGGATATTTTAGATATCGATCTCGACGCTATCCTAGGCTCTAATGAGGCCACGGCTCCTGAAGAATGCCCTCATCTCGCTGCCAAGGAACCCGAGGTTTTTCCTTCGGCATTTGAAGTGGGTGAAGCGAGTCGAGCCCTCCCGGATGTTACTGAAGAAGCTCCTGGGACCGATCCGAGCCCTGATTCTTAAAGGTCATCTATGTATTTTTGCTTCTCAGATTTGTAACCTGGCCAAAACTTTTAATAAATGGATCTTTCGTCTCCACTTGCTTGTCTTTTTCAGACGATCTTTTTATCACGAGTTTTCCAGACGGCGAATGAATCAATTCGTGTTCCTTTCCAGATTGAACGTCCTGTTTGTCCGAAGTTGAACCAATTTGCTTTGCTAATGTAGGCTAGCTTGGTTGGAACTTAAGGAAATGTTTCGGTCAAGGCCGAGGCCTAGCAGATGGTTCGGTGCGCCGGAGTAGAGAATAGCGCAGCTAGAATCTTGGGAAACGTCCCGGTCGAGGCCGAGGCTAGGTGGATAGTTCAGTCTACCCAAAGTAAGAGATTGGCTCGTTCAGCTGAGGCATAAAATGATTCGGCGTGATATGACCAAAGACTACGTGAGTACTTTGACTGGGGCCGAGATTTGGCGGATAGCCTGGTCTACAAGAAATGTCTTGTTTCTTGCCCAGGCGGATGAGACAGATTTTTAATTTGCCAAAGGATGCTTTGTTTTTTGCGTAAGGCATTTATCCCGTTGGCCTTTTCCAACATGGGTCTTTTTATCGTACGCGACAAGCATTCGATCGCCATTGGATGGCGTCGTTTTCACAAGGCAATTTCCTAGGCCTGCCCATATTTCAAGGACCGGCGGATGATTTCCTACATTTAAGGCTCTTGATTCAAGATCAGGAAGAAATCTTTCGTCGTGCATCATAGCCTGGGAAATGCGTTCAGCGCGCTTTGGAGAGCACCCTTTCATCATGAACCGCCACGTGGTAGCATGGCCGGGGCGTTTCGAATTCCAGGGCTCCCTTCTTTAATGGTTGCTCCCGGTCTGTTTGCCTATAAAATGAGGAGAGCGGGCCGTTTGAAATTTTGCACATTACAAAGATAAGAGCATGAGTCTCCAAATTATCACAGTTCATTGGAAATCTGAATTCATTTGAGTTTACAATTGCAAATAGCTAGAACAAATAAGGTCATAATTTGAAAACTTCAATGAAGTAGCATATATGACAAACTGAAATAAGAGGCATGAAACAATACTAGCATAAAAGACATCCTTAGTTTTCTTTCCACATACATGATCCAATTGACATCTGAAAACGATAGCAGTTTGATTGATCTTCTCATCTTCCTCGAGGATTCACAAGCTATGAAAATTTGCTGCACTAACTGCAGCATCTTCGGCATCATCATTAATGCCAGTACCTGAGTTTGCTCCCTCAACCATGCTCACACTGCTATCAAAAGGTTCCATCTATGGTAGTATGATACCAGGAATGCTCTTTAATTGGAACATGCCCTATTCACAGCCCACATAGTAGAAAACAAAACCAAAAAGAGAAACTAAAGACAGATTAACCAGTTTTTGAAAGCAACATAATCCTTTTGCTTAGCAGGCCTGAACTCCTTATCGGACTTACTTAGCAGCATAATCCTTTTGCTTGTGCCATTGTAACTAACAAATAACAATTGCTTAGCAAAATAGATATCAACTGAACACATTATAGGGATAGAATGAGTTGGCTCAAATAGACATATGCTTCACAATGGTTGCATTTCGAAATGCCATCCATGTCATTATTTCACAGCCCACACATCATAGCCCTTGGCTTAGATAGGGTGTCAAACATATGCTTCATAACGGTTGCATTCAGAAATGCCCTCCAAGTCATGATACCACATTACATAAATTGAGCATCAAAACAAATAAGAAGTCCCTATCATCATTGCCGAATTGAAATGAATAGGCTCAAAATAATCACAGCCCACACAAGCAAAATTTTTTTGAAACCATATGAACAAGGCAACATTGGCATGACGGTCTCGGTTGCCCCCGATACCTGGAAACTTACTTCATAAATTGTAAAGGGACATAGATTGAGTTGGTTCAGGAAGGCATCCGAGTCAGGATATAGTCAAAAAATGCCTAACATCATGGCCCTTGGCTTAGATAGGGTGTCAAACATATGCTTCACAATGGTTGCATTTAGAAATGCCTTCCAAGTCATGATATCGCAGCATGTCATCAGGCGTCAAAACAAATAATAAGTCCCTATCATCATTACCGAATTGAATTGAGTAGGCTTAAAATTAATCACGGCCCATGATACGTGGCAACATTGGCAACCTGTATATAGAATTTGCATCAAACTATATAGCTAAAAGCATTAAGTCATGACATGAAAATATTCTAGGGCCATAAAAATAAAATATAAAAATAAAATAAAAATGTGTACTTATCATCCAGGACATACAAGTGCAAACAACAACTAACATTTTTCACATCATCAAACCACAAAGAGCAAATCCAATAAGAAATCCTGAAATGAAAAGGAAGTTCCCATATAGGACCATTGACATAGTCCTCATTCCACCCCTATTCTCAGTATTTGGTGGAACTTGCTGCACTAACTGCATCCTCGCTAGAGGGTCGCTCGACATGTCATTAGGCATTTCCCAAACTTCAGGTGTACAGCATCGTTCAAGAAAAGCGGCTTAGGCTTCATGCTATGTATTGTACCTTTTGTGTTTATTGTTTGGAAAGCCATCGACCAATGCCTTCAATCATCCCACTCCCTAACGATTTCTTTTTTGTGTCTAGCGAATACAACATAGAACGGTATTTCGAGGACAAGGCAGCAAACAAAAGTGAAACAACTATCGTTCGCTAGGACCTCCATCCGATGTTGATGATCCTGCAGATGATAGAATGATCATTAATTATCATATGGAGCACGCAATCACTGAAATAGTAAGAAAATAATGAGTTTCGAAACAATCATACTTCTAGATGTAAATTGATGCTACATTGCGTTGGCAATACAATACCTATTAACCTCACCCCTCCTTGATTCATCTTAACTAATGGGGTTGAAACTTAATTGCTCACTATCATCTAGAGAGTCATCAATATCGATGGCATTGAAATACTTATAGTTGCCTTGAGAACCAAAATGATTTTTTTTTGAACTTCGAATTGGTAAGGCAGTGGCGATCGAAGAATCTTGAATCGTTTCTTTAGAATCCCAAAAGCCTTTTCAACGCAGTTGCGCAGTTGTGCATGCTGATGGTTGTAAAGATCTTTATGGTTCTCATAATTTTGCCGACTAAAAGTGAATGTATAAAAGGTACTAAGATGATACCTAGTACCCCGATACGGTGCCAAAAATCGATATGTATTAGCATACCTTGAGTCGACCAAATAAAACTTTTCTGCAGAAATGGAGACTAAACACGCGTAAACAAGCATAAAACTTTTTGGCAACGTGGTTATAATTTGAAAACCTTACCCTCGGGGACTGTAAATCCTCCATGGTTATAGCACCACCTCAAAACTCTCATGTTCGCTGCTGATCCTTTCCATCCAATGCATACAAATATAAACATATAGTCAAAAGATACAACAGCCATTACATTCTGAGATATAGTGTTCTTTCAATTACAAAAATGAGGTTAATCCTCCTTTGGTATAATGACCTCTATATGCATGCCATCTATGGCACCAATTGCATCCTACAGTCAATAAACTATTTCAGCAAAGCATATGAAATGTAATTGATGGTACATATCATGATAAATGTTCGATTGTTACCTTAAAGAATGGATAGAAACATCGATTATCTCTTATCTTCGGATGAACCGATGAATCATTTGATGGGAGTTGAATGAACTTATCTTGCAAACGCAATACAACATCCATAACCTTATGGAAGTACCTACTTATCATTTTTTTTGAGTATTGGTTAGTCTCCTGAATAATCCTATTAGATTAACCATGACCTAGACATGATAAAAAGATTTCCAGTTGCTCATCAATTTCAAACGTTCAACCCGATTTTAGCGACCCTATGACAACAACTTTGTCTTTAAGAATCCAAAACATCTCTGTGTTCATTCTCAGGTACCAGTAGCAATGGTCAGAATGCCCATTCAAAATGTCTCGAATAATGTTCGCACCGCTGAATGGTCGAGTATGGCATGAAACCCTTGGAGGACATGAAGTCTCTTCATCCGTTTCCATTAACTCATCCAACATTTTGATCATAATGGCATCATCAAGAAGCATGCCATTCATAGTTTGAATTAATAAATCGAAGTGATGACTTGCCATATCAATTGCAAAAGACACCAGCAACA
This sequence comes from Calamus simplicifolius, assembly GCA_900491605.1. Taxonomy (NCBI): domain Eukaryota; kingdom Viridiplantae; phylum Streptophyta; class Magnoliopsida; order Arecales; family Arecaceae; genus Calamus; species Calamus simplicifolius. The sequence continues at coordinate 89,517 of UESW01004032.1, forward strand.
TAAACAAGGAACACTGGCACAAGAAAACATGGGTACATTTAATTGCAATAGTGAAACCACTATCACTGGCACAAGAACACATTGGTACATTCAACATTAAATAAAACATGTCGATGATATTAGAATGATAACTTACATGTCAAGATAAATGTTTCATCAAACTAAGCAAGCAAATAACATCATTACATATTCCAATAATGGGTTAACAACAAGTTCAAGAACCTCAATATTTAGCCAAGTGGAATCTAATAAAACTTTTCATTTGCTCCACGTCTAACATCATGAATAATTGAAGAGTCTCAAAGGATTGACACAAGATGTTAGACATAATTGTAAAGTCATCCATCGCTAAATGTAAGTTAAAAAGCTTCGGTACGCCCTTGTCTATACTATATGAAGCTTCCTTTTCTACCTTATCAAGTTTGACAGCCAACATTTTTTTGGACAGTTGTATGGCTTCTTCTGATAACTCCAAACATTTGGTGGATTGCCACATCAAATCCTCTAATATTTCAACCTTGTCTGCCCCTCCAAATCTTCTACGTCGTTGTGTTGTGTGCGTAGTATCCTGACGTGATCTTTTGCTTTGAAAGGATGTTGTACCATCAGAGGCCAAATCACTAGGATTAACAACAGGGTTGTGGGATTGGTGAAGGTCCAATATCATCCAGCCCATGTCTAGTGGAAGGGAAAGGATCATCGGAGTCTCCTCCTCCCTCAAGATCTATATGGATCGCATCATTATCTGTCTCATTATGTAAATTCAGTTCATTGAAATAGACTGAGTAAATAGAGGAGGGGCACTAGTCCTAAAAAATGGAATGTCTGATGATTGGAAAGTTGGAATTGCTTGCAGAGGAGTTGCATCAAAGCTTGTCACAACCCCTACACCAGTAGCAACTTGCTTTTCATACCAAATGAGCATATCCTCATATGGTGCGAAAGGCTTGTTCCTACAGTGTATCAGTTCCTTATTGACCTAGTATTAACCCAAACATAAAATTAGCTTCAATTTATTTAAAGAAAATGCAAATCTAAGAAACATTTAGTGATTTGCTTACCGAGATCACACCGTCCCACTGTTCATCAGTATTGGCAGGGATTTGTCTCTTTGGATCCCAACCCCAATCAAACAAAGTTGCCAAGTAATGATATCGACGAATTTTTTTTTTTCAAATTCTTCATTCTATTTTGCATATTCTGAATAGTGTACTTGGTTTTAGCCTCTATATTGAACCGTTCAAGAACCCAAAGGAGTACAGGCTTGGTAAATATGTTTTTGGTTGTACCACCTATAAGAAACTCCTCCTTCGGCAATCTTGATAAGATTTTATCCTCTTCATTAGTCCAGTTAGTAATCCTAGCACGAGATGATCCTGTTTCACCGTTCTTCGAAATGTCGGCCATGGTTCTTCTTTTGTGTGCCTAATTATTCGATGAGATACAAGAAAAGAAAAATAATCATGCTAATGGTTTAACCTCACATGATCTTGATAAGCCAAAACCTTGATCACATGATCTTGGGCAAACTAAATCACCCAATCCCATGAGATTTAACCATGTGACATGGCCAATTAAATCAAAGACGTCACCAAAGAAAAGAAGCATTGAAATTTTAATACCATGCTAATAACCATGATAGGAACAATTAGCAAATGAGGATCCAAATGGTTGCCTCTGAATACTTGGAGAAAGGACTGGTGGATAAGATTATGGTAATTGGTTACATCCATGCCTAGAGGTGACCTTCCACCCCTCAATATCATCAAAGATTCGTTACTCAAAGCATATTATTAAATTTGGACTGTCAGCAGACCCTTATTTTTTAATGCAAAAGTAGCATAGCTAGCTAAAGCGACAATGTTTGATCCTAATCCATGCTTAGGAATTCAAACCAACTTTGGAGGTCACCTGCTTATGATGGTGCAGGAATTCAAAAGGGAGGAACACACCTGTGTTGACACTTCACCTGATTTGCATTGCATTAGATAAACTAGACAAAAATATTTTCCTTATATTCCAAAAATTAGATGACCAACTCCTCAATATAGAAGAAACAACCTGATAACTAGCCAAAATCATATCCATAACAAATTGACACCATATCTTCCAAATAATAACCAGGCCCAGTATTTCAATTCCTCTTTGATGGCTTTAGATCATGATATTATTATTGTTGAAAAACTCAATTGACAGGTGAGAAAGAGGAGCATCACATGTTAACATTGCCTGTCAAGCTTGAGGCACTCATGGTCAAGTGAATATATAATTCTAGTAAAAGAAGCACGTGTTGGCCCTCCATGTATGACCCTCCTCCGTTTATGACCAAGACCAGATGGAAGGAAAGAGATAGCACAGTTCAAAACACTCTCTTTGACAGGCATTCAAATCATACGTTCACAAAGGCAACTTTCTTCCTCTGTATTCATCCTCTTTTTTTCTTCAGAGCACACAAAAATCATGAGGCAAACATGGCCTAAATCCCCCTAGAGCCACATCAAATAAAATCATTTGATGGTCAAAAATTTCACAATTAATTCGTGCCTAAATTCCCCCAGAGCCACATCATGTTAACTACACAAATTTTGAAGGAAAAAAAAGGTATCACACCAGAGAACCTCAAGGAGGTCCCCAAAAATTCAATCAAAGAACTAATTCCTCCACAAATAAATAAACAAATAAATAAATAAAACAATCGAGAAGCAAAAAAACATAAAAATAAACAAATAAATAAGGTTAGGAAAATTACCCAAAAAGAAAGGTTAGGGAAAGTCCTCTAGGACGACCACTGTACCCTAAAGTCATCCTCCCTCGAGCGATTTGGGCCGCAAAAAGGGTTTGAATCAGAGAAAAAGGAAATAACGAATCAGGAGAAGACAGAGTAGAGACGCAGGAGGACACTAAGCGAGGAGACAAGAAAAGCATACCTTGGCCAGATTTATGAGAGATGGAAGCATAAGATCAGGACCGGGAGCTCGAGAGATGGGAAAAGGAGATCTAGAGTGGGAGACGAGGGCAGGAGATCACGAGCTTGGGACGAGGGCCGCTCGGGCGAAAGGAACAAGCGGAAAGGACATGACCTAGGGTAAGCAAATAAATTTGTTTAATTGGCAAATATGCCTTCAAGGGATAACTGGAGGGATAACCAGCTATTCCTAGGTCCCTAGGAAATAAGTTCAGGTTATAGCTTTTGGGGATAAGAAAGGATATCTAGGGAATATCCCCCTTATCCCCCATATCAAATACTGCCTTAACACCTGCATTATTTTTTTTTGAGGGAAATTTTGGTTTTGCGGTGGCACTAAATATGTTTGTTTTATAGATGAATTCTTCTACCAAAAAAGAATGAACCCCTAGGGGTGGGGGCATCATTTTATGCCTCTCAGAAATATTTTCATAGTGTGCTGCTTCCTTGCATCATTCTCCTAATTTCTAGTGGTCTAGTTGTGGACATTTTTTATTTCAATTTTAAAGGGAAAGAAGATAAATTCTAGTTTGAATTTAATCCACCAAGAATTAATTAGCACTGCTGCTGTCAAATTACTTTTGATAAGCATGGGCGAGCTGAGATCTCTGCAGACCTTCGAGAATGTAGAAGGATCAGCGTCTCCTTTCGGGGGCCTGCAAGAAAAGTCCCGGACCGGTGATTCCGGTGGGGACCCTTCGATGCCCAAGTTAGTGACTTGTAGAACAGTGAAGTTTTTTTAATGAGAAAGTAGAGATTGAGTTTTCTTCCCCCCCTCCCTCGTTGGGGGATTGGGGTCTTTATATACCTGTTCGGGGGTCCCTCTTACCCTTCACTGGTAACGGTCGAGTAATATCTTCCGTTCTTCGTAGGTGGGTGTCTAAACGTATGTCATAAGTATGCCTCTTAATTTCTTGGAAACCGTCCACGACCTTAGTAATTTCCGGTTCGTGATATTTGGTGACCGTCCGTGATCCTGGTAAAGCCATGTGGAATTCCTTGCAGCAAGCAGATGCTTGTCGGCCTTTGCTGCCGAGGCTGACGCCGTTGCTGAGACCGACGCCGAGACCGAGACTGGCCGTGGCCGACGCCAAGGTCGGGATGGGCCCTGGCCGATACGGATGTTGAGGTAGGCCATGGCCGACACCGAGACCAAGACGGGCCCTGGCCGATACGGATGTCGAGATGGGCCATGGCCACGCCGAGATTGGGATGGGCCCCGGCCAACACGGATGTCGAGATGGGCCATGGCCGATGCCGAGGTCGGGATGGGCCCGGCCGACATGGATGTCGAGGTAGGCCATGGCCGACGTCGAGACCGAGACGGGCCATGGCCGACACTGAGGTCGGGATGGGCCCTGGCCGACATGGGTGTCGAGATGGGCCATGGCCGCCATCGAGGTCGGGATGGGCCCTAGCCAACACGGATGTCGAGATGGGCCATGGCCAACGCCGAGGTCGGGATGGGCCCTGGACGACACGGATGTCTAGATGGGCCATGGCCGCCGCCGAGGTCAGGATGGGCCCTGGCCGACACAGATGTCGAGATGGGCCATGGCCAATGCCGAGGTCAGGATGGGCCTGGATGACACGGATGTCGAGATGGGCCATGGCCAATGCCGAGGTCGGGATGGGCCCTAGCCGACACGGATGTCGAGATGGGCCGCAACCGACACGGGAGTCAGGGTAAGCCATATCAAGCCCAATTGCCAAGGAATTGGATCACGTGTTCTTTGACCCAATGGAGCTACCGGCCTTGGAGCTGCCGGCCTTGGAGCTGCCGGTCATGGAGCTGTCGGCCTTTGGGGCCGATGGTCTTCGAGGTGCCGGCCTTGGTGGGGCCGGTCTTGAAGGTGCCGGCCTTGGAGGTGCCGGTCTTTGGGGCCGTCCAAAAAGTTTTTTATTCTCCATGGGGTCAACTGGCTCCATCAAATGGCCCCCACACTCCTTGAGCTTGCGTGCCCTGCATCAGCTAAGCGAAAGAAGTGTAGAACTTCAAGAAATTTTTTGGAGGCAAATTGATTACCTCACGCCCGCCACTGGAAGCAGCGTATGCTAACTTTTTTGGGGGATGCTCGTCAATTAGCCGTTGAGGCAAAGTTGAGGCCATCGAGAACCTTTCGAACCCCGGAGGGTGGCCAGAGGGTGCTTGGGCCAGGCTCAGGTGTCTTTTTCTTTAAAGAAATTAGTCTCCTTCTGCAGGGTTGATCTGCCCCCAAGGAAACTCTGTTGATTAGAATCCGCAGGTCTTGAGCTTGAGGGTGCCGACACGGAGCCGGTCTTGAGGTGCCGACGTGAAGTCGGTCTTTGTTGTCGACGCGGAGTCGGTCTTTGGTATCGATGCGGAGTCGGCCTTTGGCGCCGACGCGGAGTCGGTCTTTGGCGGTTTTCCTGTAACGCATCCAGACATTAATGAAAAGAAAACTTTTTTCTCAATGTAGTATACTTAGCTTTTTCGCAGCTATTTGCCTTCGCGGGTCTTTGGTGCCGACGCGGAGCCGGTCTTTGGTGCCGACGCGGAGCCAGTCTTTGTTGCCAATGTGGAGTCGGTCTTTGGTGCCGACACGAAGTCGGTCTTTGGTGCCGACGCAGAGGCTGGTCTTCTGTAGTCTTTGGTGCCTGGCTGGCCAGGGCTTTTTGGTGCCGATGCGGAGGTCGGTCTTCTGTAGTCTTTGGTGCCTGGCTGGCCAGGGCTTTTTGGTGCCGATGCGGAGGTCGGTCTTCTATGCCGACATGGAGGTCGTCTTTATGCCTGGCTGGCCAGGGCTTTCTGGTGCCGATGCGGAGGTCGGTCTTATATGCCGACGTGGAGGCCAGTCTTTGGTGCCGGCGCGGAGGCCGGTCTTCTGTGCCAATGCGGAGTCGGTCTTTGATGCCGATGGAGTCGGTCTTTGTCACCGATGCTGAGTCGGTCTTTGGTGCCGATGCGGAGGCCGGTCTTCTGTGGTCTTTGGTGCCTGGCTGGCCAGGGCTTTCTGTGCCGACGTGGAGGCCGGTCTTTGTTGAATAGAACGACCATTCGAGGAAGCAAATGAAAAGACTTTGAAGAGCTATCTTTTAAGCGGGTTCAAATTAATGAAAATAGCATATTACTGATAATACTGGCATAAGTTGTCGGTGTTTCAAGTATGTGGGAGCGATTTTCGTCTAGTTCTTCAACTCTGTACGCCCCGTGGTGAAGAACTTCTTTGATGCGGTACGGTCCTTCCCATCTCGGTGCCAGCTTGCCTCCTTCCGTCAGCTTTGATACTTCAGCTCATCTCAGAATGAGGTCTTCCAGGTGGAATGTCTTGGGCCGTACTCGAGCGTTGTAGTATCTGGCCACTCATTGGTGGAAGGCCGCCATGCGAAGTTATGCTTGGTCCCGCAACTCTTCCACTAGATCTAGATCGGCCCGCAGTTGATTTGGGTTGTTCTCTTTGTGGTATAGCTCTGTCCGGGGACTGGGGACACCTATCTCCACTGGAATGACTCCTCGGTCCCAAAGACCAGGCTGAAAGGAGTTTCCCCTGTGGGAGCTCGTGGTGTTGTGTGGTATACCCATAATACGCTGGGGAGCTCTTCTGCCCAGTGCCCCTTGCAGCCATCTAGGCGGGCTCTAAGTCCTTGGAGGATAGTGCGATTGGTCACCTCGGCTGCACCATTGTCTGGGGGTGCCCCACAGAGGTGAACCGCTGATGAATGCCTAAGCCGCTGCAGAATTCCCGGAAGGCCGTGTTGTCAAATTGTCGGCCATTATCTGTGACCAGGGTGTGTGGCAGTCCGAATCGACACACAACCAACTTCCAGAAGAAGGATCTTACTTTGCTTTCCATGATTTTGAGGAGGGCCTCGGCCTCAATCCATTTGGTAAAATGATCAACTGCCACCACCAGGAACTTGCGTTGTCCGGAGGCCGGAGGAAATGGTCCCAAGATGTCCATACCCCACTGGGTGAAGGGCCAGGGCGCGGCCAGGGGGGTTAGCTGGGACGCCGGCTGATGTTGAATATTAGCATGACGCTGGCAGCTGTCACATCTTTTGACAAGCTCAGACGCATCCTCCTTCATTGTCAGCCAGTAATACCCTTCGTAGGGCTTTGTATGCGAGCGCCCTGCCCCCCAGATGGCTTCCGCATATACCTTCATGTATCTCCCGCAAGACGTAATCTGCTTCGGTGGGGCCAACACACTTGAGAACTGGGTATGAGAACACCTGTGATAGAGTTTTCCATCCATTATGAAAAACTTCGGAATCCGTCTCTTGAGTTTCTTGGCCTCGGCAGGGTCTTCTGGGAGGGTGCCATTGGTAAGGTATCGGATGTAGGGATCCATCCAGGAAGGCTCCTGTTCAATTGGCAAAGTTTCTCTTGTTGTGTCAATACTTGGGGCTTCTAGATGCTCCACATAAGCTCTTCCCAACGTTCCGTCAGCTGAGGTGGCTAGATGGGACAGGGCGTCGGCTCTAGCATTTTCTCCTCGGGGGATATAGCTAACGCTGAAATATGCCAAGGGAGAAGCCTGTGACTGTACCATACTTAGGTAGCGGGTATGATGGGATCTTTTGCTTCATACTCTCCCGAGATTTGGCCAGTGACCAGCTGGTAGTCAGTGAATGTCCTAAGGCGCTTCACCCCGAGCTCTCGGGCTAACTTTATTCCAGACAACATAGCTTCATATTCCGCCTGGTTATTGATGGCTGGAAAGAGGAAACGGAGCGCACACTCGGCTACAACTCCATCCGGATTGGCCAAGATGAGGCCTGCTCCGCTCCCTTGAGAATTTGACGCCCCGTATACATGCAGAACTCATTCCTCATCTCTGGTGTCGAAAGGTGAGGGGTCCGCCGAGGCCTCTTCGGGCAGCTCCTCGCTCCAAGTGCACTCGACCAAAAAATCTGCCAAGACCTGGGATTTCATGGCCGACCAAGGGCAAAAAGATAGATCAAACTCCTCCAACTTGAGCGCCCACTTCGCCAACCGACTCGAAGTATCAAGACGAGCGAGAATTGTCTTCAGAGGTTGGTCTGTGATCACTGCAATCGGGTGGGCTTGGAAGTATGGCCGTAGGTGCTGGGCGGACACGATCAAGGCAAAGATGATCTTCTCAATCTTTGAGTATCTGGTCTCCGCATCGTGAAGTACCTTGCTTGTATAATACACCAATTTTTGCATACCAATGGTGTCTATGTGGACCAGTACAGAACTAATGGCCTCGGGAGAAGCCGCAAGGTACAGAAGGAGTTCTTCTCCACTTGATGGCTTGGATAATAGTGGCGGGGTAGAGAGGAATTCCTTTAGTTCCTCAAATGCCTTCTGACACTCTTTCATCCATTCGAATCCGTTGACCTTGCGGAGGGCCCTGAAGAAAGGCAGGCATCTCTCGGCGGACCTGGATAGGAAACGGCTCAAGGCCGTCACCCTCCCCATCAGGTGCTGTACTTCTTTCTTGTTGGTAGGTGGCCTCATGTCCAGGATGGCTTGAACTTTGTCTGGATTTGCCTCAATCCCATGCGGGTCACCATGAAACCCAAGAAATTTCCGGCTGTCACTCAAATGCACACTTGCACGGATTCAGTCTCATTCGGCATCGGCGAAGGTTGTCAAAAGTCTCCGTTAGGTCGGTGATATGGTCGGTGGCATGGATACTTTTGGTCAACATGTCATCTACGTATACCTCCATATTGCATCCTATCTGGTTCTCGAAGACTTTATTCATTAGCCTCTGGTAGGTGGCTTCCGCGTTCTTTAATCCAAATGGCATCACCTTGTAGCAATATAGCCCCTTCTTGGTTATGAAGGAGGTGGCTTCCTCATCCACCAGATCCATCCTGATCTGATTGTATCCAGAGAAAGCATCCATGAAACTAAGGACCTCATGGCTGGATGTAGCATCCACCAGCTGATCGATCCGAGGTAGGGGAAAGCTGTCTTTGGGGCATGCTTTGTTGAGATCAGTGAAGTCTACACACATCCTTCAGCTCCCATTAGTCTTGCGAACCATCACCATGTTGGCCAACCACTCGGGATAATGAACCTCCCGGACAAGCCCTGCAGCCACCAGCTTGCGGACCTCCTCGTCGATAGCTCTCTGTTTGCCCGCAGCAAAGCTCCTTTTCTTCTGTCGGACCGGCCGACACTCTGGCCTAAGGTTGAGCCGATGAGTGATTACCTCCTTAGGGACGCCTGGCATGTCGGCAGCAGACCATGCGAAGACATCGGCGTTGGCTCGCAGGAAGGCAAGGAGTCGATCGCGCACCTCTTCGGGCAGTAGCACCCCGACCTGGACGGTCCTTGTCGGTTCATCTCCTAAGGGAAAGGTCAGAAGGTGCTCGGCCGGCTCCCCCCTCCCTCCTGGGTCTTGGGGGTCAAGCGGCCCAGAGGTCATTGCCGATGCGGCCTCCAGTGGACTGGGAGACAAGTGGTAGCACAGCGGCGGCGGGTTTTGCTCTCCTTTCATTTCTCTGACTCCTTCGCTGGTGGGGAATCTTACCAACCGTCTCTCGGTGGAGATGACAGCATCTAGCATATTCAACCCTGGTCTCCCCAAGATGGCGTTATAAGCCAGCGGGACCTGAACCACCAAGAAGTTTATGACCATCGTGCTTTGACGCGGCGATGTCCCAGCCGTGACAGGGAGGGCAATTTCTCCTTCGGCACTTACAGAGTCTCCCGTGAAGCCCATTAAAGGCGCAGTGACAGGCCGAAGGGAAGATTCAGAGAGGTTCATTCGAACAAAAGCCTCATAGCTCAGGATGTCCACAGAACTACCACTATCAACCAAGATTCGTTTCACAGGATGCTTGGCTATGGTCATGGATACCACCACGCCATCGTCGTTTTTGTTGACTACTCCATCTAAGTCCTTTCTAGAGAAAGGAATCACGGGGTCTACTCCTTCCCGCTGTCTCTTTGAACTGCTGCCTGCCCCCCAGGCAATCATGGCTATAGTCCTCTCTGTGGGGGCGTTGTCTGCACTGGCCTGGAGTGTAGGAGGAACCGCTGGGCCTGGAATAGGAGGGTTTCCCCTTTGGACAAACTTGCCCAAGTGACCCTACTGGACAAGCTCTTCAATGGCCCTCTTCAGGTGGCGGCAGTCTTCGGTGTCGTGACCATAATCTCGGTGATACCGACAGTAGAGTTCTTTATTATGGGGGGTCCTCACCCTCATGGGGAGCGGACGCTTGAAGTAAGGTTCTTCCTCAATTTCCTGCAGGATGTGGGATATTGGAGCCATGAGGGGAGTGAATTGCTCCTTAGGAACAAGCGTCTGCGGCGGCTGTTTGGACGGTGAGGGGGCTCAGCCTTCCGAGGTCGCGCTCCGGCCTACTCGGTGGGCACTGATTTCTTGCTAGGATTCTTATCAGCCTCCCTCCTGGAGGAATCTGCCTCGTCCGCACGGCTTAGAAGTTCGGCATAAGAGCCCGGGGGCTTCTTGTCTAGAGAATAGGCGAACCTAGAAGGACAAAGTCCCCGCTTTAACGCCAAGGTGGCTAGGAATCATCTAGATTATATACCTCCAGCGCTGCGTCCTTGAACCGGGTGACAAAGTCTTTTAGGGTCTCGCCGCTCCTCTGTTGGGCAGCAAATAGACTATCTGCCACTCATGGGATCTTTCGGCTTGCATTAAAGTGGGCCAGGAAAGCTCGCTCGAGATGATGAAATGAATTAATGCTGCGTGGTGGCAGATGGGAATACCACGCATGTGCCGCCTTTCGGAGGGTGGCCGGAAAGGCGACACATAGAAGGGAGTCCATCGCTCTCTGGACCCGCATAAAGACCTTGTAGCTCTCCAGGTGGTCCAATGGGTCCGTCATACCGTCATATGGATCCAGCTGTGGGAGACGAAAATGGGGCAGGACCGGTTCCTCCATGATCCATCGGGAGAGCGGGGTGCGATGGTCGTAGTCCGCTCCATGAGGATTGGTGATCCAGCGGCTAAGCTCCTCCAACCATTGGTGATACTCGTCGAGCCGTCGGGTAGTCTTCCGCTGGGCGTCATCTGTAGAAGAACCAGAAGATGAAGCCGAGGCAGGGCCGAGGTAAGGAACGCTTCCGTCTGGATCCGTCTTGGCACCGATAGGAGCGACCAGAATGACGGGAAGGGGACCACCGTCATCCTGAGGCCTCTCGGGGATGGGGCTCAGGAGGCGAGCGATGGGAAAGGGACCGTCGCCATTTTGAGGCTCCTCGGCGATGAGGTCCCGAAGGTGAGCGGGAGAGAGACCGTCGTCGCTTTGAGGCATCTTGACGACGGTCTCCCAAAAGCGAGTGATAGGAGGCCTCGGGTAGGGTCCCGCCCTGATGGGATGGAACTATTCCCCGTACCCGTTCGCCGGGTGGAGGGAGCTAAGGTGTGGCTGCAAGGTAGCGTTCCTGCAATCCCTGCACCACCGCCGCTATGTTCTAAACTTGGTGAGATAGAACCTCCAGCCGGTCAGGCTGGCTCATCTGGGCAGGGGGCGGAACACGGAGGTTGGCCTTCGTTTGATCAGCCCGCGGAATGCGCTCCGTGGCTCGGCTGGTGGAAGCCTCCTGTGCTCGTGTGGTCACCATCGTCTCTTTCGCAGAATCAGAGTCTATCACAGGGAGAATCAGTGCCCCCCTACCTGGCGCGCCAATCTGTTGCTGTCAAATCACTTTTGATAAGCGTCGGGCGAGCTGAGATCTCTGTAGACCTTCGAGGATGTAGAAGGATCACCGTCTCCTTTCGGGGGCCTACAAGAAAAGTCCCGGACCGGTGATTCCGGTGGGGACCCTCCGATGCCCAAGTTAGTGACTTGTAGAACAGTGGAGTTTTTTTAATGAGAAAGTAGAGATTGAGTTTTCTTCCCCCCTCCCTCGTTGGGGGATTGGGGTCTTTATATAACTGTTCGGGGTCCCTCTTACCCTTCACTAGTAACGGTCGAGTAATATCTTCTGTTCTTCGTAGGTGGGTGTCTAAACGTATGTCATAAGTACGCCTCTTAATTTCTTGGCTTGTCGGCCTCTGCTGCTGAGGCCGACGCCGTTGCTGAGACTGACGCCGAGACCGAGACTGGTCGTGGCCGATGCCGAGGTCAGGATGGGCCCTGGCCAACATGGATATCGAGGTAGGCCATGGCTGACGCCGAGACCGAGATGGGCCCTGGCCGACATGGATGTCGAGATGGGCCATGGCCGACGCCGAGGTCGGGATGGGCCCCGGCCGACACGGATGTTGAGATGGGCCATGGCCGATGCCGAGGTCGGGATGGGCCTCGACCGACGTGGATGTCGAGGTAGGCCATGGCCGATGCCGAGACCGAGATGGGCCGTGGCCGACGCCGAGGTCGGGATGGGCCCTGGCCGACACGGGTGTCAAGATGGGCCATGGCCGCCGCCGAGGTCGGGATGGGCCCTGGCCGACACGGATGTCGAGATGGGCCATGGCCAACGCCAAGGTCGGGATGGGCCCTGGATGACACGGATGTCGAGATGGGCCATGGCCGCCGTCGAGGTTGGGATGGGCCCTGGCCGACACGGGTGCCGAGATGGGCCATGGCCTCTGCCGAGGTCAGGATGGGCCCTGACCGACACGGATGTCAAGATGGGCCATGGCCAATGCCGAGGTCGGGATGGGCCCTGGATGACACGGATGTCGAGATGGGCCATGGCCGCCGCCGAGGTTGGGATGGGCCCTAGCCGACATGGATGTCGAGATGGGCCGTGGCCAACGCCGAGGTCGGGATGGGCCCTGGACGACACAGATGTCGGGATGGGCCATGGCTGACGCCGAGGTTGGGATGGGCCCTGGCCGACACGGATGTCGAGATGGGCCGCAACCGACACTGGAGTTGGGGTAAGCCATATCAAGCCCAATTGCCAAGGAATTGGCTCGCATGTTCTTTGACCCGATGAAGCTGCCGGCCTTAGAGGTGCCGGCCTTGAGGTGCTGGTCATGGAGCTGTCGGCCTTTGTGGCCGACGGTCTTCGAGGTGCCGGCCTTGGGGGTGCCGGTCTTGGAAGTGCCGGTCTTTGGGGCCGTCCAAAAAGTTTTTTATTATCTATGGGTCAACTGGCTCCATCAAGCACCATAATAACAAATTAAAATTATCTTAATATGGTATTTATTTGGTACTTAAAAATATATATATATATATATATATATATATATATATATATATATATATATATATATATATATATATATATATATAAAGAGGAAGGACAAAAGTCTCTCCACTATGTACATGGTAAAGATAAAGAGTCATTAATATAGTAGCCAAAAGCCATAAGGGGAATTTGAATAGAATTGAAACTGTAAAGAAAACGCTAAACTTGCCTTCATTCATATCACCTAAAGACAATTACAAAGAAAAAAGAATGAACCTAATGGTCCTATTCTTTGGGAAAAAAGAAAAGAAAAAAGAAAGAAAAATTCTATCTACTTGAGGATAGCTCTTACATCCAATTTCATTGCACCAAAACATATCGTAATCAAAATTCATGGGTATAGATAATTGGCGCTACTATCCCTGCAACTTCTTTGAGAGCTAGAAAACTAAGAAGAGGAGATCATCTCAAGCAAATCCATATCTTTCTTGACTTTATTGGCTACAACCTCTGAAGCATCATCATTCTCAACCACACTGGAAGAAGTGGGGCCATTTAGAAGGTAGGAAAGATAAGCGTCATCTCAAGCAAATCCATATCTTTCTTGACTTTATTGGCTGCAACCTCTGAAGCATCATTCTCAACCACACTAGAAGAAGTTAAAGGGGGGCCATTTAGAAGGTAGGAAATATAAGCGTGTGCTTGAGCTTGAATAGAACTGCCACTAGACATAGTAGTATCATGTGAGCTAGTAGTAGGAGGACTAGCTTTCTCAAATAACAAGTTGGATGCTGGTGGAGTAGCCAAGAATGTAGTTGCATCCATACCCATGAACTCATCATCATTGCCTTCAATGCCCACGAGGTCAAGTGAGTCATGCATACAAGGTTCTTGGATATCCTTGGCATGAAATCCTTCCTCAAGTGCCCTCTCGCCAACTGACTGTTGGCCATGAGATGTGTCAATATAATTTTGCATGGCTAGCATTTCACCTTCCAAAAATCTTGTAGTTGATGCAGAGAAATTGTAAGCAGATAGAGGCTTGGATGGGTACGAGAATGTGAGCTCGAGTTCGTTCATTGGGGTTGTGGAAGGGGTGGCATTCATGATGGCAGTCTCCTTAAAGGTGGTGTTTTTGATGTATTCTAGTAGAATGGAAGGTTGAGATCTTTCACCTTGACTTCCCTTTTTCTTGATCTTTCTTATTGAGTTCTGCCTTCTCTTAGTGGCATTCCAATGATTTTTAATAGAATTCTCGGTTCTACCATGGATTTGTTTAGCTATCTCAGTCCATCGATTTCCAACTTTCTTGTGTGCTTCCACTAGTAGCCTGTCTTCCTCTTCACTCCAAGAATTATTCTGAATAGAGATTGATAGTGATACGGCTGACGGTTTCCCCAGGGTAGTATTATCTTCCGCACGACTTTTGAAAGCAATGATGTGACAACGAAACCCAAAGCCACCAGCGTCGGCCCCCAGCATCAGCCCTCAGCGTCGGCCCCCAGCGTCGGCCCTCAGCAAGGCCCTCAGCAATGGCCCTCAGCGTCGGCCCTCAGCGTCAGCCCTCAGCGTCGGCCCTCAGCATCGGCCCTCAGCGTCGGCCCTCAGCATTTGCCCTCAGCGTCGGCCCCCAGCAACGGCCCTCAGCGACGGCCCTCTGCGTCGGCCCCCAGCGTCAGCCTTCAGCGTCGGCCCCCAGCGTCGGCCCTCAGCGTCAGCCTTCAGCGTCGGCCCCTAGCGTCGGCCCCCAGCGTCGGCCCTCAGCGACGGCCCTCAGCGTCGGCCCCCAGCATCGGCCCTCAACGTCGGCCCTCAGCGACGGCCCTCAGCGTCGGCCCTCAGCATCGGCCCTTAGCGTCGGCCCCAAAAGATCACTATGCGTTGGCACCAGTGGCCAAGACCCCGCGATTTAAGGTCTACTGCCGAACAGTCTGTTTACCTAAATCGCGGGCAGGTCTCAGCCCGATCAACAGTTACCGCTATAAGCGGCCCCCTATCCCGCATCAGTCCAACAACTTACCGTTCGATGAAGCAGATTCGACGGTTCCAACAGGCCAAGATATACGGGATTCCCAACAGGTATAAAGGGAGGACCCGAGCTCCATTCAGGGGGGACTCTCTTTCTCAGAAAAACTTCCACTAGAATAAGAAAAAGATTAAGATTCCTGTTCGACGACTCACTAACTTGGGCGTCGGAGGGTCCCCGCCGGAACCACCGGCCCGGGACTTTTTGCAGGCTCCAGAAGGAAGACGGTGATCTCCCTGCACCCCGTGATCCTAGACTGCCCGACGTTCATCACACGTGATTCGGCCGCAACAGATTGGCGCGCCAGGTAGGTGGCGGGCGGGGCAAGAAGGCAGATCAAGTCAAAAGTTCCCCCTGACGTCCCTCCAGTTTTGCAAAGGAAGCGATGGTGACCACGCGAGCACAAGAGGCTTCCTCTAGCCAGGCAGCCGGGCATATCCCGCGAGTGGAGCATTCGGAGGCCAACCCTCATGCTCCACCCCCTGCACCGACGAGCCAACCTGACCGGCTTGATGATCTAGCCCATCAGGTCCAGGATCTGACGACGATGGTCCGGGGTCTGCAAGAGCGCTATGTAGCTGCTGCAACTCAACCCCCTGCCATGGGTGAAGGGGTGCGAGCAACAGTGCAGTCTCATCAAGGAGGGACCCCGCTTGAGGTCTCTCACCGCTCACCCCCCGAACCTCATCGTCAAGGGACCTCGAAGCGACGACGGTCTCCCTTCCGTCGCTCCAGTCGTCCCCACCATCGACCGGAAGAAAAGGAGTCCAAACGGGCGTCTTCTTTGCGACGTCGACTTTCTTCCTCCGACTCTTCCCAAGGGACCCCGAAGCGACGACAGTCTCCTTCCGTCGCTCCAGTCGTCCCCACCACCGACCAGAAGAAAAGGAGTCCAAGCGGGCACATTCTTCGTGCCGGCGATCTTCTTCTTCCGACTCATCCCGAAGTAACGCTCCCCGGAAAACCACTCGGCGGGCCGAGCAGAGGCTTGACGAATACCATCGGCGGTTGGACGAACTCAGCCGGCGGATCGCCGATCCCTATGCAGCGGAGTATGAACGTCGCCCCCCGCTTTCTCGCCATATCATGGAGGAACCGATCCCCCCCGGTTCCGTCTCCCTCAATTGGATCCCTATGATGGAACGACGGACCCCCTGGACCATCTGGAAAGTTACAAAGTCCTCATGCAGGTCCAGGGAGCGACGGATTCCTTATTATGCGTCGCCTTCCCGGCGACGCTCCGTAAGGCGGCACGCGCGTGGTACTCCCGTTTACTTCCACGCAGCATCAACTCCTTTCGGCAACTTGAGCGGTCCTTCCTGGCTCATTTTGACGCCTGTCGAAAGATCCCACGAGTTGCCGATAGCCTCTTTGCTGTCCAGCAGAAAAGTGGCGAGACCTTAAAGGATTTCGTCGCTCGATTTAAAGAAGCAGCGCTGGAAGTATACAACCTGGAGGACTCTGTTGCCACCTTGGCCCTAAAGAGAGGACTTCGCCCGTCCAGATTCGCCTACTCTCTGGATAAGAAGCCTCCGCGTTCCTACGCCGAGCTTCTGAGCCGGGCACAGAAATACATCCGCGCTGACGAGGCGGATTCTTCCCGGAGAGACATCGACAAGAACCCCAGTAACAAACCACACCTCCTGACCGCGCTGGTGCACAACCTAGGAAGCCCGAGCCTCCACGACGCTCGGATCGCCGGCCACAAACGCTGATTCCTAAGGAGCAGTTCACTCCCCTCATGGCCCCCATATCCCACATCCTATTGGAGATCGAGGAAGAACCATACTTCAAGCGTCCGGCTCCCTTGAAGCCGGAAGCACTCGTAACAAGGAGTTTTACTGCCGGTACCATCGGGACTACGGCCACGACACCGAAGACTGCCGCAATTTGAAAAAGGCCATCGAGGAGCTGGTTCAGCAGGGCCACCTGGGCAAGTTTGTTCGAAGGGGGAATCTCCCCGCGGTGGGCCCCATGGCGCCCCAAGTCGTCCGGCTGGCGTGGATAATGCCCCGACTGAAAAAACCATAGCTATGATCTCTTGGGGAACGGATGGTGGTTCGAAAAGGCCGCGCGAGGGAATGGACTCTGTAATACCTTTTTTCGGAAAGGATCTAGACGGGGTAGTTAACAAACACGACGACAGCGTCGTGGTTTCTATGACTATAGCTAAACACCCTGTAAAAAGAATTTTAATTGATAGTGGGAGCTCTGTGGATGTCTTGAGTTATGAGGCTTTTGTTCGGATGAATTTATCAAGGTCCTTGCTTCGACCCGTGGCCACACCACTAATGGGCTTCACGGGAGACTCAGTGAACGTCGAAGGCGAAATTGCTCTCCCGGTCACGGCTGGAACTCCTCCGTGTCAGAGTACAGTTGTCGTAAACTTCCTGGTGGTCCGGGTCCCGCTGGCCTATAACGCCATCCTGGGAAGACCGGGGCTGAACCTGCTGGATGCTGTGATCTCCACCAAGAGACTGTTAGTAAGGTTCCCTACCAACGAAGGGATCGGAGAAATGAAGGGGGAGCAAAGCCCACTTTCGCCCTGTTATCATCTGTCACCCAGTCCGCTGAACGCAGAGTCGGCAACAGCCTCTGGGTCGCTCGATCCTAGGGAGTTGGGAAGAAGGGGAGAGCCGGCGGAGCACCTTCTAACCCTCCCCTTGGACGATAACCCGGCAAGGACTGTTCAACTGGGGGCATCACTCCCGGAAGAGGCACGTAGTCAACTCCTCGCATTCCTACGGCCAACGCTGACGTCTTTGCATGGTCTTCCTCCGATATGCCAGGCGTCCCTGAAGAAGTAATTACCCATCGGCTTAACCTCAAGCCAGAGTGTCGGCCAATCCGACAGAAGAAGAGAAACTTCGCTCCGGACAGACAGAAAGCCATCGACGAGGAAATCCGCAAGCTTATGGCTGCGGGCCACATTCGGGAAGTCCACTACCCTGAATGGCTAGCTAATGTGGTGTTAGTCCGCAAGGCCAACGGGAGCTGGAGAATGTGTGTGGATTTCACCGACCTCAACAAGGCATGCCCCAAAGATAGCTTTCCACTACCTCGAATCGATCAATTGGTGGATGCTACATCCGGCCACGAGGTCCTCAGCTTCATGGATGCTTTCTCCGGATACAACCAGATCCGGATGAACCCGGAGGATGAGGAAGCTACTTCCTTCATAACCGAAAAGGGTCTATATTGCTACAAGGTGATGCCTTTCGGGTTAAAAAATGCGGGGGCTACTTACCAGGCTGATGAACAAAGTCTTTGAAGGACAGATAGGGCGTAATATGGAGGTGTATGTGGATGACATGCTGACAAAAGCGTTCGTGCCATTGACCACATCACGGATCTGGCAGAAACTTTTGACAATCTTCGTCGATATCAGATGAAGCTGAACCCCCGCAAGTGTGCATTCGGAGTAACAGCTGGGAAGTTCTTGGGTTTTATGGTAACCCGGAGAGGAATTGAAGCTAACCCGGACAAAGTCCAAGCTATCTTGGACATGAGGCCTCCCGCCAACAAGAAGGAAGTACAACGCCTGACAGGAAGAATAGCTGCCTTAAGCCGCTTCCTATCCAAGTCCGCGGAAAGGTGTTTGCCCTTTCTTCAAGGCGCTTCGCAGAATCAATAAGTTCGAATGGACCAAAGAATGCCAGGAGGCGTTCGAAGGGTTAAAGACGTTCCTATCCACCCCGCCACTGCTAGCCAAGCCGACGGCGGAGAGGAGCTCCTTCTATACCTTGCAGCCTCTCCTGAGGCCGTTAGCTCCGTGCTAACCCGTGTGGACACTGATGGCACACAAAGACCAGTATACTATACAAGTAAGGTACTTCATGATGCTGAGACTCGATACTCAAACATGGAAAAGATCATCTTTGCGTTAATCGTGTCGGCCCAGCGTCTGCGGCCATACTTCCAAGCCCACCCGATCGCAGTAATCACTGACCAGCCTCTGAAGACAATTCTAGCTCGCCCGGACACTTCTGGCCGGTTGGCCAGGTGGGCTCTCAAGCTGGGGGAGTTTGATTTATCTTTCCGCCCCCGTTCGGCCATGAAGTCTCAAGTCTTGGCAGATTTCTTGGTCGAATGCACTTGGGGAGGAGTTATCCAAAGAACTTCCGACGGACACTCAACCCTTGGAAGCTGGTGACGAGGAGTGGGTCCTGCACGTAGATGGGGCATCAAACTCTCAAGGGAGTGGAGCAGGCCTCATCTTGGCTAACTCAGATGGGGTGGTTACTGAGTGTGCACTTCGTTTCCTCTTCCCAGCCACTAACAACCAGGCGGAATATGAGGCTTTGTTATCCGGAGTAAGACTGGCTCGGGAACTTGGGGTGAAAAGCCTTAGAGCTTTTACCGACTCCCAATTGGTTGCTGGCCAGATCACCAAGGAGTACGAGGCAAAAGATCCCATAATGGCCCGTTACTTGGACGCGGTGTTCTCGATGACTTCTTCATTCACTCACTTCAGCGTTAGCTACATTCCTCGACAAGAGAATGCTAGAGCTGACGCCCTATCCCACCTCGCTACCTCAGTCGATGGGATGTTGGGAAAAGCTTACGTGGAGCACCTAGAAGCCCCAAGCATTGATGCACCAATAGAAACTTTACCAGTGGAGCAGGAGCCTTCCTGGATGGATGCCTATGTTCAATACATTACCGAAGGTATCCTCCCCGAAGACCCTGCCGAAGCCAGAAAGCTTAAGAAACGGGTCCCGAAGTTCTTCCTTATGGAGGGAAGGCTCTACCGAAGGTCATTCTCGTACCCTATCCTCAGGTGCGTCGGTCCTACCGACGCCAATTATATTTTGCGAGAGATACACGAGGGGATATGCGGAAGCCATCTGGGGGGCAGGGCTCTTGCATATAAAGCTCTACGTCAAGGGTATTACTGGTTGACGATGAAAGAAGACGCATCTGAACTTGTTAAAAAGTGTGACAGCTGCCAGCGTCACGCCAACATCCAACATCAACCTGCGTCCCAGCTAACCCCTCTGGCTGCACCATGGCCCTTCGCGCAATGGGGCATGGACATCCTGGGACCCTTCCCACCTGCCTCCGGACAGCGTAAGTTCCTAGTTGTAGCCGTCGATCATTTTACTAAATGGATCGAGGCAGAAGCTCTCGCTAAAATCACAGAAGCTAAAGTAAGGGCTTTCTTTTGGAAATCCGTGGTGTGCCGGTTCGGGCTGCCACACACCCTAGTTACAGACAATGGCCGACAGTTTGATAACGCGGCCTTCCGGGAGTTCTGCGAGGGCCTGGGCATCCGTCACCGATTCACCTCGGTAGGGACATCCCCAAACCAACGGCGCAGCCGAGGTAACTAATCGCATCATCCTCCAAGGGCTCAGGACTCGACTGGATAGCTATAAAGGGCGCTGGGTAGAAGAGCTTTCTAGTGTGTTATGGGCCTACCACACGACGCCGCGAGCACCCACAGGGGAAACTCCCTTCAGCCTGGTCTTTGGGACCGAGGCGGTCATTCCCGTGGAAATAGGAACTCCCAGTCCCCGGACGGAGTTATACCACGAAGAAAACAACTCCAACCAGCTGAGGGCCAATCTGGATTTGGTGGAAGAATTGCGAGATCAAGCGCATCTTCGGATGGCAGCATTCCGTCAGCGAGTGGCCAAACACTACAACTCCCGGGTACGGCCCAAGACGTTCCGGCCTGGAGATCTGGTCCTACGAAGAGCTGAGGTATCGAAGCCAACGGAAGGGGGCAAGCTGGCACCAAAATGGGAAGGACCATACCGTGTCAAAGAGGCACTCCACCATGGAGCATATAAAGTCGAAGAGCTGGACGGGAAGCTGCTTCCTCGAACTTGGAATGCCGACAATTTACGACGGTACTATCAATAGAATTCTATCGTCATTAACTTGAATTTGTCTGATGCATGAATAATAGACCTGTTATTTTATAATGAGTATGTTTAGCCAAAGACCGGAGGACCGGCGTCCAGCGTCGGCGACAAAGACCGGATCCGCTCCGGCACCCAAAGACCGGCGTCCAGCGTCGGCCAAAGACCGGATCCGCTCCGGCAAAGACCAGCGTCGGCCTAAAGACCGGATCCGCTCGGCAACAAAGACCGGATCCGCTCCGGCACCAAAGACCGGCGTCCAGCGTCGGCCAAAGACCGGATCCGCTCCGGCACCAAAGACCCGTCCAGCGTCGGCAACTAAAGACCGGATCCGCTCCGGCACCCAAAGACCGGCGTCCAGCGTCGGCCAAAGACCGGATCCGCTCCGGCACCAAAGAAGCGTAGACCGGATCCGCTTTCCAGCGTAAAGACCGGATCCGCTCCGGCACCCAAAGAAGCGTTAAAGACCGGTCGGCACCAAAGACCGGATCCGCTCCGGCAAAGACGTCGGCCAAAGACCGGATCCGCTCCGGCACCCAAAGACCGGCGTCCAGCGTCGGCCTAAAGACCGGATCCGCTCCGGCACCAAAGACCGGCGTCCAGCGTCGGCAACAAAGACCGGATCCGCTCCGGCACCCAAAGACCGGCGTCCAGCGTAAAGACCGGATCCGCTCCGGGACCGCGTCCAGCGTTAAAGACCGGATCCGCTCCGGCACCCAAAGACCAGCGTTAAAGACCGGATCCGCTGCATCAAAAGACCGGACCGGCTCCGGCACCAAAGCTCCGCACTCCGCGTTGGCAAAGACCGGCGCCCAGCGTCGGCATCAAAAGACCGGATCCGCTCCGGCACTCAAAGACCAACTCCGGCACTCCGCGTTGGCAAAGACCGGCGCCCAGCGTCGGCATCAAAAGACCGGATCCGCTCCGGCACTCAAAGACCAACTCCGCGTTGGCACCGGCGCCCAGCGTCGGCATCAAAGACCGGATCCGCTCCGGCACTCAAAGATCCAAAGCTCCGGCTCAAAGACCAACTCCGCGTTGGCACCGGCGCCCAGCGTCGGCATCAAAGACCGGACCGGGACTCCGGCTCCGGCACTCAAAGACCAACTCCGGCACTCAAAGCGTTGGCATCCAAGACCGGCGCCCAGCGTCGGCATCAAAAGACCGGATCCGCTCCGGCACTCAAAGACCAACTCCGCGTTGGCACCGGCGCCCACGTCGGCATCAAAAGACCGGATCCGCTCCGGCACTCAAAGACCAACTCCGCGTTGGCACCGGCGCCCAGCGTCGGCATCAAAAGACCGGATCCGCTCCGGCACTCAAAGACCAACTCCGTGTTGGCACTCAAAGACCAACCCCGCGTTGGCATCCAAGACCGGCGCCCAGCGTCGGCATCAAAAGACCGGATCCGCTCCGGCACTCAAAGACCAACTCCGTGTTGGCACTCAAAGACCAACACTCAAAGACCAACCCCGCGTTGGCATCCAAGACCGGCGCCCAGCGTCGGCATCAAAAGACCGGATCCGCTCCGGCACTCAAAGACCAACTCCGTGTTGGCACTCAAAGACCAACCCCGCGTTGGCATCCAAAACCGGCGCCCAGCGTCGGCATCAAAGACCGGATCCGCTCCGGCACTCAAAGACCAACTCCGCGTTGGCATCCAAGAACGGCGCCTAGCGTCAGCGTAGAGATCGACTGTGTTGGCACCAAGGACCGCCTAACATCGGCCTTGTCAATGCTGAGGACAGCATCATAGCCCACGGTCCTATCTAACGTAATCTACTACGCATTTACTATCCACTAACAGTCCACAGCGGTTTGAACAAAGGAAGCTCAAGAAATTAAGCATATTCATTGATGACGAAGTTTACAAAATTGCCAACAGAGAAAAACGAAAAGCAGCTAATGGGCATCCGAAGGCGGGGTGCCATCTTCAGGGACGTCGTCAGGCTGCAGCCCCTCAATATCTTCCAAGTCGTAAAGCTCCTGTATTTTCTTTTTGCAATCTTGGAAGCCGACGTCATAAGCTAACGCCGCTGAATCAGCTACCTCGTCATCGAAAGCCTCGGATTTTTTGTAATCCTCTATGGCATTGGCCCCCTTCTCTTCCGCCTCGGTGGCTCTTCTCTGGGCCTCCGCCACTGCCGCCTCCAGGTCCGCGATTTTCATTACGTGTTGGCGGGTGGCTTCCTTAGCCGCATTGATCTCGGCAGAGGCGGAGCTCATCTGAGTCCTTAGAACGCATACCTCCTGCTCTGCTGCCGTCAGTTTCTCTTCGGCCACCGTCAGTTTCCCCTCGGCCGCTTTTTGCTTCTCCTCCGCCACCTGAGCGTTGTCCAGCTCATGGGCAGCACGGCGCTGGGCAACTTCCAGCGCGTATTCAGCTTTTTCGGCTCTAAGCCGAGTAGCCTCTACCTCGCCCATCAGGGTGGCCCGGGTGTCCTCTAGGGCCATCGCCGACTTTTCAGCTTTTGCTTGAAGGGAGACCATCTCCTCCCGTGCTTGCTCAAGGGCGGTGTCGCTCAAAGTCCAGATGTCTTTGAGGGCGACCAGGGAGTTCAAGGCCTAAAAAAAAAAAAAAATGTGTATATATATGATATCCAGGAAAAAGGGAAAAGAAAAGAACAATAAGTGGCACAAAAACTCACCCAGAGGTGAGCCACCGAAGCTTCACGAAAGAAGGCCCCACTCTTCCGACTTCGGAGATATTCTTGCATCTCCTCCACTGAAGCCTCCTCTATAACACGCATAGCCCAGCGGCTATGATTCGCCAGCAGTGACTGGAAAGAAGGATCGATAGTCCTCCCTTCCCTGGATGACGGGCCCGCGGAAGTCGATTCTGCCTCAGAACCTGCCGTCCCCGGCCCTTTAGCCGGTAGAGGCGCTTCAGCTGGGGGCAAGACAGCGGCGGGAGCCGCTGCTGTTGCCACCGGAGCTTCACCCGCCTCTGTAGGCGCGGGAGACGGTATCTTCCCCTCGGGAGATAAATCAAGTAAAATAATTGGAGCCGGGGCTGGAGATTCTTCTGCCGGCGGGCTTCGCTCCACCTCCTTGCCAGCCTTGGCCTGTGCCGTGTCTTCCAGGACGGGTTCTTCGACTCGGGGTCGGATTGCCTCACCTATGCACACGGGCCCCACTGCTTTGGATTCTGGGGCGTTGACTACTTTAGTGACGGCCCTTTTGGGGCCGCCCTTCTTCGGGACTTTGACACGTGGGGGCTTCACGGCCATAGCTCCTCCAGTGTCGGCCATCCCAGCGCCGGTCTCTCTGCCACTAACCCTCCCAGCGTCGGCCCTCCTGGGAACCTTAGTGGCAGCCCTCCCTTCAGTAGGGGATACAGTCCCCGTGGCCTTCCTCTTTTTAGCGGCCACCTGCTTGAGCTTGTGAATGACGGCGCCATCCCTACGCAAGCAAGGGATAGTTAAAAAAAAAAAAAAAAAAAAGAGAAGGGAGAAAAACAGAGAAGGGAGGCAAGTGGACTGATGCTCACCCCTCGAGGGAATTAAGCCGGCGCGCTGAAGGTTCTCTTCGGCTATCAGCTTATTGCACTTAGGAATCTCAGCAGTTAGGAGCTGCCCAAATGCCATCTGGTCCCGTGGAAGGATGGAGGCATCCCTGTTGGCATCGATATTGGGTACCCCCCAGCTTCCACGGACCCCGCTAATGTCCGCGAAAAAGAACTTATCCTTCCATCCCTTAACGGAGGAAGGAAGGCACAACCTAAGGATCCTATTAGATCTAGGGGTAAAAGACCACCACCCCGACTGTTTGCGCAAGGTATAGAAGCTGCGGAACAAAGAAATGCTAGCCTCTATACCCCGCAAATGGCAAAGTACCAAAAACCCGACTATGGTACGGAAGGAATTGGGAACCAGTTGAGACGGGGTCAAGGAATACCTATCCAGAAGATTAAGGATAAAGGGATGAATCGGTAACCTAAGCCCGGCCTTAAAAAAGGCCCCGTACAGGGCAACCCTACCGGAACGGGAGGAGGTTGCCCTATCATTGGAGGTAGGAACAAACAGGTGAAGGTCCGGAGGGAAGCCGTACCTAGCCCTTAAGTTCGCAATGTCCTGAGCAGACATGGTCGATGCGGTCCCTTCGGGGGACTCCTTGGTAACCCTAGAAGGGCCGGCAACCGCCGGCCGGGTTCTAACGGAAGTTTGCCCGGACGGACGACTCCCAATGGAGGGACGACCGACTGGTCGGGGCTCGGGTGAAGGATCAGAAGAAGAGTGGACCATTGGAGGGACGGGGACTCAGACTGGGAAGAATGGTGGGACCCCCCCCAAGAACCAGAAATAGAACAAGAAGGAGAAGAAGCCATAAGGACTGACCTGAAGAAAAAACGCGAGCAGGGACAAAGCACGGAGAACTGAACAGAAGACGGAAACGCAGACGGACTCAAAAGAGGGCAATGGGAAGAAAGAGGGAAGATAGGAAGATAAGGGCAACTCGCCATCATTACACCATCTCGGAACACCCTCTAACCGTCCGATTCAACCACGCGTCCGTCTTCAGTTGGGAGGCGTTTCGATGACCCGCCGATGCGATAAGATCGAAAAGACCACCAATGTAAAAGGGGGTGCTAACCTTACCGCAATGATGTCGTCCGCCTTTTCGTAGCACTGCCCGAGGAAAATCTTCCCTAATCCCAACAAAAGCAAGATGATGTGGAAACCGGCCCCCTAGAAGACATTCACCCCCTTTCGCAGGTAAGTAAACGCTCACCAATCTCAGGGGTGGGGGGGCATATGATACGGCTGACGGTTTCCCCGGGGTATATTATCTTCCGCACGACTTTCGAAAGCAATGATGTTCAAAAGCAATAAAACCCAAGCACCAGCGTCGGGCACCAGCGTCGGCCCCCAGCGGCCCAGCAGCGTCGGCCCCCAGCGTCGGCCCAGCGTCGGCCCCCAGCGTCGGCCCCAGCGTCGGCCCCAGCGTCGGCCACCAGCGTCGGCCCCCAGCGTCGGCCCTCGGCCTCCAGCGTCAGCGTCGGCCCTCAACTAGCGTCGGCCCTCAGCGTCGGCCCCAGCGTCGGCCCTCAACGTCGGCCCTCGGCCCTCAGCGTCGGCCCTCAGCTCGGCCCTTAGCGTCGGCCCCAAAAGATCACTATGCGTTGGCACCAGTGGCCAAGACCCCGCGATTTAAGGTCTACTGCCGAACAGTCTGTTTACCAAATCGCGGGCAGGTCTCAGCCCGATCAACAGTTACCGCTATAAGCGGCCCCCTATCCCGCATCAGTCCAACAACTTACCGTTCGATGAAGCAGATTCGACGGTTCCAACAGGCCAAGATATACGGGATTCCCAACAGGTATAAAGGGAGGACCCGAGCTCCATTCAGGGGGGACTCTCTTTCTCAGAAAAACTTCCACTAGAATAAGAAAAAGATTAAGATTCCTGTTCGACGACTCACTAACTTGGGCGTCGGAGGGTCCCCGCCGGAACCACCGGCCCGGGACTTTTTGCAGGCTCCAGAGGAAGACGGTGATCTCCTGCACCCCGTGATCCTAGACTGCCCGACGTTCATCACACGTGATTCGGCCGCAACAGATAGTGTGTCAGAAGAATGAACATAAAGATATAACACACATGCATCACAAGATAATATATATATATATATAGCTTTAGTTAAAAGTAGAAAAATAAAAAAAATGAAGAAAGGAAAGGTTCCAACTCATAGAGAAATCATGGAACGCAGTGGAAGCATTGTGTTTATGAATAAAAACAAATATATTTAAAGCAAAGCAAAATAAAAAAAAGGAAAAGATGGAAGCAAGAAGAAAAGTATCACACCTTGATATCAGCGCGTAGATAATTATGCCATCTATCTCGACACTGCCTCCTAATCCTACCCACCAACTTTTTTGCAATCTGAGACCATTTTCCAACACCATGCTGCTCCACTAATTTAATCAGTAGACTGCAATAGAAGAGAAATAAACTGGTTAAAAAAAGTCATTAAAAAAAAGAACTCTTTTTAAGTCCTCTTATTAACATGTCACCACACCTCTCTCTTCTCACCTGTTCCTTTCACTGAGTTAACACCAACAGCATAAGATGTTGAACTCGGAAAGCTTGTCCTTCCTTTCCCTTCAGTGCACTTCATTCCTCCCCCTACGTCCTTGAAATTTTCACCAGCAAATCCTTCATTTAGATCGCAATAGGACGCGCCTCTGGCCATCACTGTGGAAGAACACCTATTGCACCAGGGAGCCCTGCAATGCTCGTTCGCATGGCTCGATACTACCACCTTGCTTGCTTCTTCCAGCGTCATCTTCTTTGAAACATGCAACACCTTTTCGCCAAACAAAAACCTTTCGAATGACATTAATGGCCGGAGGTAATATGGACTCCTCTTGAAAGTTCTTCGATTATTTGAGACACTTCTTCCATCATGACGAGGGAAGGACATGGCAAGGAGAGAAGACAAGAATAGAGGGGAAGAGAGAAAGGTGGAGGATACCATATTTAGCAAAGAATTTAAGGCATATTAAACACTCATACGCTCATCTTTCAATGTATTCATAGCAGCCATTAATAGCCTTTTGCTGCCTACGAGAGAATGTTATTAAGGAAAATCATAAAAACGTGAAGAAGAGTAGACTGCTCTCTCTCTCTCTCTATTTAGAATATCAAGGGGCTATAGACTTGTAGTTTTGATTGAAGATTGTGAATTTCATGGCAAGTTGGATCAAGAGCTGTTTAAAAGGGCAAGTGTAAGGAGCTACTAGATTATAGTTACAATTGCCACATAGTGTTCCAATTTCTATGGTACACATCATAAGGGTTGATAATTCCACATGCCAAGCTAAATAGGAGACCACCGATCATAAGGTTCAAATTGATCGAAAGTGATGTAGTGGTTGGGCTAGCTTGAGCCATTTTATATTATAATATATTATTAAAATTATGATGATTATTATTTAATAACATAATATCATGTATTGTGATATATTATTTAAGTAGCATCACAAAATTAAAATGTTACAAGCATAATAATATTTTCAAAGATTTATAATAATCATATTTTATTTATAATAATATTATAATAATCTTTGAATATGATAAAATATATTATATTATTTTAATTATATTATACTATTATTAATTATAATATTAAATATTATTATTCTCTTAGTTTGAATATATGATCTTAAACAGCTTCTTCATGTTTAGCATTATAATCATTATATTATAATATTATTATATCTTTTTATACTATATAAAAGGTTAGATCATTAAAAATACTAAGTAATTTTATTATACAAATATTTTTTATTTTGTTTATAAGTACTTCAACATTATTGTTGTTAAACAACTTTTTTTATTTTATAATAAAAAAGCTTTATTGGTGACGGTTCCACCAAACAAAGCTTGTTAAATAGTCAAAATTTAGATTATATGAATTATATATTTTAATCTGATTAGATTGATCAAACAAGCAATGCAACCAGTTTGACCTTTGGGAGCAACTTTTGTGACAGTTGAGTCCAAATATCATAATCCTCTTTAACGAAAAGAAAGTGAAAAATAAAAGCAACTGTCATTACTCTTTTTTTCCCGAGAAACTTCTTTCACTTTTAAGCAATTACATTATAAATGATAAAATACTAATAATGACTATTTAATGTCATTTTAAATAGTTTATGATAATTTTTTCACTCGCTCTCTTCGACTTTACCCTCCTTTCGCCGGCTCATTTCTCATCATAAAATTTCATGTGGGTTTTATTTCTTCCGCCCCCTCCGCTTCTTAAACCGTAGCACGCCCGGTGCCCCTCTCTCTCTCTCTCTCTCTCCAGCTTAACGATCTCCTTTTCCATAGCCGTCGCGAAAGGCGACCTCTTTTTGCGGATCCGGATTCACTCTTTAGTCGTCAATCGTTTTGTTTCAAATCATTTCGGCGAGTGATGTGGCTGATCAATACTGTTAGAGAACCATGAAGGAAGGAAACCGACGGAGCCCCCCTTTGGCCTCCACGGTAGCGTTTATGGCCTCATAAAGCCATGCACACCCAATTGCTCTGAGCTTCAAGGCCGACAGCTCCAAGGCAGGCAGCTCCAAGGCCGACAGCTCCATGGCCGATGCCTCCAAGGCCAAGAGCTCCATGGCTGAAAGCTTCATGGCCGACAGCTCCAAGGCCGGCAGCTCCAAGGCCGGCAGCTCCAAGACCGACAGCTCCAAGGCCGACAGCTCCATGGCTGACAGCTCCAAGGCCGACAGCTCCATGGCCGACGCCTCCAAGGCCGAGAGCTCCATGGCCGACAGCTCCAAGGCTGAGAGCTCCATGGCCGACACCTCCAAGGCCGATAGCTCCATGGCCGACACCTCCAAGCTCCCTCGCTGTTAACAGTGCCATGCAAGTGAATAGAGCCTTGTACGTGAATAGTGTCATGCAAGCTCATCCAAGGGCATGAGCAGGGTCACGCAAGCACTCCATACTCGACACTCTACGAGGGACAGTTGGCTTCAACTCAACATCATCCTTCTCCCCCCAACGGCTATACCTTGGGACCCACACGGCCCACGAGATGAGAAATCACGAGCTCAATGTCACACGGTCCGGCGCACTCCGTCCGTCTCGGTCTCGGCATCGATCTCAGCAATGGCGTCAGCGTCGGCTTCGGCAACGGCCCACTTCGACACGGCGTCTGTCTCAGCAATGGCATCGGCATCGACCTCCATGTGGCCTTGGGCCCATCTCCTCCGTGGCCCACCTCGATCTTGGTATCGACCGTAGCCTGCTTCGACACAGCGTCGATCTCGGCAACGGCATCAGTGTCGGCTTCAGCAATGGCCCACTTTGACACGGCGTCGGTCTCAGCAATGGCGTCGGCATCGACCTCCACGTGGCCTTGGGCCCATCTCCTCCATGGCCCACCTCGATCTTGGTGTCGGCCGCGGCCCACTTCGACATGGCATCGGTCTCGGCAACGGTGTCGGCATCGACCTACACGCGGCCTTGGGCCCATCTCCTCTGTGGCCCACCTCGATCTTGGTGTCGGCCGCGGCCTGCTTCGACACGGCATCGGTGTCGGCAACGGCGTCGGCATCGACCACCGTGCAGCCTTAGGCCCATCTCCTCCGTGGCCCACCTCGATCTTGGTGTCGGCCACGGCCCGCTTCGACGCGGTGCCGGTCTCGGTCTCGGCATCGGTCTCGGTGTCGGCCTCGGTGGCAGAGGCCGACAAGCATCGGCCTCGATGGCAGAGGCCGACAAGCATCGGCCTCGACGGCAGAGGCCGACAAGCATCCGCTTGCTGCAAGGAATTCTACGTGGCTTTACCAAGATCATGGCGGTCACCAATATTATGAACCAGCAATTACTAAGGTCACGGACGGTATCTAAAAAATTAAGAGGCGTACTTATGACATACGTTTAGCAGTTAGTATGCCCACCTATGAAGAACGGAAGATATTACTCGGCTGTTACCAGTGAAGGGTAAGAGGGACCCCCGAACATGTATATAAAGACCCCAATCCCCCAATGAGGGGAGGGGGGCTCAATCTCTACTCTTTCATTAAAAAATTCCTGTTCTCCAGATCGCTCACTTGAGCATCGGAGGGTCCCCGCCGGAACCACCGGTCCAAAACTTTTCTTGCAGGTTTTCGGCTGAAGGAGGCGGTCCCTATCATTCCTCTGAAGGCCAACGAAGCATTTCTGTCGCTTGACGCTCCTCAAAAGTGATTTGGCGGCAACAGATTGGCGCGCCAAGAAGGAGGGAC
Source organism: Calamus simplicifolius (assembly GCA_900491605.1). NCBI lineage: Eukaryota > Viridiplantae > Streptophyta > Magnoliopsida > Arecales > Arecaceae > Calamus > Calamus simplicifolius. The sequence continues at coordinate 120,159 of UESW01004032.1, forward strand.
GTGCTGAAGGAAAGAGAGCTCTGTCTCCCTGACCTATAAGACTTTGTCCCCTCTAAGATAGCCATGGTGGTGACGCGCGTGCCGAAGGTCCTCACTAATCATGCCGGGGGGCATCCGCATAGCCCTGAGCAGCAAAGGACCACTCTCTCTCAATGCTCCTCCCTCACCATCAACCTCAGCTACTCTAATTAACCAGCTGACCATCCTCAATCAACAAGTTCAAGCCTTAAATGCAGCAGTTCATGAGTTGCAAAAGTAACACCCAGCGGCCCCAGATCACGGTGGCCCCGATTTCCTCCACGATGGCCCATCACGGCAGCCTCCGGATCCCAGGACGACCACTTCCTCCATGACGGCCCTTCACGGCAGCCTCCAGATCCCACAACGGCCTCTTCCTCCATGACGGCCCTTCATAGCGGCTTCTGGATCCCACGACGGCCCCTTATAGCGGCCTCTCATCCTCAACGGTCAAGCCCCTCATAGCGGCCCCTGAGATCCCATGGCGGCCCGAGAATCCCACGGCGGCCCGAGACTCCACAGCGGCCCCAGATCATGGCGGCCCCGGTTTCCTCCACGGCGGCTCCCAAGTCCATGGCGGCCCCCGACCTCCACGGTGGCTCCCAGCCTCTCTCTCTCTCGACGGCCTGAGGCCCCACGGTGGCCCTCGATGTTCACAGAGGCCACAGGTCCCCCACAGCAGCCGCGTTCCCCAACAGCCACGGTGGACCAAGACTTCACAGCGGCCTCACTCTCTAGGCGGCCCCTGGCCTCTCCCCGCAGTGACCAAACAAGTGCTAGTTTCGCAATTGCAAGGATAAGGCTCCCAGCCATCTCACCCAACTCCTTTTTCCCCCAACTCTTGCTTCCACCTTGGCTGGGTAAGGTTTACATACACGTAATATATTCACATAATTGAAGGAAGGTGGATTGCATGCACGAGGTTGTGTGCACGCGATGGAAGTCTGTGCTATGGCTGCTGCAATGATCGTCTTCCAAAGCTATGCTCATACCGACTCCTCCCACGGACATCGCCAGCTGTGACCACCATCCCGACCATGGTCGTTTGGCCAGATCCACGTATCTCGCATCGGCGAGCGACGATGCCTCTGGCTCCCGAGCCCATGCGGAAGCGGCAGCTAATCTCTTTGATTTCAATGGCAATCTTCTCCTATATCAGAGGATGCTTGCCATAGCATTAGGAAGAACCAATTGGTACACAAAGTTATCAATCACTTCAAGGTTCTTCTTCAGTTGAGCCTCCAGTCTGATGTTCAGAAGCTTCTTGATGTCCCAGAACATATCGACATATCTTTAGAATACCATGGAGTTAAAGTCACCAAAAGCCTTGCTAAAGCGTGTCTCGAACTCATCGGAGCCCAAGAGAGTGTCTAGCTCAGCACCGAACTCCACTTTGAAGATCCTTTCTTCGGTGACACCACTTCTCGCCATCCCCTGTAAAGATTCCATCACCAAAAGGATTAGCAGTACAGATCTCACCGTGGGAAGGCTTGATCAGCCTTCTGAATTAACTCCCTGTAGAGAAGAAGGAAAAGAAAATGATGTCCACAACATGGAGAATGATCGCTGCAACGCTATGGAGAGAAAAGAGAAGGCGAGCAAGCCTGGTTTCAAAGTTAGCTCTAGCAGCTGGAGAGCCATAAAAGTGGCTGCGGTGCAGGATTTCTCCTTAAGGAGCTAAAGATTCAGCAAAGCCAGCTCACCAACCAACTTGATTCCCTGGGGGGCAGACCACCAGCGGGCGAAAGCGTTCAAGCTCATAGAAGAAAAATAAGGGTGCTGCAAGAGGTACGCTGCACTTAAGACTTTTTCTTTTATTGATGCTTAAAAATGTCATGCAGGGGAAACCGACTCTACATTAGCATTCAAGACCAACCTCGCATTGGTGTCTCAAAAGACCAAAGACCGACTCTGCGTCAGCAATAAAGATCGGCTCCGCGTCGGCAACAAAGACCGGCTCCGCACCGGCACCAAAGACCGGCTCCGCATCGGCAACTTAAGACCAGCTCTGCGTCGGCACTAAAGACCGGTTCCGCACCGGCAACTTAAGATCGGCTCCGCGTCGGCAATAAGACCGGTTCCGCACCGGCACCAAAGATCGGCTCCGCGTTGGCACCAAAGACCAGCTCCGCACCGGCAAAAAAGACTGGTTCCGCACCGGCAACTTAAGACCGGCTCTGCGTCGTCACAAAAAGACCGGTTCCGCATCGGCAACTTAAGACCGGCTCCATGTTGGCACAAAAAGACCAGTTCTGCACTGACAATTCAAGCCCGGCTCCGTGTCGGCACAGCCAAGCCCACTCCGCGTCAGCACAGCCAAGCCCATCTACGTTGGCACAGCCAAGCCCATCTCTACGTCGGCACAGCCACCCTGGCTCCGCGTCGGCACCTCCAAGCCCGTCTCCGTGTCGGCACATCCAAGCCCGTCTCCGTGTCGGCGCCTCCAAGCCCGGCTCCGCATAGGCATAGCCAAGCCCGTCTCCGCATCGGCACCTTCAAGACCAACCTCCGCGTCGGCACCTTCAAGCTCAGCTCCGCATCGGCACAGCCAAGCCCGGCTCTGCGTCGGCACAGCCAAGCCCATCTCCGCATCGGCACCTCCAAGCCCGGCCGCGTCGGCACCTCCAAGCCCGGCTCCGCGTCGGCACCTCCAAGACCGGCCTCTGCGTCGGCACAGAAGACCGGCCTCCGCATCAGCAACAAAGACCAACCTCGCATTTCCAACCAGCTCCGCATCGGCACCAAAGATCGGCTCCACGTCGGCACCAAAGAATGGCTCCGCGTCAGCACCAAAGACCGGTTCCGCACCGGCAACTTAAGACCGACTCTGCATCGGCAAAAAAGACCGGTTCTGCACCGGCAACTTAAGACCAGCTCCGCGTCATCACAAAAAGACCGGTTCCGCACCGGCAACTTAAGACCGGCTCCGCGTCAGCACAAAAAGACGGTTCCGCACTGGCAATTCAAGCCCAGCTCCACGTCGGCACAGCCAAGCCCGGCTCTGCGTCGGCATAGCCAAGCCCGTCTCCGCGTCGGCACCTCCAAGCCCAGCTCCGCATCGGCACCTCCAAGCCCGGCTCCGCATCGGTACACTCAAGCCCGAGTCTCCCCTCGACACTCAAGCCCGGCTCTGCGTCGGCACAGCCAAGCTCGACTTCCGTGTTGGCACCAAAAAGCCCTAGCCAGCTAGGCACAAAGACCGGCCTCCACGTCGGCACCAAAGACCAGCCTCCATGTTGGCACCAAAAAGCCCTGGCCAGCCAGGCACAAAGACCGGCCTCCGTGTCGGCACCAAGACCAGCCTCTGCGTTGGCACAGAAGACCGACCTCCGTGTCGGCACAGAAGATTGGCCTCTGCGTCGGCACCAAAGATCGGCCTCCGCGTCGGCACAGAAGACCGGCCTCCGCGTTGGTACCAAAGACCAACCTCCGTGTGGCACCAAAGATCAACCTCCGCATCGGCACCAAAGACCGGCCTCCGCATCGACACTCTAAACCCAAGGCCTCCTGCGGATTCCATTCCAGCTGCCCTCGGATTGCAGCACTGGTTCCCCCTGCCTTCGATTATCATGGTTCCCTAAGGGGCGGGTCATCAACCCTGCAGAAGGAGACCAATTTCTTTAAAAAAAAGGCACCTGATGACTCTCAAATCACCCTCCAGGGTTAAAGGCTCCCGAGCATGGTCGGATCCCAGCAACTCTCGGGTCATCCTCCGAGATTCAAAAGGCTCTCGACGGCCTCAACTTTGCCTCAACGGCTTCGTTTCAGCCTCAACGGCCTCGACCCTGTGTCAGTGGCCAACAGCCAATCAGCTATCAAGAAGTCTCAAGACAACTCACAGCTGGGAGAAGCCAACTCTCCCCAGCTCATAATTGGCGGGCATCCGCTCCCAAGCCATTAAGCCTATAGTTGGCGCCAACATCAAGCACAACGCAAAGGCAAAGATCTATGAAAAAGGCTCAACGACTCCCTCTACATCAGGAGTATCATTGCGGCCTCATTGGCCCTCTGCTTCCATGACATATGGATGGGGATCCACATCCTAACATCATGTCAAAAGTTAAAGACCCAAAGTCAGGTGGGGATCAGCCACTTGGGAGGTAACGCCCCTTTAGCATTGCTGGGGTGGGCCTACTTCATCCCAGGGGCGAGGGGGCATCTGATGTGGCTGATCAACGCTGTTAGAGAACCATGAAGGAAGGAAACTGATGGAGCCCCCCTTTAGCCTCCAAAGGGCCCTTTGGCCACGGTAGCGTTTATGGCCTCATAAAGCCACGCGCACCCAATTGCTCTGAGCTCCAAGGCCGAGAGCTCCATGGCCGACAACTCCAAGGCCGATAACTCCAAGGCCGGCAGCTCCATGGCCGACGCCTCCATGGCCGAGAGCTCCATGGCCGACAGCTCCAAGGCCGGCAGCTCCAAGGCCGACAGCTCCAAGGCCGACAGCTCCATGGCCGATAGCTCTAAGGCCGAGAGCTCCATGGTCGACAGCTCCAAGGCCGATAGCTCCATGGCCGATGCCTCCAAGGCCGATACCTCCATGGCCGACAGCTCCAAGGCCGACAGCTCCATGGCCGACACCTCCATGGCCGATAGCTCCAAGGCCGATAGCTCCATGGCCGACACCTCCAAGCTCCCTTACCGTTAACAGTGCCATGCAAGTGAATAGAGCCTTGTACGTGAACAGTGCCATGCAAGCTCATCCAAGGGCATGAGCAGGGCCACGCAAGCACTCCATACTCGACACTCTACGAGGGATAGTTGGCTTCAACTCAACATCATCCTTCTCCCTCCAACGGCTGTACCTTGGGACCCACACGACCCACGAGATGAGAAATCGCGAGCTCAATGTCACACGGTCCGGTGCACTCCACCCGTCTTGGTCTTGGCTTTGGTCTCAGCAACGGCGTCAGTGTCGGCTTCGGCAATGGCCCACTTCGACACGGCGTCAGTCTCAGCAACGGCATCGGCATCGACCTCCACGTGGCCTTGGGCCCATCTCCTCCGTGGCCCACCTCGATCTTGGTGTTGGCCAAAAATTATGAAAAGAAACAGATGCTGCTTACTAATCCTCGGCATGACCGAGTTACCTATTCAAGCAGGAAATTCTCCGAACCTCGGCTGGGCTGAGCAATAATTCTCCAAACCTCGGCTGGGCCGAGCAACAATTCTCCGAACCTCGGCAGGGCCAAGCAATAATTCTCTAAACCTCGGCTGGGCCGAGCAACAACTCTCCAACCTTGGAAGGGCTGAGAACAACTCTCTGAACCTCGGCAGAGCCAAGCGACAATTCTCCAAACCTCAACTGGGCCGAGCGACAACTCTCCGAACCTCGGCTGGGCCGATAACAACTCTCCGAACCTCGGCAGGGCCAAGCAACAACTCTCCGAACCTCGACTGGGCCGAGCAACAACTCCGAACCTCGGCTGGGCCGAGCAACAACTCTCCGAACCTCGGCTGGGCCGAGCAATGATTCTCTGAACCTCGGTAGGGCCGAGCAACAATTCTCCGAACCTCGGCAGGGCCGAGCAATGATTCTCTGAACCTCAGCAAGGCCAAGTAACAATTCTCCGAACCTCGGCAGGGCCGAGCAACTAATCTCCAAACCTCGACAGAGCCGAGCCATAATTCTTCGAATCTCGACTGGGCCGAGCAATGAGTCTCCGAATCTCGCTTAGACCTAGCGACAAATTCTAGAGCCCTGGCTAAAGCCGGAGTGCATAAAGCCCTGGTAAAAACCGAAGCACGCAAACCCCGATTAAAGCCGAAGGACTTTGAATAGTCCCTAGAACTTCGGCCGGTTTGAAAAAATGCACGCTGTGCAAAACCACTGACAGACACAAAGTATGCACCTTTAGGCCTTGGCAGGCCCTACACGGTCGCCCGCAGGCCCAGACAAAAACAAGGGAATTCCCCCTGCTGCTAAGTCCCTGGAATCTTACCAACCAAATGCTTGTCTCGCTCCATGGATGAGATCATGACTCAGCGCGTAAACCAATGGGGCCACCTAGGGGCCCCAATAGTTCAACCAGAAACAAGTGGTTTTTCTTCTTCTATGAGCTAAACGACGATCTCGGAGAACAAGAGGTTGTCAAAAAAGGCCTTTTTCATTGATTGGAAAAGTAAATACAAAAGAGAAGGAGAAAAAATACAAAAAGAAAGAAAGTGACCCTCGCAGGGGCCTAACATCTCCCACCAGGTGCTGCCGGGTCTTCCAAACGCCGGGATAGCTCGGTGACTTGCTGACGGAGGGACGCAATCTCCTCCTCCTGCCGGCAAACAACCCAGCGAAGGGCCTCGGTCTCCCTCGCAGAAATGACAAGGTACTCCTCGACTACCTTCTCAAGCCGCTCGTGGCTTGCGAAGGCTGATGCCATAGCCAGGCCATCAACCATGATAGTGGGGCGACTCCCCTCGGAGCCCCCATGACCGTTGATCGCTGCCTAACCCATTAGATGATTGCTCTCCACCTTGAAAAGCCATGTCGAGAGCTGTTGAGAGGCTAACCAAAAGGACGGTGAATGCTGGCACCCCTCTCACCCGTATTTATACTCCTTAGGCGAGTACCTCGATCAGTCAGATCATAAATACCGATCCATGGGAATCCACCACGTGTCGCCACTTTAGCTGGCGACAACAGGACCCGAGGGGCCGTGCCCCTCCCGAGGGATATCGGTAAACGTCGATGAATTACTCGGGAACCCCCTCCTTCTCTAGAAACTGGGTTCCTCCCGATCTGTCGGACCCGCACGGAGTAAATGACCTCAAAACTCCTCCTAATTGCCTTAAATCGGCCGCCTTTGGAAAATGTGAAGAAGGACTGCCAGCGCTTGATGCTGACTCACTTCCCTCGAAAGTAACCAAATCATAAATGACGGGCGTACCCATACACCACCCGTTCCGCTTTGGCGCTCCGTGCCAAATCTCACAGAAACTGGACGTCATGAGTCTTGGTGGCGACTAAGTCATCTCTCCAAGCTCCAAATCTCTGAACCTCGGTTGGACCGAGTAACAAATCTCCGAACCTCGGCAGGGCCGAGCCATAAATCTCTGAACCTCAGCAGAGCCGAGCCATGAATCTCCGAACATCAGCAAGGTCGAGTAATAAATCTCTGAGCTTCGGCCAAAGTTAAGGAATATGTTCCACCGCCAGACAATCTCCAAATTTCCGTCTGAATTCAGGCAACTTACGAGCCCCGACAAGGCCAGACAATGCGGGATCCTCGTCCAAAGGACGAACGATATATCCTTACACCTCATTTCATTGCCAACAACAACAACTCTTGGCACAAAAGAGACAGAAATCAAGAGAAAGAACAAAACTTTCTTTATTTCATTGCCATCGAAACCGATTACAACCGCCTGAGAGGCATTACAAGTGCATTAAAATGCATGAAATAAAAATGGGTACAAAACTCGTGCAAACTGCCCCAAAGCAGCTCCGGGTGACTATGATGCTCCGACGTCTGGTCCAACAAATCGGACAAACCACGAACCAGTCAGCCTGAGCCGATAATGGGCGGACAACATGGCCCAACCGTTGCGACCAGCTTCGGTTAATAATGATATCTCGGCGACCCAACCGCGATATCAGAAAAATCAGAAAGGGTGGATGGGATATTACCCCAAACCACCCAACCGAGAGGCCCCCCGACGAGTAGGAAGGAAGCTCGCAGACCCTGGCACCAGAGCGCTCCCCAAATAGGGTGTGTACCGCTCCACCTTGCCCAAACTCAAAGGCAAGGTACCCGTAGGCGACACACCATCACCCCCTCCCCATGTGGCGAAAGATTCCCCGGTGGGCAAGCCCAGGAATCCAAACCAGGGGAGGAGGAGAAATTCATGCGAGCCATGGGGAGCCCGCGTACACTTCCTACCGTACGTCCCCAAGGGGGAACCACAAAGGACACATGGGAAGCGTATATGTGCGCTCTCCGTGCGATCTCTGCGGACCTCTTGTGCGCTCTCCATACGATCTCCGACCCCCTTTTCTTGAGGGCAAGCCAACCCTCAGCAGCTCCTTTGTCACCCCAGCTGTCCAGAGGATAGCGGCGACTTCCAGGAGACAAGCTCGGTTCTCCCACTCCAAACCTTGGAGAGATAGGCATCATGAGTATCTTCATGATTCACAGGAAAGAAAGTTTCGGGATGGCCCAACACAACCCTCCTTCCCTCTTTTTATAGGCAGAGGCGAGCCGGGAACAGCTATCAGAAAGCCCCGAGACTTGAAACGCCAAGCCTACGCCACCACATGGCCCCCTGAAATGAAAATAGTGCCCCCCAATGCGCGCTAGGCACATTGCCCGAACCATCACGCATGCCAAAAGATTACTTCTAACCCCGAATCACGAGCCTTAAATGCATAGAACCGTCTGCCGACCTTGCAGATACTGGCAGATCCGGGAGATCGTCCTGCGAAAATGACATCCTCCAATGGCAAATGAGCACTAACGCCGCACGTCAAAGCTACCTACATTGGAAAAGGTCAACACAATAAAGACTCGTCGGAAATTGCCAGGCGACCTTTTGCTGGCCACAGGGCTGTACTACCTACTTTGGTGAAACGAGAATCAGCCCGCCTTGAAAAAGACAAAGCACTGGTAGGGGTAATAAATAGATGTGAAGGCAAACCCACTTTTCACCAAAAAAGAATAAAGAGATGACAGCGATGATTCAGCGAACCCCCAGTTTGGGGACGAACTCCCCTCTTTTCATTGAGGGTGCAATCTCAGTTTGATCACTGATAAAACGGACTCCCTCAGCCCTAGCCGAGCTATTTCATTCTTCGGCCCTAGCCGAGCTATTTCATTCTTCGGCCCTAGCCGAGCTACTTTGTCCCTCGGCCCTAGCCGAGCTACTCTATCCCTCGGCCCTAGCCGAACTATCTCATTCTTCAGACTTGGTCAAACCACCGCGTCATTCGGCCTAAGCCAAATGGAATCGTCTCTCAACTTCCTTTTATGCCGGGCTATGTTGTCGCCCAACCCTTCCGTCGGGGCAATCCCTATGCCTTGGCCTCTACTAGAATGTTCCTTCAAAATTCGAGATAGGAAACCACCCAGGGAAGACAAGCAAATGAAAAATGGTTGATCCATTTATTGATTTCCAGTCGAACTACAAAACAAAAGATAGAAAAATACACATAGCCCTCCAAGGGGTTAGGACTTGGGATCAATCCCAGCATCTCCTGCGGCAGTGCCAGCAGGGGCATCACTTGGCCCCCCCTTTCGAAGGTGTCACATCGGGATACCTCGGTAGCCGCATTGACTCCCAAATAGCTTCAAGGTCGACATCATATATTTCTTCATACTCATCCTCCTTGACTCTCGGGGTGCACGCTTCTTAATGCTTGGCCTCCAAGCAGGACAAGTCCAGGTCAGGATAAGCCTGGGCAACCTTAGCCCGCGCCTCATCTTCGCCAAGCTGAAACGCATCGGCACAGGCTGCCCTGCATTCATCGGAAAATTCGGTGGATTTCTTGTACTCCTCCACTGCCGAAGAGGCCCGTGCATTTGCCTCGGCTAATTGCTTCTCCAATTCGGAGATCCTTCGGTGCCTCAAGGCCGCCTCTTCTCCAAACGCCGCTAACCGCCCCTGAAATTCCTGGCTAACCCTGTCCAACTACAGGCAAAAAGCCAAGTAAAGTGAAAGTCGATAGATCAAAATGAGTGAAACAAATAGCGCCCTACCTGCTCCTCCCACCGGGCTAGCTCACCCTCCAGCATGTGGACCCTGTTGAGAGCCCTAGACTTAGCCGATTGGTTCTGGCAAAGGCTCTCTTTTAGCTCATCCACCCGGACTGGGTATCTCCAATTTCTTGACGGACAAAGTCAAGCTCGTTAGATAGTCGGGCAGCTCATTCATCCGACCACTTTAGCCAATCCTTTGTATCGGCGAGCTCTTTGTTTAGGCGGGTGAGGTGGTCCTGCTGCCTCCAGCATTTATGCTCTTCCTTCTCGAGCCTTTTGCTCCAGCTGACTTTATCTTTGGCATGGTTGGCTTTCAGCTGGTCCCACCTCTTATAAAAGAATAGTTGCATGGACTTGACCTTGCTCTCGTGCTCCGCCTTGGCCTGAGAAAGCTCCAGACTAGCCTTCTCAGATTGTTCACGGAAGCCTTGAAGCTCACCAATTTGTATGGTGAGTTGAGAGGCTCTTTCCCTCTCAACTGCGAGAATCCTGTGAGTCTCCCCAAGCTCCCTCTAAAGTTCACCAACCTACACGGTGAGTCAAGGGGCTCTTTCCCTCTCAACCATAAGAATCCTGTGAGCCTCCCGAGCTCCCTCTGGAGGACCACCAGGGCTGGAGAGAGTTTGTCAGTGGAATCCATCCTCTCCTTGAAATGATCGGCCTCGTAGCAGGCCCGAGCCCAAGCTCCAACAGCCAGATGCAAGTGCCATTTCAGTGCCCTCATGATCAGGGCATTCTGCAAAAAAGGATTACACGCATAAAAAACATAGTCGAACTAACCGACTAAAGACCCAACTTCGGTGCAACAACCTACCAGAGACGCGTAGTCTGTGGCGATCCTTGTGAGAGCAAGATCACCAATCTCGGGGAGAAGAAAAGCCTCATTCGGTACCCTGGTGCGACGGAAGGCTATCTCAACAAGGTCCTTCGGATGACCCCCTCCTGTTGAGGAAGCCTCCCCCCTTTTGAATGCGAACTACATCAGAGCGGAGAACCTGGCGCTCACTTCCGGGTCGCGTGAGTGGAAGTCTGTGCCCAGGGAGCTAGCTTGGACACCCACGACCCATGAGCTCCTCGATAGGCCAGCTTCCGCCACCAGGGCCCTCGTTTGAGAAGCTTCGGGCGTTTCGACTCCGGTGAGGAGAGCCCCAACCGGAGCATCCCCTTCGCTCACCGACTCCCCTCCTTCTCCTTCCTCCTCTTCTTCTCTTCTATCTCCTCAGAAATCCACCTGCCCACAACAGACTCTTTGGCTCCCCCCGGAGCCTCCTGTGCCTCGGCGGAAGGCCCTTCGCCAGAAAGCCCCCTGCGAATTTCGATCGTTGGATCGGTAGGTTCGGCCATCTCCTCGTCGCCTGCTGGCTGTCCTGCCAGCGACCCAGGCCGAACCTCAGCCGCAACCTCTTCCCCACCTCGATGGAAGCGGAGGTCGCTCCACCTCCGCCTGTAACCTCGCCGAGCCACTGGCCTCCAATGAGGGAGGCCGAACCGCCTCGCCCACGGGGGCCCCCAAGCAACCAGCGTTTCTCCTTCGCCATCATCAAACAAAACAACAACGGGAGGGGAGGAAACCTCAGCAGCCTCCTCCGAAACCCCCGCAACTTTTCGGTCTTCGCCCCCAGACAGACCCTCCTCCGGCGCCGAAAGATCGTGCGCCGCCGAAACTTCAGAACTTTCGGCCCGTGGCGACGAGGAGCGCCGGTCATCACCGTCTCCCCCGATCCCCTTAGAGCGGGAGCCAGAAGGGTGGGACCTCTTCTCGGACCGATGCTTGCTGCTGGAGCCAGATCTCCTGCGGCACTTTCCCAGCTCCTCCCTCATCTGATCCATGAGCGCTGACCTTTCAGCTGTAGGGGCAACATGATTCGCCTGTTAGTTCGCACAGAGATCAAAAATGGAACCACGCTAAACTATCAACCATGGAGTAATACTCACCGCTGGGATCGATGGGGCTCAATCCGGCCACAAAGAGAGCGTCCTCTGATAGGAGAATGCTGGCTGGGAGAGCCCGACTGCCGCGCAGCATGATCAGATCCCTTTTTTCTGACTCGGTTAACTCCGGGTGCGCTTCTAGATCCTTCATGTACTGCCCCCATACCCGAGGGAAGCCCAAACCAATATTCCCCTCGACTATGAAGAATCGAGACTTCCACTCCTTTATCGACAATGGATTATCCGATATCATTTTGAAGGATCTCCGGGGACCGATGTAAGGCCATTCTGAGGCCCTTCCGGAAACCAAATTGAAACACACCCTGAATATCGAAAGGGTCGCGGTCACTCCGAGGCGTTTGTATAATGAGATAAACCCGATGAGGTTGCGCCAGCTGTTAGGAGCCACCATGGTGAAGCATATGTTGTAGAACTTCATCAACTCCCGCACCAACGGATGAAGAGGGAACCGGAGACCTGCCCTCAAACTTTCCTCATAGCAAAACGCCCCATCCCCTAATCCGGATGTCACCCTATCATCAGCCGTCGGCAGCAACAAGACCACATCCTGGGGGATCTTGTACAAGCGGCGCATCCGCTCCAGGTCCGCCAAGGTCACCTCCAAAGCCTAGTCACTTGGGCTCACCATATCTTCAATCGCAAAAGATGCTGAGCAAGCTCGCAGCAGAAACAGGAAGACAAAGTTCTCTAAGGGAAAGCAAAAAGGGCACTATAAATAGGGATAGCGTCGCCATGACCCCATTTTTCTAATTGAAACTACCTCAGGGCGAGGGCGAGGCGTCTCAACCTAGGCGTCCAGAACTGCCACTACGAGCACCGTGAAAATCGAGATTTCCCATGCGGCGCTTCCCCAGCCGTTACCTTCGCCCCTAAGGAATGACGGATCCACCTCAAAAAGGCAAGACGGCCCCACGGCATTAATTAGGGCATCATTGCGCAGGCTATCAAATACGCATCCCCCCATTCGGATCGCGCCACCTAGGCCTATACTCCCTACGCCCGAACCTACGCTTCGAACTAGGGATGGGGGGCATGTGTTGAAGGATAGAATCATCATTGCATTGATAATCGTGTGAAGGGGCTAAGATCAGCCCCATCCCCCCGCCCACTACAATACGCCCCCGAGGAACAAGCTAAACTAACGTGGTCTGGCAGGCCATATGACCCAGGGCTTGGTTTTTCCGAGTTTTCATAGCCCAACCTTTTGAACTACCCGTAGCTCAACCTTCCCCGACCTACCTATAGTTCCGAACTACCCATCGCTCAACCTTCCCCGAGCTACCTATAGCTCGCCCCCCCTCCCCCCGAGCCTCCCATGGCTCGGTTCCCCCGAGCTTCCATCGCTCGGTTCCCCGAGCCTCCATGGCTCGGTTCCCCCGAGCTTTCATAGCTCGCTCCCCCGAGCCTCCCATGGCTCGGCCTCCCCGAGCCTCCCATGGCTCGGTTCCCCCAAGCTTTCATAGCTCGGCTCCCCCGAGCCTCCCATGGCTCGGTTCCCCCGAGCTTCCATAGCTCGGCTCCCCCGAGCCTCCCATGGCTCGGCTTCCCCGAGCCTCCCATGGCTCGTAGCTCGGCTCCCACGAGCTTCCATAGCTCGGCTCCCTCGAGCCTCCCTAGCTCGGCTCCCCCGAGCTTCCCATGGCTCGGCTTCCCGAGCTTCCCTTGGTTCGGCTTCTCCGAGCCTCCCATGGTTCGGCTTCCATGAGCAATCCACGACTCGACACTCACCTCCGTGGAACCCGACACGGGAGAGCCTAGGCCCATCGTAACAGAATCTCAAACAGAGAATCATATTGAGGAGTGGTCTAGGATCTATTATAACTACCTGGGACCTATGCATCTATCAGATATCAGGCCATCAAAGAGTTCTCCCAGCCGTCGATTCTTCAACAAACAAGATACGGATCCCACCGGCCTTACAACGGCCTGATTCAAATAGTTCCTGTATCCTAACAACCTTTGAACCTTCCAGAAGACGCTCAAGATCCAGGTGATTGCCTATAAATACGACATCCCTAGATTCTCTCAGGTATGCGCTCACGGCCCCTGACTTACTCCCACACTCACTCACTCTCACTGCTTGTCGGCGCTCCCTCAGAGCTCCCGATCAGCCATCCCTGGAGGGACTCCCTAGCAAGATCCTTCTCCCCATTTCTGTTGATCGTCGATCCCCGCTGACTTGAGCATCAGAGGGTCTTCCACGGAGGGCCACCCCCAACACCTCTCGTGTGAGGACTTCTGTGCAGGTCTGCCCAGGAGGAAGCCCAGATCAGGAGATCAGTCGTGCCCGAGTCGGAGGACAGATCTCGATGGTAATAATGTTTTTTATATAGATTATGGTGAATCCCCCCAATAAGTGCATCGTTTGTAGACATTATTTCACCTCCTTTGAATTTTACACGTTAATGAGAATTGTTTTCGAAATACTATTATTCTTACCTTTGTTACTATGATGGGATCAATCATTTTATTTTTCCGAATCTTAGGTGACTGGATTTCAAGGTGTGGTGAGCTAGGATTCCTGATCTATCTTTCAGTTTAATCAAATGGGTTCTATAGTGGCTGCGTGCACCTATATTTTTGCTGCCCCCTTATCCCAGTGTTAGTTGCACCAGCATTATTAATTAATTAGGAACGTATCACAATGTGGTCGCAATATACTAAGACACTAGCATCTTCTTTGGGAATGAATATATGGTAGACATGAAATGCCTCAGTGGAGCCCTCCATCCTACAAGAGCACTGAAGACAGGGTTTCTACTTCCTGATTTACCATATTAGCATGCCAAGAAAGTTGATAGTCAAGCTGCCAAAAATTTTAAGGAAATTTATTTTATGCCAAAAATTTTAAGGAAAATTTTTAAGAAAGTTGATAGTCAAGCTACATGATATGAACTAAAGGATGTTATTTCATTGGCAATTTATTCCATCAGGTAGCATTGTTGTTGTACTTATAATCCTACCCATTTCCTCGCTTTGTCATTTGACGGTTGGATGTTCTATTCTAAATAAATAAAATAAAATAAAAACCTTTGAATGTAAGTAGTCTTGGATGCAGTTCGGTCATTTGTTTTGACTATCCAATGCATCATAATTCCGGACTATATTAACTTCCTTTTGGTTTACGTGAGCATGATTTTATTTTGGGTGGTCTTTGAAAACTTCAGTAGCTGTTTTTTATGCCGTTCTATGCTTTTTTTATTTATTATAGCTGGGAAAAGGCATGCTTGATAAGAGCTGGTATATTCTTTAAATGTCAAAGGAATGATGAACTTAATTCTCAGCTTGGTATGAAGCTATATAACAAATGTAGAAATGTATAATAGTCAGCTTGTCTAACTTGCAATGTCTAGTTATTGCTCTGTGTTTCTTTATCATATTCTTATTATCTTGCATCATATTCTTATTATCTTGCAAAGACAGAATGCTGAAAAAATGCTGAAGTAAGGTTTATTTAATCATGTGTTATTTCTTGTTAACTGAATTTGTTTCCTAAGGATCTTGGGCTTTGAAATTAAATTCATATTTATTTTTATCTTCCGTAGTGTATTATATAAATTTGATTCATATAAAATATACAAAATTTCTATATATAGTGTATCATATTCCACTAAATACCTTGAATCTTTCTATGCAATAGGTTGGATTTGCTGGAGATGATGCCCCAGAGCTGTTTTTCCAAGTATCGTGGGCCGGCCTCGCCACACTGGCATCATGGTTGGGATGGGACAGAAAGATGCATATGTTGGCGATGAGGCCCAGTCCAAGAGAGGTATTCTGTCTTTGAAATACCCTATCGAGAATGGAATTGTTAGTAACTGGGATGATATGGAGAAGATCTGTCATCATACCTTCTACAATGAGCTCCGTGTAGCACCTGAAGAACATCCAGTTGTTCTCACAGAAGCTCCCCTGAACCCCAAGGCCAACAGAGAAAAGATGACACAGATAATGTTTGAGACATTTAATGTCCCTGCCATGTATGTTTCTATTCAGGCTGTCCTCTCCCTTTATGCCAGTGGACGTACCACATGTATGTTTATTTATATTCTTTATATGAATGATATCTTATTGAATCTGAGCTGATAAGGTACTTGGACTTGGCTTTTCTATGCGTCGGCTAATTTCAATTTGCTCTATTTATTTGTGCTATCATTATGTTGATAATCAAAGTTTTTTCAACATTTGTATATGCTTTGACCCAAGAACTAGTCAAGATTGGTTACCAAAACGAAAAAAATCCTTCGAGCATTAATATTTTTCTTTCCTTTTTCTGTTCTTCCCCTCCTCACCACGTGTAACCTTTTGGTTTCTTTTTTTAAGCTCTGATTCCCTCTCCATATTTAACATTCATCATTTCCAGGAATCATAGATTTGTGATAACTCTCTGGTGTCTAAATTTTTCATCAAATTTAGGTAAACTATCAACCCATTTGCTATTTTTGTCTCTCCTGGGGTGTGTGACCATCCAGTGCTATTATGTTTGGCAATCAAAGTAGTGCGCACTTCTCTGAGGTAGAAGAATTACTCTGACAAGCTCGGCAAGCGTTTGGAATACTCATGTTGCACCAAAAGCGCTAAGCGGGTTCTTTTGCGTCAATCTCGTGAGACACAGTGGCTCAACGAAAGCTACAATTTTCGAAGGCAGCTTTATAGATTGTTTGTCTTGTAAGATACCATAATGACGTTTTGATCCAGTGAAGTAAAACTCCTAAAAATATTATAAAAAAATAATGAAAGTAAGATTTAGATTTATTTTCATTAATAAATAATAAAATTAAGTTATAAATTCTTTATTTATGCCACCACAAGACCCGTTCTTTTTGAAATAGATGAAGAGAAGTCATTTAGCCTTGGTTGCTTATGGAGTGGCACCATCATAAAGCATCAAAAGGCAAGTTAGGATTTCTTTGATATATAAGACGTGGTAAATTTTACTCCCTTTGTTGTGGCCAGATGGATCACCTTCCGAGATCAATCCCACCATTCATCACTAAATAACTGTTAGCACACTATATAATAGATATGTCAGTCTTCCTCTGATGAGGGATAAAAATATCATTGCATTAATATGCATACAATCCAAGACGTCGGGCTAGGGCTAGCCCGTGCACCCTGTCGCATAGCCATCTCATCCGAAAGGTAGCAATGAGTAGGCTACCCCCTCCAAGCAGCTTTCGTGCATCAGCTAGCCGAGCTATTATCATGCCTCGGCTGATCGAGCTATTATCAGTTAGTCGAGCTATTCACCATGCCTCGCCAGCCGAGCTATTCGCCGTGTCTTGCTAGCCAAGCTATTCATCATGCCTCGCTAGCCGAGCTATTCGCTGTGTCTTGCCAGCCGAGCTATTCACCATGCCTCGCCAGCCGAGCTATTCATCGTGTCTTGCCAACCGAGCTATTCACCATGCCTCGCCAGCCGAGCTAGTCACCGTGTCTTGCCAACCGAGAGCTATTCACCATGCCTCGCCAGCCGAGTTATCCTTATACCTCTGTCCTAGTCCGAGTTATTCTTATGCCTCGGTCAGATCCGAGCACTCAAGCGCCTCTGCAGAATCCAGCACAGGAGAGTTTAAATTCGTAAGATTCCAAACAAAATCACACCCAAGAGTGGCCTAGAGCCCTGGAGTCTACACAATCACCGAATCTCAAGACATCAACCAGCTCTCCCAGCCTCGATCCTCTAACCAACAAGATACGAATCTTACTGACATCATAACAAACTAGATTTGAATCCTAACGACTTTCGGACCTACGATGCCTCCAAGGAATCAGGTGATCCTCTATAAATACGACCGTCTTCCGACTTCCCAGGTATGCGCACTGGTTTACTGGCTCACTCTTCATCTACCTCTGCTCACCGCTTCTCGCCATTAACACTCTACTCAGAGCTCTCGAAAGGTCACTCTGGAGAGACTCTTCAGTGAGAGCCTTCTCCTCCTATTTGTTGATTGCTGATCCCCGCTGACTTGAGCATCGAAGGGTCTTCCGCAGAGGGCCACCCCCAATGCCTTTCTCGCATAAGGACTATTTTGCAGGTCCGCCAAGGAGGAAGCCCACTTTGAAGCTCGATCGCGCCGAGTCGGAGGACAGATTTTAGCAGCAACAAATTGGCACTAGAGGAAGGGTCCTCAGGTCCCATAAACTTTTGATCCATGAGATAAGGATCTCAATCTTGAAGAGAACCTCTCCCATGACCAATCGAAGAAAGGCTACTTCTAAAGTTCGGGATCAGATCGCCTCCCAAAGACCTGATCTGGCGAGCAGCATAGCGCCGCCACCACCACCAGTTGAGACTCCATCGCTACCGGTGGCCCCAGTGACCCAAGACCAGTTTGCCTCACTAGTCCAGCAGGTCCAAGCTCTGGCCCATCTAATCCAGGGGCACTTTGAAGCTCCCCGTCCAGCTGCATCTACTCCGCACCTTCCTGAGGAGAATGCAGCCCCTGCTCATCCAGCGGTCTCTTCTTTCGGCCCGCATGGGGTTGCAGACCCCCCTCGTCGCCCTAAGGAAGCTAAGCCAGCCCCCAAGGGGTCTGCGGCAAGGATCTTCCCAGATCTCGATGGGCTCGATCCCTCTCTCCGGTGTTCTTTCATCATGACTTGACACCGTCTCATCTTTCTCCTCGCCCAGCCCCTCCTACTATGCCAGAGGATGAGATCCGCCAACAACTCCGGAAGATGCGTCAGGAGCTGGATGCCGCCAAGTAGGCCCATCCGCTCCAGCATAAGACAGAGCAGGCCATTCCCTTCTCCAAAGATATCATGGAGGAAGTGATTCCCTCCTATGTCAAATTACCCGTCATCGAGCCCTATCATGGATCCTCCGATCCCGATGACCACCTCAGCAGCTTCCGATCGATCATGATGTTCCACGGGGCATCAGATGTGATCCTCTGCCGCGCCTTCCCTTCCACCCTTAGGGGTCTGCTCGAACCTGGTTTAATGTCTTAAAACCAGGTTCCGTTGGTTTATTTGATGAGCTGAGCTACCTCTTTATCAGCCAGTTCATCAGTAGCCATCGTCACCGGTGGAGATCTGACTCCCTCTCTGAGGTTAAGCAGAGAGAGGGGGAGTTCTTGAAGAAATATCTCGGTCCTTTCAATACGGTCATGCTGGAAGTGGACCACCTTAACTATGAGATGGCCATGTCCATCCTAGCAGGTGAAGTGTTAAAGGATAGCGACTTTTACCTGGCATTGGAGGTCAGCTACCCTCCGAACCTCTCCGATATGATGGCCCTAGCGGACAAGTATGCCAGAGTCGAGGAATCGCGGAGGGCTGCCCGCGTGAGCTGACAAGGAAGAAGGAGTTCAAGGGCTCGGACAAGCACCGATCTGCCCGCCAGCCAAGCCCACCTCACCTCCAGAGGGCTCCTCCGCTGCCACCAAGGAATCGCACACGGAGCTTGCCTAGGAGGTTCAACCAGTTCACCTCGCTCACTGCCCCAAGTGCGGAGATCCTCAAGGAGATAGAGCGTCAGCTCCCTCGACCACCTCCTCTCCGAGGGAATGCGGCCCGGAGAGACCCTGCCAAATATTGCCGCTACCATCGGGACCATGACCATGACATCGAGGAGTGCTGGCAGCTGAAGAACGAAATCGAGAGACTCATTCAGCGGGGTAGGCTGGACCAATTCAGGAGAGTGATGAGAATTTTGGGATGCATAGAGGCATGCTTTTCATAAACTTAAATCATTTTGAAAAGCAAACATCGCCAAAAGCCCTAATTTCCAAGATCACCTTTATGCAGTCCAAAAAGTAAATCAATTAAAATCTAAAATAAAAGGAGTAAGAAAATACATAGATTGCTAAATCCAATAATCTTCAAGAGGCACACAAGTGTATGCCCTTCAAAGATGATCCACACGAGAATCAATTCGAAGAAGCACTCCTATTTGCTTGCTAGAACCTTCCTGGCAGCCTTTTTATCATATGCAGCCTTTTAATGCCTCTTTGGACTTTCTCCTCTTCAAAAGCTTTCTAAAAGCTTTCCAACAAGCCTCTACACACCCTAATAGCCTTTCTCTATCTTAACTTAGGGCCTTGTCTTAATATGATAGTGATATTAAGATAAGGGGAGAAGAACAAGGGAAAAGGAGGGTTTACAGGCTCTCTGTTTTTCTCTTTCTTTTTATGTTCTTAGAATCCCATCTGCTGCCCCCTTTAAAAAGAAATGAAGGGGCAGCAATGAGAGGCATTGGATGGAGAGAAAGGGCACCATCCAAGTGGCATGAAGAAAGGGTGGAGACGTTGTGAGGAGCGCTTCTATCCACTCCGAGGGGGCGCCAAAGGTCCAAGGGGTCTTTGGTTCAAACCCCACCAAGTACATATTAAATATTTAATTTATTAAATTATTTATTAATAAATTTAAATAATATTTAATAAATTAAACTCATTTAAATTTGAAATAAAATAGTTCAAAAAAGGACTAAGGCCCTGGTCAACCCAGACTAACCAAGTCAACCCAAACTAACCAAATCAGGCTGAAATTCGAATCCAATTCGAATTTGATCATCATAAAAAATCTAGAAAAATCCCATAAATTTATATTAAACTCTAGATAGGCTGTCCAATACATGGCTAATGTTAATTTAAATTAACTTAAATTTATTAGCCTAATCAGCAAGCAAATGGACCTAAACAGATTAAGTCAGGAGCTCGGGTTAGCCCACATATGCTAGTATGCAATCTTGGCCAACCAATTAGGATCTAAAAATCCTAATAAAAATATTTTTAACTTCTTCAATTAATTCTCTATTGTGTGTGACCCTCTGGGTTCCTCATCTAGCCAGCAGTAGGTTTTAGATTTAGCCCGATTATGTATCCGACTATCTGAATAGGTCAAATCGGGCTAACTTAAACTGTCAATCTGGACCAACCTTCAAATTGACTTATGAAATCAATCTAATTGATTCATTAAAAACTGACAAGATAAGATTGACATCTAGCAATGTATCATGCCTACCCAGAAGATGAGGAATTTGATTGAAATTACCAAAATACCCTTTAGTGGCAAGTTACCGTGCAATTCAATCCTTCGATATTTCTTTATCCTGATTAAGTGATGGGCATGGATAAATGTCAAACCCTCATACTTAATCCATTTAAATCTCTAATCATTAATGAAGACTCAACCGATGATAAATAAGAAAACCTTTTCTAATTTCATCATACTTTGATCAAAGATTTCTAAGTCAACATTTGATGAGATTACTTGGGATAAATACTCTCTTACTAGGAGTCATCGATTCCTTGTTGACCTACTCATTACCTTCATACACAATCCCTCATATCTAGCATCACCCCGTACATAACCTTTTGTTATGAATGAATATGAACCAAAATATGGATTCATCTGCACAAGATACTATGGTGGTCTCAGGTCTAAGGATTACTTGCACAACTCCGACTTAGAGAACAATCTATTATGATAAGTAATTAAAACTTCCATTTGATGTTCTCCTATCGGATCAATTCAATGAACTCATAACCTAATGAGCACCCACATATTTGTATTAGTGTCCCTACACAAGTGGTCGTGAGACCAACCACCCTCATAATCGAGCATGCATAAGATGTGCTAGTCTATCCGGATTCATCGATCCCCAAATCGATGATCCTGTGACTAGGAATATTCTAGATTAGGGTTTATAGGTTTTAGGTCTCACTGTTATCTTTGTAACCCTAAAAACATTGTCATATTCTATGGGGTTCATCTTAAAAAATATAAGACATAGCATATGATGAAATATAAAATTGCCTCTATTATCATATTCTTGAGTTGAGAGAAATTACAAATTTTGCCACTGATACAACAACTGTGATTGGCTTTCAGGGCATAATTCTTTCAATCTCCCACTTGCACTAAAGCCAATCACCCTTGTATTTAATACCCATACAATCAAGATGGCGATCTAACTGCTGTAGCGAAAGGGCCTTAGTGAATGGGTATGTTATGTTGTTCTTTGTTTCAACTCGTTCTATCACCATCATGTCTTTCAATGATGTCTCGAACGAGGTGGAAGCGTCTTAGGATGTGCTTGGATTTATGGTGAGACCTTGGTTCCTTCGCTTGTGCCACAGCTCCAGTATTATCGCAATATAATGGCACCGGCTATTGTATAGTAGGAACTACGTCTAATTCGGTAATGAACTTCTTCATCCAGACAGCTTCCTTAGCGCTTCACTTGTAGCTATGTACTCTTCCTCAGTGACTGAATCAGCTACAGTTGGCTGCTTGGTACTTTTCAACTCACTGCTCCTCCATTCAGAGTGTAGATATACCATGATATAGACTTACTGTCATCTAGATCAGATTGAAAACTAGAATTTGTGTTGCCTTCTAGTTTTAAGTCTGATCCTCCATATATGAGAAAAACATCTTTAGTCCTTCTCAGGTACTTAAGAATGTTTTTTACTGCTTTCCATTGATCCTCCCCTGGATCAGCCTAAAATCTGCTTACTATGCCCAAAGCATAAGCAACATCAGGTCTGGTACATAACATTACATACATAATTGATCCTACCGCGAAGCATAAGGAATCTTATTCATCCTATCTCTTTCTTCTGGAGTCTTAGCAGACATCCTTTTAGATAGGTGTATGCCTTGACTCATGGGCAAATAACCTTTCTTACTTCCCTCCATATTGAATCTCTTCAATATTAAGTCTATGTACCTGTATTGGGATAACCCTAGTGTTGACCCAATTATTGATTTTGATGATTAATAAAGGAATTGAGTATATTTATTTGATTACTAATGGATTTGAGAAGTGTTTCAGGAGTTAAATTATTTGATCAATTTAAATGAATTAAGAAACGTATTTTGAATCAAATGCAAAACTTCAATTTCAAAGTTTCAGAACCTGGAGTCGACACCTAGAATCCCTGGAGCCGACCCCATGGCCATTCAAATTTTATTCTGATTTTTGATATGGTCCGGAGCGACACCCAGAGTTTTAGAGCCGACACCCAGAGTTTCGGAGTCGACACTTACAGTGTCTGGAGCCGACTCCGATGCGGGGACAGAACGTTGATTTTTTGAGCATCCTGGAGCCGACACACAGTATTCGGGAGCCGACACCTGGCGATGGCGAGCCGACACTTACTTTTTTGGAGCCGACTCCTCAACGAACTCGAAAATTTCTATTTTTGGAAAAACGATCTGGAGCCGACACCTGAAAAGTTGGAGCCGACTCCAACCTGACTGGAACAAAAATTTAAATTGCCAGATCAGCTCTAACGGTAATATTTCCTTTTTACCTAATTTCTAACGGATATATTTTGTTTACAGGTACACTCCAACGGCTAGTTTTCTTCCCAAAACGGATTAAAAGAAATCTATAAAAAGGGGAAAACACCGTTTGAAAAGAGGAGGAAAAATAGAAAATTTCAAATCAAAAATCCAAGAAAGCCTGAGCCTGAATCTCAAGAGAAAAGCTTCAAACTCAAATCCTTCCACTCCAAAAAGCTCAAGAGGAATCCAAGGTCAAATCAAAAAATCGGTGGATTTCCCAAATTGAAGAAAAAGCTCGTTTCTTCCATTTTCAATCTTCTCAACTGCAACGACTGTGAGGAATTAAAGCTGAGGCTTGATTCAATTCCAAGGAGAAGAGGAAAAGAAGAAAAGAAGAAAAGCTCAAAGCCAATCATCTCAAACAGGCTTTTCTAAACTTGTTTACTTTATTTTGAATATTTGCTCAACTAAGGAGCTGTGAATCATTGTAAAACATTCTTATATTGTTTGTGCTAGTTCAATCAAGGGGATTGAACTAGTGGAGGTTGTTAACCTCGGGTCAAGCTAGTTTAGCTTGAGTTTAGGGTTTTGTGCTGGTGAGCCCGAAAAACCGGCTGGGTTCGTTGTGATCCGGGGAAAACAACAAGTTTGAGTTGTGAGCTTGTAAAACAACTCGGCTGTAATCTAGGAGATTATAGTGTGGACCCAAGTGAATCTTGGGAGTGGACGTAGGTGTTGGATACACCGAACCACTATAAAATCCTTGTGTTTGCCGTGCTTCATTTCTCTATCTCTATCTCTCTTTTTTGTGCTTTATATTTGCATTGCAATTAATTTCATTTGTCTTAAGCAATAATTTTTTAAAAGGTAAATTTTTAAGAACCCAATTCACCCCCCCCTCTTGGGTTGCCATCTGGGCCAACAATTGGTATCAGAGCAAGTGCTCATTTAGAATTTGATCTCACGATCAAGGGCTAAAGATCCAAATGGCAACACAAGTTGGTTCATTTGCTGAAGGTCATTCTACGAATAGACCTCCTTTATTTAATGGAACCAACTATTCATATTGGAAAGCAAGAATGAGAATATTCATTCAAGCTTCTGATTATGAATTGTGGGGTAATAATAATGGACCTAGTACACCCACACACTTGTTGATGGCACTATTGTTCCTAAGCCCGAAAGGGATTGGAATGATAATGATAGGAGAATGGCACAACTAAATGCTAAGGCCATTAATGTTTTATATTGTTCCTTAGACTCTAATGAATTCAACCGAATCTCAACATGTAATTCCGCAAAAGAAATTTGGGATAGGTTAAATTACCCATGAAGGAACAAACCAAGTAAAAGAATCAAAATAAATATTTTGGTTCATAAATATGAATTATTTACATGGAACAAACTGAAACCATCACATGCATGTTCACTAGATTCACTGATATTGTGAATGGTTTGAAAAGTCTTGGTAAAATTTATTCTAATCTGAACTTGTGCGCAAAATTCTTAGGTCACTTCCAAGATCGTGGGAAGCAAAGTGACTGCAATCCAAGAAGCAAAGGACCTCAATGCATTACCCTTAGAGGAGCTTCTAGGATCCTAATGACCCATGAGCTGACCATGAAGCAACATGAGGAGGAAAAAAAAGAAGACATGCTCTTAAGGCTGCAGAAATGAGGAGAGCAGCAGTGATGATGATGATGATGATGAGAAGCTCTCTCTAGCAAAAAATTCAAAAAATTATGAGAAGAAAGGCCCTTCCATAAAAAGAAATTTGGAGCAAGATGGAAGGAGAAAAAGAAAAGAAAAGGACAAGGAAAAGAGAAAGAGCCCTTGATTTGTTATGAGTGTAAAAAGCCAGGGCACTTTAGATATGATTGTCCTTTGCTGAAAAAGGCCTACAAGAAAAAGAAGAAAGCATATGGCAACATGGAGTGACTGATGAATCCTCTTCGGAAGGAAGAACAAAAGGAAGTTGCCAACATTTGCTTCATGGCAACAACGACAATGAGGTAAGTTCTGAAAACCCTTGATGATTTACTTTTGATGAATGTTTGAGGCTTTCAATGAACTTATGATTGATTTAAATTTTGAAAAAGAAATATAAGTTTTTGAAAAATGAATTAGCTTAATTTTTAAAAGAAAAAGAAATCTTAATAATGAAGTAAAATCTGAAAAAATTTGACAAAGAAAAGAATCAATTTCTAATGAAAATGATAAATTAAAGAAGGAAGTTGAAAATATAAAACATTGTTGATAAATTCACTTAAGTTCAAAAACTTAATTATTGTTAAGAATCAAAAAGCTTTTTGATAAAGCTGGTTTAGGATATAACCACTTGAAACAAAAATTTAAAAAATTTTTATAAAAGAACAAAATATAATGTTACATGTCAATGTAACAAAAAGGTCATAAATCATTTGAATGCAAAAAGAAATATAACAACAAGTTAAATGTTAAAGGAAAGAAAATATGGGTTCCGAAAGGAACAATTTTATGCTACTAACCATGAAGGACCCAAGAAAGCTTGGGTACCTAAACATAAGACTTAATTATTTTTGCAGGAATGTCTTGTAGCCAAAAGATCAAAGAAAAAGTGGTATCTTGATAGTGGCTGCTCAAGACATATGACGGGTGACAAAGATGAATTCATCACCCTTGAAGAAAAGAGGAGGAGTTGTTACATTTGGCGACAATGGCAAAGGCCAAATATGGGGTTTGGTAAAGTTCAAATAACTCCCTCACATTATTGAAAATGTACTTTATGTTGATGGTTTAAACATAATTAATTAGTATAAGTCAATTATGTGATAAAGGTTTTAAAGTATCATTTGAATCTTCTATATGCACTGTTTTCCCATTGATAATAGCATTGTTTTTATTGGAAATAGAAATGGCAATGTATACTTGATTGATTTAGACAATTTGTCTAAGTAATCATTGCTTAGTTGCTAATAATGCTAATATAAATGAGATTGGTTGGTTGTGGCATCGTAGATTAGGTCATGCAAGCACACACCTTATTTCAAAACTAATTAGAATGGATTTAGTAAAGGACTTACCAAACTAGATTTTGAAAATAATAAAATTGTGATGCATGTCAATTTGGAAAACAAACTAGAAGTTCTTTCAAATCTAAAAACATTGTTTCAACTTCTAGGCCACTTAGAGCTACTTCACATGGATCTTTTTGGACCAACTAGAACCACAAGTCTAGGAGGAAAGAAATATGGTCTTGTGATTGTAGATGATTATTCTAGATACACTTGGGTATGTTTTTAGCTCACAAAGATGAGACTTTCTCGATATTTCTGAAATTCTTCAAGAAAGTCACAAATGAGAAAAAACTACCATAGTGTCTCTAAGAAGTGATCATGGCACTGAATTTGAAAATCATTTATTTGAAAATTTTTGCATGAAAATGGAATTAATCATAATTTTTCAGCACCTAGGACTCCACAACAAAATGGTGTAGTTGAAAGAAAAATAGAACCTAGAAGACATGGCCCGTACCATGCTATGTGAAAGCAACTTACCAAAATACTTTTGGGCGGAAGCTATTAACACAGCATGTTACATCTTAAATAGAGCTTTAATAAGACCAATATTAAAGAAAACACCTTATGAATTATGGAATGAATAGAAAACCAAATATAAAATACTTTCATGCATTTGGTTGTAAATGTTTCATTCATAATAATGGTAAAAATAACTAGGAAAATTTGATGCTAAATCTGATGAAGGAATTTTCTTAGGATATTCAACACTAGTAAAGCATATAGAGTATTTAACAAGAAAACTTAATAGTAGAAGAATCCATTCATGTAATTTTGATGAATCTTTAGCATCAAGTTCTGAAAAGATTGATGATGAGGAAGATACAAACATTTGAAAAGATCTTGAAAAACTTAATATTGATGTATCTTCAGATCATGAACAAGAAGCTAAAGATAATGATTCACCTAAGGTTGATGATGTTGATAAATCATAATGATATAGATCTTCCTAGAGATTGGAGATATGCCTATAGTCATCCAAAGGAATTGATTATAGGTGATCCATCTCAAGGAATAAGAACTAGATCATCAATGAGAAATATAGTAATCATCTTGCATTTGTATCTCAAATTGAACCTAAAACTATTGAAGAAGCTGAAAAAGATAATAATTGGATGTTAGCAATGCAAGAAGAATTAAATCAATTTACTAGAAATAATGTTTGGACTTTAGTGAAAGACCTAAAAATCATTCTGTAATAGGATCAAAATGGGTATTTAGAAATAAATTAGATGAAAATGGCATAGTAATTAGAAACAAAGCTAGATTAGTTGCAAAAGGATATAATCAAGAAGAAGGTATTGATTTTGATGAAACCTTTGCACCTGTAGCTAGATTAGAAGCCATTAGATTATTACTTGCATTTGCATGTCATATGAATATTAATTTATTTCAAATGGATGTTAAAAGCGCATTTTTAAATGGATTTATAAATGAAGAAGTTTATGTAGAACAACCACCAGGTTTTGAAGATCATGAATTTTCAAATCACGTTTTTAAATTGCACAAAGCACTATATGGTTTGAAACAAGCACCTAGAGCTTGGTATGATAGATTAAGTAAATTTCTAATTGAAAATGATTTTACAAGAGGAAATGTTGATAAAACACTATTTTTGAAAAGAAAAGAAAGATTTATTAGTAGTACAAATATATGTTGATGATATTATTTCGGTGCTACTAACAATTTGTTATGTCAAGAATTTGCAAAGTTGATGCAGGGTGAATTTGAAATGAGCATGATGGGAGAACTCAACTTCTTCCTTGGACTCCAAATCAAACAAAGCAAAGAGGGAATCTTTATCAACCAACCAAATACACAAAGAGAACTGCTCAAGAAGTTTGGTATGGAAGTCAATCAAACCCCTCGGAACTCCAATGAGTCCTTCATGCAAGCTGGACAAAGATGAAGAAGGTAAGAAAGTTGATCAAAATATTATCGAGGTATGATCGGATCCCTTCTTTACTTAACAGCAAGTAGACCAGATATTATGTTTGTTGTATATGTGCTAGATTTCAATCTGAACCTAAAGAATCACATTTAATTGCTGTTAAAAGAATTTTAAGATATTTAAGTGGAACTAAAAATGTAGGTTTATGGTATTCTAGAGACTCAACATTAAATTTAATTGCATATTCTGATTCTGATTATGCTGGATGTAAATTAGATAGAAAAAGCACAAGTGGTGCATGCCAATTCTTAGGAAGTAACTTAATCTCATGGTTTAGCAAAAAGCAAAATTCGGTTGCATTATCTACTGCTGAAGCTGAATATGTTGCAGCTGGAAGTTGCTGTGCTCAAATCCTATGGATTAAGAGACAACTTGAAGACTATGGTATCACACTTGATAAAACACCATTAGATGTGATAACACTAGTGCAATAAATCTAACTAAAAATCCAATTCAACATTCAAGAACAAAACACATTGAAATTAGATATCATTTTATAAGAGAACATGTAGCTAATAATGAAATTTGTCTTGATTATGTTAATACTGAAGAACAATTAGCTGACATATTTACAAAACCTTTGAGTGAAGAAAGATTTTGTTATCTTAGAGGTGAATTAGGGATTGTGACCCTTTGGATTGATTTTGAAACTTAAGGAATGAGAATCTAGATTTCTTGATATTTCTTCAAATTTAAGGAAATTATCTAGTCATTGAATTTGATCCTTAATATCCAAAATTTTATCAAATTTTATAAAATTTATTTTGACAAGTTTCAGATTTGAATTTCAATTATTTTTCTCTGAAACTGTCTTGGAGTCGACACCTCAGAATGAGGAGTCGACACCTCTGACTGTGTCGCTCTCGGTCCCTGACCTTGGAGCCGACACCCGGAGCCGACTCCAGTTCGAGCGCTGACTGTGTTAGCGATTTGGAGTCGACACCCGACTTTGCGGGAGTCGACACCTGGGATCCAAAATGATTTATTAGGGCAGAGTCGACACCTCGTCATTTCACTTTCAAATCCTCCACCAAACTCTCCAAAATTTTCCAAAACTTCCCCATCTCTAATTCCATCCTCAACCTTCCAAGATCAATGGCACCCAAAAGGAGAGAATCAGTGTTGGAGCGCCGGTAACCGGGAAAGCGGTCCGTGTCGACCCGTTCGTGAGCCGACTCCAAGGATTCCTCCAGATTCAGACAATCCTCTTCCCTCAGGTAGATACCCTAGCAGAGTCATCACAATGGGAAGAAAAGTTGATTTTGAATTTGAATCCGAAGGTTTTTCAATTGGTAGACAATTGAAGGAAATGGGATGGGATAAGTATGTTCTCTTGATGTTCCTACTATCCACCTAGTAAAGAATTTTATTTAATTTGGCTAGAGGAGATGGATGGTTTAGTAAGCAATGTTAGAGGAAAAGGATTCACCTTACTTTCAAAATTAGAAATCTCCTGAGCATCCCCACTGGATTAGCGCTGATTGCATAGTGATAGTCAGCAGCCCTTCAAGGATGTTAGGAAGGAGTAACTGATTTGAAGAAATTAGAGCTAATCAACTGCCCTTGGAATTGAGATTATTACACAACATATGCAGTAGGATTTTGTTTCCAAGACCGGGTTTGAGTATGTCTCGGAGCGAGACATTGTTGTTATGGATGTTTTGACTGGGCAGCCCATCAATCTAGCAGCATGATGATTATTATATGGCAGAGCTGGAGGAAAAGAAGATCCTACCCTATGGCATGGATCTTAACTATGGTATTCAGAAGCCAAGGGGTTGTAATTTTGGATAATGAACCCTCCAAGAACCTGAGACACACTGATTATTATAGCTTGGCCACATTACATCGATGGGTTTGTCAAGTTAATGGTCAGTGGGAAAGGAAAGGGAAGGATGAGAGAGCCCCGAGCCAGACATTCTGATCTTGTGAGGCTGGACCGTCTTTAGGACCATCTCACTCCTAGTTCCTGCTCCTGCTCCTGCCTGTTGCTTCTTCAGGATTTTCAGACCTTCAGTTAGAGCAACTTAAAATTTGCTGCTCAGAAAGGATGAGTTTGACAGAAATTTATGAATTTAAAGAAACTCTTTATTCATTGATGATCGGATTGCAAAATTGAATCAACTCTCAGTATCTTTAAGTGGTGATTTGAAGAACATCTTTGAAGAACTTAAAGAGATTTGTGGAGATTCTGAAATATTCAAAGTGCAACGCCGAGCTTCAAGATAAAATTACACTGCTTGTACTTTGTTGATGAAAGACTAAAAGACTATGTTAAGCTTCAATGTGAAGGAATGAAGAAGATTGTAGATCATTTAACAAGAATTATTAGAAAATTTTTGATTTCATGTAATGATGTAATGAATTTGATGTAATGGAAATACAATTTGATGTAATGAAAGTTTAATTTTGATATGATGAAGTTTAATGTAATGAAAGTTTAATTTTGAATACTTTTGATGCAATGAAATTATTTTGATCCAATTTATGATTAATCTTTTTGTTGATTACAAAAAAGGGGGAGAAAGTTATGTCGTATATGCATTTTATATGGATTGAAATTAAGAATAATTGAAATTGTTTAAAGATTATTTGATTTATAAATTTGTTTGAAATTAAATTTAAGTATCAAAGGGGGAGCTACCTCATTCAGGGGGAGCTTACTTGTGAAGATCATTTCCTTAAAAATTTAATTTAAGAATACTATGCATATACTCAATGTTTTTATAATCATCAAAAAGGGGGAGATTGTTGACCCAATTATTGATTTTGATGATTAATAAAGGAATTGAGTATATTTATTTGATTACTAATGGATTTGAGAAGTGTTTCAGGAGTTAAAATTATTTGATCAATTTAAATGAATTAAGAAATGTTTTGAATCAAATGCAAACTTCAATTTCAAAGTTTCAGAACCTGGAGTCGACACCTAGAATCTGGAGCCGACCCCATGGCCATTCAAATTTTATTCTGATTTTTGATACGGTCCGGAGCCGACACCAGAGTTTCGGAGCCGACACCTAGAGTTTCGGAGTCGACACTTACAGTGTCTGGAGCCGACTCCGATGCGGGGACAGAACGTTGATTTTTTGAGCATCTGGAGCCGACACCAGTTTCGGGAGCCGACACCTCGATGGCGAGCCGACACTTTTTTTCGGAGCCGACTCCTCAACGAACTCAAAATTTCTATTTTTGGAAAAACGATTGGAGCCGACACCTGAAAAGTTGGAGCCGACTCCAACCTGACTGGAACAAAAATTTAAATGCCAGATCAGCTCTAACGGTAATATTTTTTTTACCTAATTTCTAACGGATATATTTTGTTTCAGGTACACTCCAACGGCTAGTTTCTTCCCAAAATGGATTAAAAGAAATCTATAAAAAGGGGAAAACACCCGTTTGAAAAGAGGAGAAAAAATAGAAAATTTCAAATCAAAAATCCGAGAAAGCCTGAGCCTGAATCTCAAGAGAAAAATTCAAACTCAAATCCTTCCACTCCAAAAAGCTCAAAGAGGAATCCAAGGCGTTCAAATCAAAAATCGGTGGATTTCCCAAATTGAAGAAAAGCTTCCATTTCCAATCTTCTCAACTGCAACGACTGTGAGGGATTAAAGCTGAGGCTTGATTCATCATTCCAAAGGAGAAGAGGAAAAGAAGAAAAGAAGAAAAGCTCAAATTCAATCATCTTCAAACAGGCTTTTCTAAACTTGTTTACTTTATTTGAATATTTGCTCAACTAAGGAGCTGTGAATCATTGTAAAACATTCTTATATTTGTTTGTGCTAGTTCAATCAAGGGGATTGAACTAGTGGAGGTTGTTAACCTCGGGTCAAGCTAGATTAGCTTGAGTTTAGGGTTTTGTGCTGGTGAGCCCGAAAAACCAGCTGGGTTCGTTGTGATCCCGGGAAAACAACAAGTTTGAGTTGTGAGCTTGTAAAACAACTCGGCTGTAATCTAGATTATAGTGTGGACCCAAGTGAATCTTGGGAGTGGACGTAGGTGTTGGATACACCGAACCACTATAAAATCCTTGTGTTTGCCGTGCATTCATTATCTCTATCTCTATCTCCTTGTTTTGCTTTATATTTGCATTGCAATTAATTTCATTTGTCTTAAGCAATAATTTTTTAAAAGGTTAAATTTTTTAAAGAACCCAATTCACCCCCTCCCCCCCCCCCTCTTGGGTTACCATCTAGGCCAACACCTAGCATCCTCTTAGATCTATCTCTATAGATCTTTATTCCTAAAATATAGGATGCTTCTCCCAAATCCTTCATGGAAAACTTTTTGGACAACCAAGTCTTGACTGATTGCATCATTGGAATATCATTTCCAATGATAAGTATGTCATCCACATACAAGACCAAGAGGACAATGGCACTTCCACTTATTTTCTTATATACACATGGTTCATCCGTATTCTTGATGAAATCAAATTCCTTAATAGTTTCATTAAAACAAATGTTCCAACTCCTCGATGCTTGCTTTAATCCATAAATAGATTTTCTAAGTTTGCATACTTGGTTTAGTCTCCCACTTGAGACAAACTCCTCTAGCTATGACATATAGACTTCTTCCTCAAGATTTTCATTAAGGAATGCAGTCTTAACATCCATTTGCCATATTTCATAATCATAGTATGCAGCAATAGCAAGCATAATCCTAATAGACTTGAGCATAACAACTGGCGAAAAAGTTTCATCATAGTCAATACCATATCTTTGCTTGAAACCTTTTGCCACTAACCTAGCCTTGTAGGTTTCTATTTGTCCATCTGCT
Organism: Calamus simplicifolius; assembly: GCA_900491605.1. NCBI lineage: Eukaryota > Viridiplantae > Streptophyta > Magnoliopsida > Arecales > Arecaceae > Calamus > Calamus simplicifolius. The sequence goes on from UESW01004032.1 coordinate 152,843, forward strand.
CCAATCTTTCTTTTGAAGATCCATTTGCACCCTATTGGGACAATTCCCTTAGGTGGGTTAACCAAGATCCAAACCTGGTTGTCATACATGGAGTCCATCTCGGATTTCATGGTATTAAGCCATTTGTCGGATTCCTTACTCTCGACTTCTTCCATATAGGTCAGTGGATCATAATTTTCAATGACGTTAGCTTCATTATTGTTTTTAATCATAAAACCATATCTAAGAGGTTCTTCTCGCACTCTTTCTGACCTACGAAGAGGAGGTGTATGTTGTGGTTGTACCTTATCAATTTGTACTTCTGATTGAGGAACTTGAGTTTGTTTATTTTGAATTTTACTTAATTCGATTATTCTGCCATTACTTTCTTCTTGAATAAATTTCTTTTTCAAAAAGACAGCATGCCTACTAACAAATACCTTTTGTTCAGTAGGATGATAGAAAAGGTATCCAATACCTTTTTGAGAATAACCAATGAACCTACATTTTTTAGCCCTAGCATTTAGCTTATGTACAAATTCCTTTTTAACATAAGCTGGACAACCCCAAATTTTAAGATGTTTAAGACTTGGCTTTCTGCCATTCCATAATTCATATGGAGTGCTAGGAACTGATTTTGATGGTACCCTGTTTATTACATATGCAACAGTTTCTAGGGCATAATCCCATAAGGATACTGGAAGATCCGTGAAGCACATCATGGACCGTACCATATCAAACAAGGAACGGTTCCTCCTTTTAGCTACACCATTTAATTGTGGTGTATATGGAGGTGTCCATTCAGAGAGAATACCATTATCCTTAAGATGATTAAGAAACTCGCTAGATAAGTATTCACCTCCTCGATCAGATCGAAGTATTTTAATACTTTTTCCAGTTTGTTTCTCAACCATATTTTGATACTCTTTAAACTTTTCAAAGGCTTCGGATTTATGTTTCATAAGATACACATATCCGAACCTTGATAGATCATCTATAAATGTGATGAAATAAGAGTATCCTCCTATAGCTTGAGTTAACATGGGTCCACATACATCTGAATGTATTAACCCTAATAACTCAGTTGCCCTTTCTCCATGTCCAGTAAATGGAGACTTGGTCATTTTTTCCATGAGGCAAGATTCACAAGTTTCTAATGATTAAAAATCATAAGGTCCAAAGAAATCTTCTTTGTATAACTTGTTAATCCTTGACTCACTTATATGACCTAATCGACAATGCCAAAGGAATGTTTCATTGGTATCATCTCTCTTTCTCCTTTTGTTTTAACAAGCAACACATTATCATTGAGTGATAGAGTTAAAAGACCATTCACAAATTTTTCCATTCCAAAGAAGTCATTTGAATAAGATATAGAGCATCCATTGCTCTCAACTTTTATTTCATAACCTTGTTTTAATAACAATGGTACAGATATAATATTTCTGACTACATTCGGAATAAAATAACAATCTTTTAATTCAAGTATTTTGCTTATAGGCAATAATAACAAGTAGGTTCCAATAGCTTCTGCATGGATGGTCTCTCCACTCGTGCCATAAAGCTTGAAGTCACCTTTCTCCAACCTTCTAATTTTGTGAAGCCCCTGCAAAGATTTGCATATGTGAGCCCCACATGCGGTATCCAATACCCATGAATCAGAAGTTGAAGAACTCAATGATAAGTTTGTTTGTATCATTAACAAACCTTTTGATGCTTTATCAGTATCCTGTTTCAAACTTGCCAGGTACTTCTTACAATTCTTCTTCCAATGTCCCTTCTTACTGCAGAAGAAACAAGATCCATCATCTGAAGACTTCTTTGCCTTCTTCTTCTTCTTGATGCTCCTTTTAGGGTTTAATTTTCTTTTTAAACCCTTCTTCGTCACCTCTTTCTTCTTTCCATCTATCAGAAGAAGATGAGCCTTTTCTCCCTTAAAATGGCTCTCAGCAGTCTTAAGCATGTTAAGTAGCTCTGGTAATGTAAGATTCAATTTATTCATGTGGTAGTTCATGACAAATTGTGAGAAGGAATCTGGGAGTGACTGCAAGATTAGATCCTGATTTAGCTGCTCGTCCATGACAAAGCCTAATTAACCTAATTGGGTGATTAAGTCAATCATCTTTAGGACATGAACCTGAACAGGCGAGCCATCACTCATATGTGCACGAAACAACTGCTTAGATATCTCATATCTTGCCATCCTACTATGCTCTCCATACAACTCTTTTAAGTTGAGAAGTATGGACTGAGGTTCCATCTTTTCATGTTGCCTCTGGAGCTCATTGCTCATTGAGGCCAACATGATGCACTTGACAGTCATATTGTCATTCTGCCACATCCTTAATGTGGCCCTTTCCTCCTTGGAAGCATCTTCTCCGATTGGATCTGGATCTGGAGAATCAAGAATGTAGGAAATTTCTCCTGAGCTAATGCAATCCTCAGGTTCCTCAACCAATCGACATAATTTGGTTCGGTTAGTTTATTAGCATCTAAAATGCCCCACAGTGATAATGATGAAGCCATTTAATTGTCTACAAACAAACAAGAACAATACATGAGCAGACCACTCAAAAATGATAATCACAATTAGACAAGGACTTTGAATCTAATTGTGTCTCCCACTATTTTCTTCGAATACCATAACCCTCTACTATGTTAAACGAGAAACCAATATCTGATTTCTTTAGTGGGGTTGAGATCCCAATTCCTTATAAATGCCTTGAGTTTGCTCAACAAACATTTATAAGTTCAAGGATAGGAAATTTCCTTTCCAATTTCATCAACATTACACTTGCCTCTAAGACACTTATAGCCTTGTGTTTGCACAACAAACAATAATGTCTTAGTTTAGTCAGACCCTTCATTCTATATAGTTATGATTGAATAATGTCACCCTTGAGTTTGCTCAACAATGTAACATTAACAAGCATACTATAAAGCATAATATGCACCAAGTCAAATTTTTACATCAACCCTAATAGTAAGCCTTGAGTTTGCTCAACAAGCCTACTATAGTTTTGATATAATTTTTGCTTTGTATGAAGGAAGGCATTTTTGTAGTGCATTTATAACTAAATAGCATTTCCAATTCTAAGGTTTAAACTAATCGGAAGGCATTTTTGTAGTGCATTTATAACTAAATAGCATTTCTAATTCTAAGGTTTAAATTAATCGAATTGGCCAGGCAAGTGGAAGAGGTGTGGGAGTCCCCCGTTCTTGCCTTAGACACCAAATAAATTTGGCCAGGTAAGTAACAGAACTAATTAAAAACCACATTCTCTTTACCTTCCCAGAACCACTTTTTTTAGACACCAATCGATCAATTAATCCCTAAAAAGGATTTGCTTCATGATAATATAACACTACAACTAAATATAATTTTTAGGAGGGCTTTTATCGTCTCAAGCACATCCTTATGTTTCTAAGTATCACATATCCATTTATGTGCATAGTGTGTCATTAATCTTACAACATAATGACAACAATACTTTTAAACATATTTCTAAATTAATTAGGGTTATAGTAAAACCCTAATCTTGTGGCATACAATCAATCAGTACATACTTCATCTCATCATATCAACTAATACGCATATTAGCCCTAATATGCATCACAAAAGCATATGATTAAAAAAATAATAATCATCCGTTCTCATTACTTGTTCATGGGATAAGATCACATCGGTGCCCTTACATATCATAGGAGATCCCATTGAATGGAAAGAGAGGGCCTTTAAAAAAACCTACTTGGCTCTTATGACCAAATGGCTATGGTGACTAACCCAATCCTAAGAAGTTACTAGGACATTGCATTATATAAAGCATAATAGTCAATTATGTATAACATATATTGCTAATTATGCATCAGAACATAATGATTTACTTATTTTAACAATCATAATAATAACCATTTTATGAATGTAATATAGTCATATCATTACATTATGCATATCATGCCAATTAGGTTAAACAATTCATAATAGATTAATTTGATTTCTTCTTGAATGCATGAAGAAGGCTCTGATACCACTGATGGGAATTTTGGGATGCTTGGAGGCATGCTTTTCATAAACTTTAATCATTTTGAAAAGCAACCATCGCCAAAAGCCCTAATTTCCAAGATCGCCTTTATGCAGTTCAAAAAGTAAATCAATTAAAATCTAAAATAAAAGGAGTAAGAAAAATACATGGATTGCTAAATCCAATAATCTCCAAGAGGCACACAAGTGTATCACTCCAAAGGTGATCCACACGAGAATCAATTCGAAGAAGCACTCCTATTTGCTTGCTAGAACCTTCCTGGTAGCCTTTTTATCATATGCAGCCTTTTAATTCCTCTTTGGACTTTCTCCTCTTCAAAAGTTTTCTAAAAGATTTCAAACAAGCCTCTACACACCCTAATAGCCTTTCTCTATCTTAACTTAGGGCCTTGTCTTAATATGATAGTGATATTAAGACAAGGGGAAAAGAACAAGGGAGAAAGAGGGTTTACGGGCTCTCTGTTTTTCTCTTTTTTTGTGTTCTCAAAATCCCATCTGCTGCCCCCTTAAAATAGAAACAAAGGGGCAGCAATGAGAGGCATTGGATGGAGAGAAAGGGCGTCATCCAAGGTGCATGAAGAAAGGGTGAAGACATTTTACGTGAGGAGCGCTTCTATCCGCTCCGAGGGGGCACCAAGGGTCCAAGGGGTCTTCGGTTCAAACCCCACCAAGTACATATTAAATATTTAATTATTTTATTAATAAATTTAAATAATATTTAATAAATTAAACTCATTTAAATTCAAAATAAAATGGTTCAAAAAAGGACTAAGGCCCCGGGTCAACCCAGACTAACTAAGTCAACCTAAACTAACCAAATCAGGCTGAAATTCGAATCCAATTCGAATTTGATCATCATAAAAAATCTAGAAAAATCCCATAAATTTAGATTAAACTCTAGATAGGCTGACCAACACATGGCTAATGTTAATTTAAATCCAACTTAAATTTATTAGCCTAATCAGCAAGCAAATGGACCTAAACAGATTAAGTCAGGAGCTCGGGTTAGCCCACATATGCTAGTATGCGATCTTGTCCAACCAATTAGGATCCAAAAATCCTAATAAAAATATTTTGAACTTCTTCAATTAATTCTCTATTATGTGTGACCATCTGGGTTCCTCATCTAGCCAGCAGTAGGTTTTTGATTTAGCCCGATTATGTATCCAACTATCTGAACAGGTCAAATTGGGCTAACTAAAACTGTCAATCTGGACCAACCTTCAAATTGACTTATGAAATCAATCTAATTGATTCATAAAAAACCTACAAGACAAGATTGACATCTAGCAATGTGTCATGCCTACCCAGAAGATGAGGAATTTGATAGAAATTACCAAATACCCTTTAGTGTCAAGTTACTGTGCAATTCAATCCTTTGATATTTCTTTATCCTGATTAAGTGATGGGCATGGGTAAATGTCAAACCCTTATACTTAATCCATTTGAATCTCTAATCATTAATGAAGACTCAACCGATGATAAATAAGAAAACCTTTTCTAATTTCATCATACTTTGATTAAAGATTTTCTGAGTCAACATTTGATGAGATTACTTGGGATAAATACTCCTCTTACTAGGAGTCATCGATTCCTTATTGACCTACTCATTACCTTCATACACAATCCCTCATATCTAGCATCACCCCGTACATAACCTTTTGTTATGAATGAATATGAACCAAAATATGGATTCATGTGCATAAGATACTATGGCGGTCTCAGGTCTAAGGATTACTTGCACAACTCTCACTTAGAGAACAATCTATTATGATAAGTAATTAAAACTTTCATTTGATGTTCTCCTGTCGGATCAATTCAGTGAACTCATAACCTAATGAGCATCCACATCTTTGTATTAGTGTCCCTACACAAGTGGTCGTGAGACCAACCACCCTCACAATCGAGCATGCATAAGATGTGCTAGTCTATTTGGATTCATCGATCCCCAAATTGATGATCCTATGACTAGGAATATTTTAGATTAGGGTTTATAGGTTTTAGGTCTCACTGTTATCTTTGTAACCCTAAAAACATTGTCCTATTCTATGGGGTTCATCATAAAAAATATAAGACACAGCATCTGATGAAATATAAAATTATCTCTATTATCATTCTTGAGTTGAAAGAAATTACAAATTTTACCACTGATACAACAACTGTGATTGGCTTTCAGGGCATAATTCTTTCAGAGAGCGCCCAAGCCGAGGAACGGGGGTGACCGCCAACCTGAGCCCCAGCAGCCTCCTCCTCTGAATCCTTCGGTCGCCGGCCACATTAATGTGATCAAGGCAGTCGGTAGCTCATCGAGCTAGTAAGATGATGAAGAAGGTTCAATGCCAAAGAGAGCGCGGACTAATGAGCTCTCCTTCTCCGATAACGACCTCCAGAAGATACAGTTCTTGCATGATGATGTGTTGGTTGTATCCCTCAATCTGAACAATTATGATGTAGACCGAATCCTTATTGATAGTTGGAGCTCTGTCAATGTTTTGTATCTCGATGTGTTTGTGAAGATGAAATTGCTCATGGAGAATCTCCACCCTAATGGGTTCATCGACGATGTTATTACCCTAGAGGGGGTCATAACCTTGACGGTCCGTGCGGGAACTTGGCCTTGCGCTGCCACTATTCATGCAAATTTTTTGGTGACCAAGCTTCGGTCGCCCTACAATGCAATCTTTGGGAGACCTGGCCTAATGTCTCTTGGAGCCGCTGTCTCTATTTGACATCTAGCAATGAAGTTCCCTACCGATGGGCAGTGGGAGTAGTTCGAGGAAACCAAGCTGTAGCTCGGCAATGCTTAGTTACCAGCCTTCAGTCTAGACTGCCCGAGGTTGATGAGCTGAATGCTCAGGAGGACTTTTCCGAGCAACGAGGAGAACCAGCTGAAGAGCTGGAGGAGGTACCTCTGAACGAAGCTCAGCCCGACCAAACCATAAGGATTGGGTCACTACTGAAAGGGAAACCCCAGTTGGAGCTGATTGACTTTCTCCGAAGGAATGCTGATGTCTTCGCCTAGTCCACTCTGATATGCCGGAATCAGCCCAGACATTCTCGTCCACCGTCTCAATGTGGACGAGATGTCCTGGCCGTGAAGCAAAAGAAAAGGAGCTTCGCCCCTGAGCGATAGAAGGCAATTGAGGAGGAAGTTGACAAGCTCATCAGGGCAAATTTCATTAGGAAGGTAAACTATACGAGCTGGCTGTCCAATGTTGTCATGGTGAAGAAGTCGAATGGTAAATGGTGGATCTGCATCGACTTCACCGACCTTAATAAAGCATGCCCGAAGGATAACTTTCCTCTCCCTCGGATTGACCAGCTTGTAGACGCCACTTTCGGTTATCAGATGTTGACCTTCATAGACGTATATTCGGGCTACAACCAAATCCGAATGGTGCCCGAAGATGAAGAAAAGATCGCCTTCATAACCGATCGAGGTACTTATTGTTACCGTGTCATGCCTTTTGGTCTGAAAAATGCAGGTACTACTTACGAAAGGCTGGTTAACAAGGTCTTCAAGGAGCAAATCGGCCGAAACATGGAGGTATATGTTGACGACATGCTGGTCAAAAGTAAAGAAGCATCCCAGCATATTGAGGATCTCTCTGAGAGCTTCACGATGTTTTGAAAATATCGGATGAAGCTCAACCCAACAAAGTGAGCCTTCGGTGTCAACTCTAGGAAGTTTATGGGCTTCATGGTTTCTCAGCAGGGCATTAAAGCCAATCCGCAGAAGATTCAAGCCCTTCGACAAATGGCACCCCCAGGATCGTGGCCCTCAACCGCTTCATGGCTTGGTGGCTGAGAGATGCCTTCCTTTCTTTAAAGCTCTTTGATCAGCCAAGAATTTCCAATGGTCTCCTGAGTGTCAGAAATCGTTCGAGGACCTCAAGAGATATCTCGGCTCTCCACCCCTCCTCAGCAGTCTGAATCTGGAAGAAATGTTATTTCTATACTTAGTAGTTTCAGAAGGCGCCGTTGGCTCAGTGTTGGTCAGAGAAGAGAACAAGACCCAAAAACTGATCTATTATGTCAGCAAACTACTCCGGGACGCCGAGACAATGTACACCTAGATTGAGAAGATGGTTTTGGCCCTGGTAACGTTGGTTCGGAGGCTGTGACCATATTTTCAGGCGCATTCTGTGACAGTCCTTACCGACCAACCCATCAAGGTGGTGGTTCATTACCCGAAGACATCAGGGAGAATGGCTAAGTAGGCCGTCGAGTTAAGCGAGCATGATATCTGATACCAACCTCGCCCGGCCATCAAAGCACAGGTTCTAGCTGATTTCCTCCTCGAATGTACCATCCCGAAGGATGGCTCCACTTCAGACTCCTCTGAGCATACGAGATCAGACGCCTGTGGCTGCTCCACATCGACGGATCATCTAATGCCAATGGCTCCGGTGCTGGCTTAATCCTTACCAGCCCAGAAGGGGTGACCTTCGAGTATGGCGTTCGCTTCTCCTTCCTAGCCTCCAACAATGAAGCCGAATATGAAGCTCTGATCGCTGGACTCCGAATCACTTGAGACCTTAAAGTGAAGAAGCTGAATACCTTTACCGACTCTCAATTGGTAGCCGGTCACGTGCAGGGCGAGTTCGAGGCCCGGGAGCCGAACATGATTCGGTATCTCCAATAGGTGCGGACTTACTTTCCCACTTCTCTGAATTTGAAGTCATTCAGATCCCAAGATCTGAGAATGCATGCACCGATCTATTGTCCTGACTAGCAACTATGGAATCGATGGATTCCGAGCGGAAGTTTCCCCTGGAGATTCTAGAAAAGCCCAGCATCGCGGAGGCAGACCGAGTGATGCAGGTCGAGGATGAACCATCCTGGTTCGATCCCATATTGAAGTATCTTAAAGAAGGGTCACTCCCAGTCGACCGAAAGGAAGCAAGGAAGATGAAATTACAAGCCACTCACTATGTGCTGATCGAGGATCAACTGTATAAGCGATCATTTTCCATGCTGCTACTCAAGTGCCTTCGCACATCTGAAGCTGATTATGCTCTTCGGGAGGTACATGAGGGAATCTACAGCAACCATCTGGGGGGCCGATCCTTGTTCCACAAGGTGCTGCGTCAGGGGTATTATTGGCCCACCATGCAAAAGGATGCTGACGATCTCGTCCGAGCTTATGACCCATGTCAGAGACATTCCAACATCCAGAGGCTCCCCTCCACCAATTTGGTCCCTATTTCCTCCGCTTGGCCCTTTACTAAGTGGGGCATGGATATCCTTGGCCCTTTTCCACTCGCCACAAGACAGAGAAAGTTCTTGTTTGTCGCCATCGACTACTTCACCAAGTGTGTGGAGGCTGAGGCAATTGCCCAGATAACCAAAGCTCGGGCCAGGGACTTCGTATGGAGATCCATTATTTATCGCTTCGGCCTTTTGCATACTATTATCACTGACAATGGAAAGCAGTTCGACAACCCAAAGTTTCAAGGTTTTTGTGAGGAGCATGGAATCTGCCATCGCCTTACGTCGGTAGGGCATCCGCAAGCCAATGGAGAAGCCGAAGTAACTAACCGGACCCTTCTTCAAGGGATCAAGGCTCGGCTTGCCAGAGCCCGAGGCAGATGGGCGGACGAGCTTCACCACGTCCTATGGGCCTACTGCACCACCCAGAGAATCCCCACTGGTGAGACCCCATTCCAGATGGCCTTCGGCACAGAAGCCATCATCCCCGTGGAGATAGGACTTCCTTCTCCGCGAGTGGAGAGCTACTCGAAGGAGGCTAACGATGAGCAGCTCCGCACCAATCTCGACCTGGTGGAAGAAATCAGAGAGAAAGCTCGAATTAGGGTTGCTGCATACCAGCAAAGAGTGGCTCGCTATCACGCCTCCAGAGTCAAAGGAAAATCCTTCTCATCCGGCAATCTCATCCTCCAGAAAGCATCTGTCTCCAAACCACTAGAACAAGGAAAGCTGTCTTCGAACTAGGAAGGCCCCTATCAAGTGGCGGAAGTCATCAGACCTGGCACCTACAAGCTCCAAGATCTGAGCGGGAAATCTATTCCTAGGATGTGAAATTCGGACAATCTCCGTATATACCACCAGTAGGGTACGCTTTCTATAGACTCGCCCTATTTACACCATCAGCATCCTGTCTCTATTATTCATGGCTCGATCGCTGCAATCATTTTTTCCGAAAAGTTATAATGAAAAATGGATGTTACTTACCCATTCTCGGCATGACCGAGCTATCTCCTTGAGTAGCAATATCTCTGCACCATGGCTGGGCCGAGTCCTATTCAACAAAGACTCAGTATAGTCAAGCACCCCCAGTACAACTAGGGGCAGAGTGATCTCCAAAACTTCATTCGGATTTGGGCAGCTTACAAGCCCCGGCCGGACCGAAGAGTGAAGAAAACTTCGACCAGATTCGGGCAGCTTACAAGCCCCGGCCGGACCGAAGAGCAAAGAAAGCTTCGACCAGATTCGGGCAGCTTACAAGCCCCGGCCAGACCGAAGAGCAAAGAAAACTTTAGCCAGATTCGGGCAGCTTACAAGCCCTGGCCGGACTAAATGGTGAAGAAACTTCGATCGGATTCGGGCAGCTTACAAGCCCCGGCCAGACCAAAGAGTGAAGAAAACTTCGACCAGATTCGGGCAGCTTACAAGCCTCAGCCGGACCAAAGAGCGAAAAAACTTTGACCGGATTCGGGCAGCTTATAAGCCCCGGCCGGCATCGAAGAATAAAAGCCTCAGCCAAAGCCGAAGTGCGTTACTTATTAAAAGCCTCGGCCAAAGCCGAAGTGCATTTCCATTTCTTATTAAAAGCCTTGACCAAAGCCGAAGTGCATTTTCATTTAAATCCTCGGCCAAAGACGAAGTGTGTTACTTTTTAAAAGCCTCGGCTAAAGCCAAAGTGCGTCACTTATTAAAATTTTCGGCCAAGACCGAGTGAAAAGAACAAATGTTTCGAAGATAATAGCAAACACAAAAGTTACAAAAATCCTCTTTTTCATTCATCACAAAAAGGGCAAAAAAGAAAGAAAAAGATACATGAGCCCTCACTGGGGCTTGTCATCTTCTCTAGGAGCTGTCGAGCTCTCCCCAAGCCGAGCTGGCTCGGCGATCTATCGTCGAAGGGATACTACTTCCCCCTCCAGCCGATTGTTGGCACGACGAAGGAGCTTGACCTCTCTCATAGAAATGGCCAGGTATTGTTCGGCCGCCCTCTGAAGCCGTTGGCAATCCGCAAACATTGACTCCAAGACCTCCCCATCAATGATTACCATAATGTAGCTCCCCCGGGACCCCCCACGGCCATTAGCACCGCTGCTTGGTGCCTTATTTGATCGCCCCTCACCTTCAGAAGCCATCTCAGAACCCAGAAATTTTTGGGAGATCTGCTGAAAAGATGACTAACGGAGGCATCCCCCTCATCCATATTTAAACCGCTCCTGGTGAATATTTTGATCATTCGAGCCCTTAATTTCAACCCGTGGAAACTCACCACGCATCGCCACCTCAATGGGCGCTCGTGGGAAATGAAGAGTTCCGCCCCTTGTCGAAGAGGATCATTAATAACATTGAGGCGCTCAAGGAGCTCCCTTCTTGGGACTAGACTCCCTTCGATCTACCGGACCCTTTCGAAGTAAATGTTCTCGAAAGTCTGCCAGATCCCCTTTTTATTGAATGTCCTTGAAAGTCTGCTAGGTTTCCTCAAATTAGGCATCCTCGAAAAAATGCAGAGAAAAGGAAAACGTGCATCAGCGACCAACGCTGGAGCAACATGGCTCGCCCTCTTCGAGAATGACCGATTTACAGGCTTCGGGTGCCCCCTCCATCGCTTGGGTAGCCCCCATCCTCTTTGGCCGTCAGCACCTGAATCTACAATTGCAGTAAGGGCCAAGTAAAATATCAAAAATCCTCGGCAACACCGAGTGATCTCTGTACCTTGGCGGGTCCAAGTAAAATGTGTTCATTATGAAGCCTTGGCCAAACCAAGCGATACATTATCCGATACCTCGGCTAAGCCAAGCGATATATTCCCTGATGCCTCGTGCTATATTATTTGAAGTCTTAGCCGAACCAAGGAACACTCACCCTTTCGAATTCCTTTTTGTTGAGTGCCAAGGCCTTGGAAAGCGAATTGATTGGAAGCATCCTTGCTCGAAGTTCGGCCGCCTCCTTCCTGGCCTAAGCACAGGCCTCGATGGCCAAACTAAGGCGCCAGATCAATGCCCTTGTGACCAAAGAATTCAGCAAAGAAAATACAAGTAAGAAGCTATAGTCCGACCAACCATGAGTCACGATCCCAATATAGTGACTTACTCGAGTAGCGTAATTTGAAGTCATCTTCATGAGAGTGACATTACAGATTTTGGCAAAAGGAAAGCATCCTTTGGTGCCCCAAGATGGCGGAAGGCCACGTCGATGATATTCTTGACCACAGATTCGTCCGTAGAGGAACCCTCCCCCTACGCAAAACGGACCTCATCAAAGCGATAAGCATATCATCCAACTCCGGGCTGTGGGCGGAGGAGCCCCCAACTAAAGGGTTGACCTGAGGAGCTTCGGACTGAGGAATCGTTCACCCAGCCTCCTCTGTCAAGACTCTAATCTGCTCAGCCTCGAATACCTTGGACTCAACTAAAGGAGCTTCTGCCCGAATATCCCCCTCACTCTGCGATGCTTCTTCCTCTTCCATCAACGCTCCACCTCCAATAGGTTCCGCTTGAACTCTGACCTCTCCTATAATACCCTCGAGAGCCGCAGAAGAGAGATCCTCGATGAAAGGCACCACGATTTCCGCCAGCCTCTCAACAGGCAGCTCTGTCAGAACTTTGGTAGCCACTACTGCCTCTCTTGGACCCTCCACCTGGGTAGGGGACTCTCCTATGTGTGGTGGACTTTTTACCACCGATGTCTGAAGTATCTCTTGTGAAGAGACCACCGGGTCGATCGGCGACGTGTCCTCCACATCATCCAACACGACTAAAATTGGGATAGGAGAAATCTCAGCAACTCCCTCCGAACTCCCCTCAGCCGTTTCCTCTGCCATTCTGCTTCCCTCATGCAGAGAGGGTTCCTCGACCCTGATTCGCATCCCCACTTCCTCTCTTATTAGGATGGAAGAGGGGCGGCTCGAACCATCCTTCTTCGATCCCTTTGGCGGGACCCAAAAGGGCAAGGCCTCTTCTCAGATTTTTGCCTTTCTCCAGAGCCAAAGCCCCCGTGGCGCTTGCCCAGTTTCTTCTTCATCTGGCCCACAAACACCGACTCTCAGCTGGAAACACATCCAAATGGGTCAATCTAACGGAAATAGCTGGGCATGCTGTCCGTCATGAACAAATAAGAAAAGTATTCTCACCTTGTGAATCAATAGGGCTGAGTTTGGCGGCCAAGAGGGCATCCTTTGATAGCAGGGTGCTAGCCGACACCACCTGACCGCCACAAAGGATCGCCAGATCCCTCTTCTCCTGTTCATTCAACTCTGTGTGCACCCTTGGATCCTTTACATAGCTCGACCATCCCCTTGGAAAATCTGAGCCAATGTTCCCATCGGCAATAAAAAATCTAGACTTCCATTATTTTATCGAGGATGGATTATCGACGATCATCTTGAATGATTTCCGGGGACCAACATACGACCATTCGGAACCCCTCCAGGAAACCAGGTTGTGGTAAACTCAGAACATGGAGAGAGTCGCAATCACCCTAGTGTGACTACAAAGTGAGATAAACCCGATAAGATTGCACCAGCTGTTAGGTGCCACCATTGTTGGGCAGATGTTGTAGAACCTCATCACCTCCTGAACCAATGGGTGAAGAGGAAATCGATGGTCGGCCCTAAAACTTTCCTCATAGAAGAAAGCTCCTAGACTCAACTCGGTTGAAACCCTATCATCGGCTTTTGGCACATACAGAACTACATCTCCTGGGACTCTATAAAGTCAGCGGATCCTCTCCAGGTCCTCTACAGAGATCTTCGAGGCAATATGGCTTGGGCCCTTCATGTCCTCCATCCAAGGAGCGAAACACAAGTAAATCTATGGGAAAGAAAAGAGGGAAAAGAGAAGGGTCTTGATGATAGGGACGAAGAGGCGTTGCGGAAGAAACGCCGCTCTAGCCTCCTTTCTCCCCTTTAAACAGCGCTTCGAAAGGTTGCCTTAAGCGTTAAGGCTCCTACAACGAGTGCCACGAATGCAAAAACCCTACCACGTGAGGCTCCCCTAATCACTGCTCGCAAAATCCGAAAGAGTTTCCTCCTCGAGCAACAGCAAATAATGATAGTGGATGGTCGGCCCATCAGTTTCGGAGCCATCATTACGGCTTTTCAAATCCTTCTGGATAGGATTATTCTAGACTCTACTCCCTAAATCTGAAGTTACACTTCAGACTAGGGAGTGGGGGGCATGTGATGAGGGGTAAAAATATCATTGCATTAATGTGCATATAATCCAAGACGTCGGGCTAGGGCTAGCCCATGCATCCTGTCGCATAGCCATCCCATCGAAAGGTAGCAATGAGTAGGCTACCCCCTCCAAGCAGCTTTCGTGCATCAGCTGACCAAGCTATTCTCATGCCTCGACTGATCGAGCTATTATCAGTTGGTTGAGCTATTCACCATTCCTTATCAGCCGAGCTATTCACCATGTCTTGCCAGCCAAGCTATTCACCATGCCTCGCTAGCCGAGCTATTCGCTATATCTTGCCAGCCGAGCTATTCACCATGCCTTGCCAGCCGAGCTATTCGCCATGTCTTGCCAGTTGAGCTATTCACCGTGTCTCGCCAGTCAAGCTATTCGCCGTGTCTTGCCAGCCGAGCTATTCACCATGCCTCGCCAGCCGAGTTATCCTTATACCTTGGTTCTAGTCTGAGTTATTCTTATGCCCCGGTCTGACCCGGGCACTCAAGTGCCTCTGCAGAATCCAGCGCGGGAGAGTTTAAATTCGTAAGATTCCAAACAAAAATCACACCCGAGAGTGGCCTAGAGTCATGGAGCCTACACAATCGTCGAATCTCAAGACATCAACCAGCTCTCCCAGCCGTCGATCATCTAACCAACAAGATACAAATCTTACTGACATCATAACAAACTGGATTTGAATCCTAATGACTTTCGAACCCATGATGCCTCGAAGGAATCAGGTGATCCTCTATAAATACAACCGTCTTCTGACTTCCCAGGTATACGTATTGGTTTACTGGCTCACTCTTCATCTACCTCTGCTCACCCCTTCTCACCATTAACACTCTGCTCAGAGCTCTCGAAAGGTCACCCTGGAGAGACTCTTCAGCGAGAGCTTTCTCCTCCTATTTGTTGATTGCTGATCCCCACTGACTTGAGCATCGGAGGGTCTTCCGCAGAGGGCCACCCCCAATGCCTTTCTCGCGTGAGGACTATTTTGCAGGTCCGCCCAAGAGGGAGCCCACTCTGAAGCTCGATCGTGCCCGAGTCGGAGGACAGATTTCAACACAACAGTTACGTTTGGAAAATAACATACTGAATGGATTCATTTGGACAGGGTTAATGGAATTTGATACTTCTCCATGTGTTTAATCTAAGCATGAATCCTATTCCAATTGAGTTGTGGGTCATTAGCAATTTAGAGATGATGGATTTGTCTTTCAGTAATCTTTCATGAATGACACCTGATCTCTTATCAAGCTGACACTTTGGTCATCCTTCATTGCTCATAACCACTTGAAAGGTCCAAGCCCAACAAGAAGCCAGATATTTTGTGTTCTGCAACTCGACTGTGGGTCCTCTCTCTCCCAGCATTGATCATGAGACTGTGATGCAAGAGGATGAAAGTTCCATCACACGATTTCCATTTTTCATGGGTTCTATAGTTGGAGGACTTATTTTGATTGCATGGTGATATGTTTATTGTTGCTGCCAAATCACTCCTGGGATGCGTCGGGTGAGAGATGAGCTTCTGTGCCTTCAGAGGAATGGTTGGATCGCTTCCTTCAGCCAGAAACCTATAAGAAAAGTCACAGGCCGGTTGTTCTGGCGGGGACCCTCCGACGCTTAAGTCAGCAATATGGAGAATAGAAATTTTTTATAAGAGAATAGAGATCAGTCCCCCCGCATTGTAAGCTAGGGTCCCTTTTTAGACCTATCTATGGGTATCTTTTACCCCTTGTAGTTAGAACCATCAAGTCCCCTCTTTTGTTAGGATAGGCTTTGTGAATGGGGCAGGTGCGCCGTTGCTGAGTGGGCATCGTAAATATCGGCAACTGTATGGTGTGTTGATAACTGCCCATGATTCTGACCATAACAGGTGGGCAAGTCGGGCTGTAGTTTGTGCTTTAAGTCATTGCACCCGATGTTCGGAGTTGATTCCACGAGAGTAGAGAGCATACCAAGACCGAGGTTGAGGTGGGGCCCGAGGCCGAGGCCAAAGCGGGACTCGAGGCTGAGGCCGAGGTGGGACTCGAGGCTGAGGCCGAGGCGAGACTCGAGGCCGAGGCTGAAGCAGGGCTCAAAGCTTGTAAGACCAAGGCCGAAGCCGAGGCCGATGCTGGGGTGAGGTCCGAGGTCGAGCCGAATCCGAGGCCGAACCGTGGCCGAAGCTGAGGCCAAGCCGAATCCGAGGCCGAAGCCAAGGCCTTGCCGAATCTGAGGCCGAGGCGAGGCTGGAGCCGAGGCCGAGCCGAATCCGAGGTCGAGGCGAAGCTGGACCCGAGGCCAAGCCGAATCCGAGGCCGAAGTGAGGTTGGGCCGAATCCGAGGCCGAAGCATTGCCAAAGCCGAGGCCGAGCTGAATCTAAGGCCGAAGCCAAGGCCGAGCCAAATCCAAGGCCGAGGCGAGGCTGGAGCCAAGGCCGAGCCAAATTCGAGGCCAAGGCGAGGCTGAAGCCGAGACTGAGCCAAATTCGAGGCCGAAGTGATGTCAGGCCGAATCCGAGGCCAAAGCATTACCGAAGCCGAGGCCGAGCCGAATCCGAGGCCGAGGTGAGGCCAGAGCCGAGGCCGAGCCGAATCCGAGCTCGAAGCTAGCCGAAATCATTTTGTTCAAAAAATCATGCGGGTCATTACCGTACCGTCTGATTGTGTGATTAGCCACATTAGATGCCCCCCCGCCCCCAAGCTTCATCCAGGCAGCGGCGAGCCATCGGGCGACCTACCAAAAATCGTCCAGCCACCGGACGGGCTTGTGTTCAGCACCGTCTGGCCGCTGTCGGCCCTTCTTCTCTTGCGAAGCAGTACCCCGAGTAGATTGCCTCCATCATGACTGCCCAGGAGATTATCAATCTCAGGGTTCAATATCAAATCCCTACCAATCTTCGTCTCTATCGTCCCCTTCCTGAGGATAGAGTAACCTCCTCCTACCCTGGTCAGGTCGCTCTTTACGAATCCTACTTTAAGGCTGGCCTTCGTATTCCTATCCATCCCTTAATACTCAACATATTAGATAGATATTCAGTAGCTCTAGCACAATTGGTCCCAAACTCTATTCGGACTCTTTTCGGCATCTTAGTGTTATGTCACATCCATGGGATAGAGGCTACTATTTCTCTCTTCTGTAGCTTCTACACCCTTAGGAAATAATTAGGGTGGTGGTCCTTCGCCCCTAGACCCACTAGATCCCTTAGACTATACCTTCCTTCTTCCATCAAAGGTTGGAAAGATAGGTTTTTCTTCGCCCAAATTGAGGGAGTAAAGATCGAGTGGGGAATCCCCGACACCGAGGCCAACAAGGACCCCACAATCCTTCCTAGAGATCAAGAGGCGTTTGGGTTGTTGATTACTGCCGACGTCCCTCGATGCAACCAGCTGCTAGCCGAGGAGAATCTTCGGCTAGCAGGCCTTATTCCTGGTGGTGGTGAGCAGCAATTTCCATTCTCGCTCTTTTCCTTTGTCCTTCGTCTTTTTATTTTTATAAGTTCTTTGACTTGCAGGCATGGCGCCCTCGCTCAAGACAATAAGAAAGGCTGTCACCAGGAAGAGAAAAGCACAGGAAGATGGGGCCCCTACCGAGAAGAGGGCCAAAATTAGGGTCGTTCGAAAGGCCAAGGCCGGAGATGCCTTAAGGAATGAAGTGGTGAAGGAACGACCTCGTTCGCCTTCACCAGCGCCGCCTCCGTCTCCCATCAATTTAACAAACACTCCTCCAGAATGGATTGAAGCACCATCTCCACCGCCCATGGCTCCCGAGGTGGAGCCAATTGACCCGAAAACAAGGCCAGTTCCAAAGGCCATCCAATCTTCTAAAGGTGCGATGGCCGAGATGCCTCCATAGGCTGAGGCGCAGAGGAAGCATTGCTGGTAGCTGTCCTCGTGTCAGCGCCTGAGGCGCCAGAGGAAGTACAGCCGGCAGCTGACCCCGCGCCAGCGGCTGCCAGGTCCATGGAGGAAGACGAGATCGATGCTTCCTTCCAATCCATTTTGTCTCACTATAGACGCTGGGCCGAGCGGACGATGTGTTAGGGTCCCCGGTCAAGGACTCCAAAACATTCACCAACTCCTCCGCGCGATCCGCTCTAACACCACAATCGATCCTCCTGAACCATTTCCAGTAACACACGAGCATGGTAATTAGGATCTAACACACAGGAATGAAGAATGCCTCACTGTTATTACGAAGAACGTGGTCTCAGGATTATTAGTCCTTCGAACCACCAGAACACAAGAACACTCGTACAAGGGTTATTAGCCCAAGCACGCCCAACTTAAGAGGTTATCAGCCCCCAAGTTTACTGGCATAAACGTGCCTATGCCTGGCCAACATTCATAAGCTCTCTAAGCTTACAAAACACCACCCTCCCCTATTGCTCCTGAGGAGTGCTTATATAGGCATCCTCAGGAGCTTCCAAAATCCTACCAACCCAATCAAATCAAATCTTGATCAAATCTTCAAGATTCTAAGGAAACAATTCGAAACAATTCCTAGAATCAAGGAGATTTGACGATACATGCCTAAAACAACTTAACTGAAAGGAAACTAATCTTCTAGAGTTTAGGAGAAACATCCTAAATCTAGAAGATATGATTTATTCAATCACTCTCCACAAGGAAATCAATCTCTGAAGATATCTCCATAATGCACTTGATCTCGCCGCCGTCCGCCCCCCTACACGGTGGTGCCGCCGCCATTCTCCTCCATGGGTGGTTATGCTCCTCCAATGCCCTAGGCTATGCTCGTTACATCCCGCTCGGTCACCGCTAAGACTGGTGGTGCTCCATCGCCGGAGGTGGCTGCTGTGGGTAGCCACTCTTGTTGACCCAATTATTGATTTTGATGATTAATAAAGGAATTGAGTATATTTATTGTGTTACTGATGAATTTAACAAGTGTTTCAGGGCTTAAAAATATTTGTTTAATCAAAAGGCATTTAGAAACATATTTTGAATCAAGTGCCAAAGGTAAGTTTCAAAATTCAAAACCTGGAGTCGACACCTAGAAAGCCTGGAGCCGACCCCATCGCCAATCAAATATCTTTCTAATTTTTTGATACGGTCTAGAGCCGACACCCAGAGTTTCGAAGTCGACACTTATAGTGTCTGGAGCCGACTCCAATACGGGGACAGAACGTATGATTTTTGACTACCTTGGAGCCGACACTTACAGTCTTTTGGAGCTGACACCTGACCATGGCGAGCCGACACTTAACTTTTTTGGAGCCGACTCCTCGACAAACTTAGAATTTTCTATTTTTGGATACACGACTTGGAGCCGACTCCAACCTGTCAGAAATAGATTTTTAAAATGCTAGATCAGCTCAAACCATAATATTTTCTTTTTACCTAACTTCTAACGGATATATTTTGTTTGGAAAAACTTTCTAGGTACATTCCAACGGCTAGTTTTCTCACCAAAAATGGATTAAAGGAAATCTATAAAAAGGGGGAAAAAGCTCGTTTTGAACATAACGGAAAAATTGGAGTGAATACAAATAAAAAATCCGAGAAGTCTTGAGCCTGAAATCAAAGACAAAAGTATCCAAGTTCAAATCCTTCCACTCCAAAAAGCTCAAAGAGAAATCCAAGGCGTTCAACTTGAAAAAATCGGAGGATTTCCCAAAAGAAGAAAAAGCTTTGTTTTGGTGTGATTTTCCAACTTCTCATCTGCAACATCTGTGAAGAATCAAAGCTGAGGCCTGATTCAACATCTCCAAAGAGAAGAGGAAAAGAAGAAAAGCTCAAATCCAATCTACTTCAAATAGGCTTTTCTAAACTTATTTATTTACTTTGAATATTTGCTCATTTGAGGAGCTATTTGTCAATATAAACATTATTCTTTCTTGTTTTTACTAGTTCAATCAGGGGGATTGAATTAGTGGAGGTAGTATACCTCGGGGCAAGCTAGATTAGCTTGTGTTTAGGTTTTGTGCTGGTGAGCCCGAGAAAAACCAGCTGGGTTCGTTGTGCACCTGAAAAACAACAAGTTTTGAGTTATGATCTTGTAAAACAACTCGGCTGTAATCTAGTTGATTATAGTGTGGACCCAAGTGAAACTTGGGAGTGGACGTAGGTGTTGGATACACCGAACCACTGTAAAATCATTGTGTTTGCCATGCCTTAATTGTCTCTATCTCTATCTCTTCATTTGTGATTGAAATCTATTCTACACTTAATTATTTCAAAGTTAATAGTTTTAAAAAGGTTAAAAAAAAATTTTA
Source organism: Calamus simplicifolius (assembly GCA_900491605.1). Taxonomy (NCBI): domain Eukaryota; kingdom Viridiplantae; phylum Streptophyta; class Magnoliopsida; order Arecales; family Arecaceae; genus Calamus; species Calamus simplicifolius. Next base: position 173,461 of record UESW01004032.1, read on the forward strand.
GAACCCAATTTACCCCTCCCCTCTTGGGTTGCCATCTGGGCCAACAATTGGTATCAGAGCAAGTGCTCATTTGAATTTGATCCAACGATCAAGAGCTAAAGATCCAAATGGTAGCTCAAGCTGGATCTTCATTTGCTGAAGGTCATTCTACAAATAGACCTCCTTTTTTAATGATTCCAACTATTCATATTGGAAAGCAAGAATGAGAATATTCATTCAAGCTTCAGATTATGAATTGTGGAGTGTCATAATTAATGGACCTAGCACACCCACACACGTAATTGATGGTTCTATTGTTCCTAAGCCCGAAAGGGATTGGAATGAGAATGATAGGAAAATGGTGCCGCTCAATGCTAAAGCCATGAATGTTTTATATTGTTCATTAGATGCTAACGAATTTAATCGTATCTCTACATGTAATTCCGAAAAAGAGATATGGGATAGATTAGAGGTTACCCATGAGGGTACAAATCAAGTTAAAGAATCTAAGATAAATATTCTTGTTCATAAGTATGAATTATTTAGCATGGAACAAACTAAAAGTATAGCATGCATGTATACTAGATTCACTGACATTGTAAATGGTCTGAAAAGTCTTGGTAAGACTTATACTAATTCTGAACTTGTTTGCAAAATTCTTAGGTCACTTCCAAGATCGTGGGAAGCGAAGGTGATCATTGGACCGGGAACCTACAAGCTGCAAGATCTAAACGGAAAGTCTGTCCCCCGGACGTGGAACTCGAACAATCTCCGTAAGTATTATCAATAGGGTATGTCCTCTATAAGTCCATTTTTATATACCTTATTATACCTTCCTATCGGCACGTGTTTTTGTAATTTGCAACATGAATCATCATGCATTACATTGCCAAAGATTGCAAAAAGAAACAGGTGCTGCTCACCAATCCTTGGCACGACTGAGTTACCTATCTGAACAGGAATTCTTTGAACCTTGGCAGGGCCAAGTAAAAAATCTCTGAACCTCGGCTGGGCCGAGCAACAAATTCTCCAAACCTTGGCAGGGCCAAGTAAAAAAATCTCCGAACCTCGGCTGGGCCGAGCAACAAATTCTCCGAACCTTGGCAGGGCCAAGTAAAAAAATCTCCGAACCTTGGCAGGGCCAAGTAAAAAAATCTCCGAACCTCGGCTGGGCCGAGCAACAAATTCTTCGAACCTTGGCAGGACCAAGTAAAAAATCTCCGAACCTCGGCTGGGCCGAGCAACAAATTCTTCGAACCTTGGCAGGGCCAAGTAAAAAAAAAAATCTCCGAACCTCGGCTGGGCCGAGCAACAAATTCTCCGAACCTTGGCAAGGCCAAGTAAAAAATCTCCGAACCTCGGCTGGGTCGAGTAACAAAACCTCGGCACGCCCGAGCAACAAGATCCCGAGCCTAGACAGAGCTGCGATCTTTAAAGCCCCGGCCAAGACCGGAGTGTGTAAACTTTGGCTAAAGCCAAGGGCTACATTCTGCCGCTAGAAACCTCGGCCAAAGCCGGGAAGCGACCTTAGTTATCAAGTTCCTCGGGCGAACCGAGTGATATTCCCGTGCCCTGATCGTGCCTGACGACCAAATCGTCAGCCAAATGAGCAAAACTCTCACGCCTTAGCTGCACCCCAGGGCGTCGTTTGAAGCAGGGTAACTTCTCGAATACCCTAAAAATGAAAACGAAAGAAAAAACCTCCTGATACTCCAGAAGAAGTAAAGGAACTCCTTCTGAAGAACCGCCTAGGTCCGCCACTGGTCCAAATAGAGACCAGTGACCCCCCAAGAAAACTCGGGTTCGGACTCGGGCAGCTTACAAGCCCTGACCAATCTAAACGGCCTCCTAAACTATGTTCAGATTTGGGTGGCCTACGTGCCCTAAACGAAACCCGCCTGTGATCTCCTAAAATCAGCTCGGACTTGGGTGATCGGAAAGCCCCAACCAACGTTCGCAAATGTTCTGGGAATAGCGGAATACACAGTTTGATAAAACTTTTATTCATTAATTTAAAAGGGGGAAAGACAAAGGCTGCAAAAGAAAAAGAAAAAGAAGGAGAAGCCCTTGCTAGAGCTCGCTATCACTCCGAAGCCAGCAAGTCCTCCAGGTGCTGAGAAAGCTCGGCGACTTGCTGGCGGAGTGACATTATTTCCTCCTTCTGCCGGTCCGCCACCCGCGTAGAGCCTCAACCTCCCTCGTGGTAACATCGACATATTCTTCAACGACCCCCTCGAGCCGCTGGCGGCTCGCGAGGGCGATGCCAGGGCCAGCCCGTCAACTGTAATGGTGGGATGGCCCCCACTGGATGTAACAAGCCGTTGATCACCGCCCTCAGGTCGTCAGATGATCGCTCTCCTCCTTGAGAAGCCATGACGAAAACTATTTTGAAACTAAACCAGAGGGGTGGCAAAAACCAGCACCCCCCGTTCGTATTTATACTTGTCAGGCGAGTATTTCGATCAGTCGGGCCGTAACCACCGACCTATGAGAACTCACCACGTATCATCGCTTTAATTAGCTCCTGCAGAATCCGAAAGGTCGTGCCCATTCCGAGTGAAATCGGTAATGCGGACGGACTGTTCGGGAACCCCCTTGAACAGAGTATCTCCCGATCTGTCAGCCCCCCGTAATAAATGCTCCCAACACTTCCCCAAGCTCTTTTAAGCTGGCCGCCTTTCGGGAAATGTAAAAAGAAAGAATTCCAGCACCTGGCAGTAATTCATCCCCTCGGGAGGGGTAACGTCATAAATGGAGAGCGTGACCATGCACCGCCCGTTCCACCTTGACGCCCCTCACCGAACGCCGTAGGGACCTAGCATTATGACTCATGGTGGCGACTAAGTCACTTCTCCGAGCCCCAAATCTCCGAACCTTGGCAGGGCCAAGTAAAAAATCTCCGAACCTCGGCTGGGCCGAGCAACAAATTCTCCGAACCTTGGCAGGGCCAAGTAAAAATCTCCGAACCTCGGCTGGGCCAAGCAACAAATTCTCTGAACCTTGGCAGGGCCAAGTAACAAATCCTCCGAACCTCGGCTGGGCCGAGCAATAAATTCTCCGAACCTCGGCAAGGCCGAGCCATAAACATTCGGGCTCCAATGGGGAGAGGCATAAATCTCCGAGCTTCGGACCAAGATAAGGAGCGTATTCTACCACCGAACAATCTCTAAACCTCCGTCTGGACCAGGGCTTGCAACCCCGACTAGTTCGGATAGCGCGGATCCTCGCCTAAAAAACGAACGGGACGCCTTGTACCCCACGGCCAGCAACAACAACTTAACAAGGAGAAATAGAGATTGAGAAACAGACAAAACTTTCTTTATTTCATTGCCATCAAAACCAATTACAAATGCCTGAGAGGCGTTACAAGAGCATTGAAATGCATAAAATAAAGACAAGCACAAGACTCGGGCAACTGCTCCAAAGCAGATCTGGGCAACTGTGATGCTCCGGCGTCCCGACCGAACCAGATAAGCCGCATCCAGTCAGCTCGAGCCGATAATGGCCGGGCGACATGGACCAACCGTTGCGGCCAGCTTCAGTCAATAATGATATCTCGGTGACCCAACCGAGATATCAGGGTGATTGGAAAGGGTGGACGGAATGCCACCCCAGACCACCCAACCGAGGGCCCCCCGGCGAGTAGGTAGGAAGCCCGCGGACCCTGGCACCGGAACGCTCTCCCAAACCGAGTGTGTACCGCCCCACCTTGCCAAACTCAAAACAAGGTACCTGCGGGCGGCACACTTCACCCCCTCCCCATGTGGCGAAAGATTCCCCAGGCGGGCGAGCCCAGGAATCCAAATCAGGGGAGGAGGAAAGTTCAAGCGAGTCATGGGGAGCCCGCGTGCACTTCCTACCGTACGTCCCCAAGGGGAACCACAAAGGTCACACGGAAGCACATATGTGCGCTCTCCGTGTGATCTCTGCGCCCCTCCTGTGCGCTCTCCATATGATCTCCGGGACTCATCCCCTAAGGGCGAGCCACTCTTCAGCAGCTCCTTCATCGCCCCAGCTATCCGGAGGCGAAGGGCTTGTGAAAGGAAAGCTCAGTCCTCCCACTCGCAACAGCAGAGAAATGAGCATGGTGGAAACTCTAATGGGAAAGAAACTTTGGGGATGACCTAACACGACCCCTCTTCCCCTTTTTATAGGCAAAAATGAACCGGGAACAATTACCAAGGCTATAAGCCCCGAGATTCAAACACCTGGGCCATGCCTCCACGTGGCCTCCCAGGATGAAAGCAGCGCCCCGCTGCGCGCCGAGCCCATCGCCTGAACCATGACGCATGCAAAGATTTCCCTTTGATCCCGAATCGCGATCATTAAACGCAGAGAATCGCCCACTGATCTTACGGAAACTGGCAGGTTCAGGAGATCGTCCTACAAAAGTAATGTCCTCCAATGGTAAACGGGTGCGTGCGCCGTACGCAAAACGACCTGCATGGAAAAGACAATGCCATAAAAGCCTTCCGAAAAGCGCGGACAGCTTTTTGCTCCCCACAGAGCCGTATCATCAATTTCGGTGAAATAAAAACCGATTACCTGCAGAACGGCATAGCGCTGGCAGGGCAGCAAAAAGCACGAAAACCGATTGTTCGTCGATGCTTCCCAAGGAAGTTAATCGCTCGAAGAACTGCAACAAAATTGAACATCTCAAAAAAAATCGTTAAGTTACATTGTCGAAAAAATTGGATCGTTAACCGCAAAAAAAAACTGGGACGAACTACGACAGCGAAGCCTTGGAAGCCACGCAAGCTCGTATCAATAGCAAAAATCGAATGAAATTAACCGGGAACCGATCCAAGCAAGAAATCTACCTGCTCCAGCCATCGGCCCTCGAGCCACCGACACAACCATATGTCGGTCGGCCCTAGCCGTCGGCCCTAGCCGACCTACTTTCGGCCCTAGCCGACCTACTTCACTCGTCGGCCCCGACCTAGCCCTAGCCGTGCCGTCAGCCCTAGCCGACCTACCTTGTCGGCCCTAGCCGACCTACCTCACCCGGCCCTAGCCGACTTATTCCGTCTGTCGGTCCAAGCGACCTACCCTATCCGTCGGCCTTACCGACCTACTTCGTTCCTCAAGTTTTAATTAATCTATTGCATCGCTCAAACATGAACCGAACCAGATCGTCTCTCGGTTCATCAGTCAAGGCTATCGCCCGCCTTGGCCCAGCCAATGCGTTCCTCGATCCTGAGATAAAAGCGACCAAAAGCACCAACAAGCCATAAGTCGCTTGCGATTGAGGCAAAATTTGGAGCAAAGACCGCCCAAGAAAAACACTCAAATGGAAGCAGAAAGTTCATTCATTAAAAAATCAGGCAGATTTTCAGAAAGCAAAACGTAGAAGTGCTTTTAAAGGCCGGGAACCACGTCAGTTCTGGAGGAACCCCCAATTACATCTGCAGAGGCATGACTTGATTCGCCCTTCTCTAATACCTTGCCCCTCGACGGCAGTCTGCGAATGTCCTCAGAAGCTGCGGCCTCGCTGGGACCCGGGGCGGCACCAAGGATCGGTATCCAAAGCGTCGACGTACTCATCCTCCTCTTCTCCCGGACTCACCGGCATCGGAGCTTTCATCCAGGAAAGAGAGATCCCATTCTGGTGCTCGCTGGATATCTTGTCTTGCACTCTTCCACTCCGAGTTGGAAGGCGTCAGCCGATTACGTCCTATTCGCCCTTGAGCATGGCGAGTTGTATCTCAGCCTCGCCACTTGGCCCCGCAATAAGGCAACTTGCCTCTCAGCTTCGACCTGAGCCTGCAGAAAAATGGTTTGCTCCTCGAACTCGCCGGCCCGCGCCTCGAGTTCTGAGCTCCTACCTCGGCTAGATGCAAGCTCACCTTGCAAAGCCCGATTCTCCGGCTCTAATTTTGCCATCTGCGAACCAAATCAGTCGGCATCACAAGGAACCCAAAAAGAAACTAAAAAGGGGGGAATAGATCGTACCTCCTCCTCTTGTCTGGCCAACCTTTTGGTCAGCTCCTCGGCCTCACCCCTGGCCCTTGTTCTATCAGCCCTAACCAACTCGACCCTCTCCTGGAGAGTGTTAATCCTCGACTGCTTATCTTCGACCTCTCCCCGGGCTTGGGATAGCTCGTTGCTCACCCGAGCTATCATCCCTTGGTGCCATTTAGCGCTGACCTCAAGTCAGCGATTTCGCCATCGCGCCGCTTCAGCTTCTCCTCTACCTCATCGAGCATTCTGGTCAGGCGTTTTCTCTCGTCGGCAGCCTCCTTCCCAGCCGACCCAAGACTCTCATTATGTTCTTTCTGCATCGCCGCCACCTCCTCAGAATGCTTTGACTTAACTCGAGCCAGCTCCAAGCACGCGTCATCGTTCTTCGCCAGGAGCCCCTGCAACTCCTCCACTTTATCCTTTTGCTTGGACGCTTCGGCTAGGGCGGCCTGATACGATGCCTTCATCCCCTCCAAACTTTTGTTGCTATGGCCAGGAGTTCCTCGAACTTCTCAGACACCTCTACTCGCGATCGGAATTCGGCGCTGGCTCTCCTGGCCTGAACGCTGGCCCCGTCGCCAAACTCAAACGCCAGCACATCGCCCGAGAAAGCAAAACACTCTACAGGATAAAAAATGAGTAAGAATATGCAATCAAGTCAACCGGAAAGTATCCACCACCCAAGAGTGGTGACTCACCCGCGAGGCATAGGCCCGTGTCATCTTCATGAGGGTCGTATTGTCAATATCGGGAAGAAGATGGACACTTTCGGCCATGCCCTGCTGCCCGAACGTGGCATCGACCAACTCCAAGTCGCAAACTTGTCCGCCGAGGGATCTGCACCGGGTACAAGGCCGACCTCATTAAAGCAGAAAATGCTCCTCAACGCCCATGTTCGAGCTACTGGGCTGGCCGTCTCCACCCGAGGGGTCAACCCGGGCAACCTCCAACTGAGAAGCCTTCAACTTCCCAGCTTCTTCTATCAGAACTCTGCTTGAGCCTCCTCAGATAATTCGGCCAACCCAAGCGCCAGCCTCCCCAAAACCCTTCTTGAAGGAGTCTCCATTGCGGGACTCCCGTCTCGCTGCTCCCTCTTCCAACCCGTCTCCTTCGGTCACAGTCACCTGCGTCTCCTCTGCAGGCTCTACCGGAACCTCTATCTGGCTTGCTTCTTGAACCGCTGCGGGCGACCCAACATCGCTACCCCCGGACTCTCCCGCAAGGGGCCCAAGAGGGAGCTCGCCCCGAGCCTCACCAACTGCGGCCGCTCCCTCTTCCTCTCCTACTGAGGTCGGGAGTAAACCGCGGTTGGGGAAAGCCCCCCAGAAACGAACTTCCACCGAATCCATCGCCGGCTCATCTTTCAAAGGGGATGCGGCCGGATGAGCCAACGGAATATCGTCCGAACTATCCGATAATTCCACCACAAGGGGACAAGGGATCCCAGCTGTCCTCCTCAAATCCTCCCTTGCTTCCAATGCTCCCGTCGCGGTCACTCCGACATCCGGCGAGTATCTTGCGGAAGTATGAGCCCTCTTCTCGGGCCTACTTCTCTCCGCGCCGCTGCTCTCCCCTGGGCGCTTGCCTCTCTTCCTCTTGACAAGACTTGACAACGTGGACCTCTTGGCTGCAAGAGTCGAAATATACAATTAAATCCAAACACGTTCGCCTGGATAACAAACAACGGAGAAGACGAAAGGGAGGACTCACCTTGCGGGTCCAGAGGACTAAGCCCGGCCACAAAAAGAGCATCCTCCGATAGCAAGTCATTGGCCGAAAACACCTGGCCGTTGCAGAGGACGTCCAGATCTCTCTCCTCTTGCTCGGACAAAACCGATGTGTTTCCGCATCTCGAACGAAATTTTCCCATCTTCGAGGGAAGTCGGAACCAATGTTCCCCTCAACGATGATGAATCGACTCTTCTATCCCTTTATGGAGGACGGCTTATCCACGATCATGTTGAAGGACCTCCGAGGTCCGATGTAAGGCCACTCTGATTTCCTCCCGGGTATTAAATGATAGCAGGCACGAAAAGAGGGAGAGTGGCGTGATCTGAATCTGATGGCACATTGAGATGAATCCGATGATACTCTGCCATCTATTTGGGCCACCATCGCCGGACAAATATTGTAATGAGTCATGATTTCCTTCACCAAGGGATGGAGAGGAAACCGGAGGCCTGCTTTCAAGCTGTCTTCGTAAACGAAGACCCCATGCTCCATATCTTGCGAGACCCTGTGCTCAGGTCCCGGCAATCGCAGAATGACATATGGGGGTATGCCATACCTCTGGCGAATCCTTCCCACATCCTCGGCAACGATCTCCGTAGCTACGTCGTCGGGACTCATCGTCATCCTAGCTGGAAAAAGCACCAGGCGAAATGGCGAACGTTGCAGAAGATGAGACTCTCCAGAAAATAGAATGAGAGAATATTGCAAACAGATACAGTGCTGCTATCGCTTTGCTTACCCCTAAGGAAGCCATCTTAAGAAGGTGAGGCGCTTTGCCCGAGGCATCCAGAACCGCCTTGATAAACATCACGTTAATCAGGATTTGCTACGTGGAGTTTCCCCAACCGTCGCCCCTAGAGGAGCCTTACCCACGAAGGCATGATGACCCCACCGCATTAATTAGGGCATCATTGTGCGGGCTGTCTAAACCATATCGTCCCATCCAAAGCGTGCCACCTGGACTTATACTCCCTATGCCCGAACCTACGCTTCGAACTCGAGAGTGAAGGGCATGTGTTGGGGGGTAAAATCATTATTGCATCAATATTCATGCGAGGAGGCTAAGACCGACCCCATCCCTTCGCCCGCCATGATGTCCCCGAGCTTCCACAGCTCATCTCCACCGAGCTTCCATAGCTCAGCTCCCCCGAGCTTCCGCAGCTCGTCTTTCCCGAGCTCCCCTAGCTGGCTTCCCCGAGCTCCCCTAGCTTGGCTTCTCCGAGCTTCCCTAGTTCGGCGCCCCCGAGCTTCCGCAGCTCGGCTCCCCCGAGCTTCCCTAGCTCGGCTCCCCCGAGCTTTCACAGCTCGTCTTTCCCGAGCTTCCCTAGCTCGGCTTCCCCGAGCTTCCATAGCTCGTCTCCCCCGAGCTTCCCATAGCTCGGCCTCCCCGAGCTTCCTATAGCTCGGCTTTCTCCGGGCTCCCATAGCTCGGCTTTCTCCGGGCTTCCATAGCTCGGCTCCCCCCAAGCTCCCAGTAGCTCGTCTCTCCCGAGCGATCCACGATCCGATACTCACCCCCGTGGAACTGACGCAGGAGAGCCTAGACCTATCGTAACAGCATCTCAGGAAAGAATGATGTTGAAGAGTTGTCTAGAGCCTAATACGGATACCTAGGACCTACGTACCCACCAGATCCCAAGCCATCAAGGAGCTCTCCTAGCCGTCGATCCCTTAACAAACAAGATACAGATCCCAACGGCCCCACAATGGCCTGATTTGATCCATCTCCATATCCTAACAACCTTCGAACCTTCCAGAAGGCGCTCAAGATCCAGGTGACAACCTATAAATATGACACTCCCAGATTCCCTCAGGTATGCGCTCACTCTCACTCTCTCCCACTCTCGCCAGCTGCTCGTCGGTGCTCTCCCCTCTAGAGCTCCCGATCGGCCGCCCCTAGAGAGACTCCCCGAAGAGATCCACCTCCCTGTTTTCTGATTGATTGCCGATTTCCCCCCACTGACTTGAGCGTCGGAGGGTCTTCCGCGGAGGGCCACCCCCAATGCCTCTCGCGTGAGGACTTGTGTGCAGGTCCGCCTCAGGAGATCGACTGTGCCCGAGTCAGAGGACGGATTCCAGTGGCAACAGTATTCAAAAGCATTTACAATTAGAGGTGGACATTTGGTCAGTTCAATTCAAGCTGAATGAATTATACGAATTTAATTACATTCTTTTTTTTATGGTTATGGAATCACCGTGTAGGCTTTATGTGAAAAATCTGAAATTTTTATTTTGATCCATTTTATATTAAAATTTGCATTTATGACATTTTTTTGGGCTTTGGGACTCAAAGTTTTACTTTTGTAAAAGCTCTTTGTGCATCGCACTATGCACGGTGAATGACCATGAGCGTATGTGGTCGCATATGTTCAAAAATATTTTTATTCTTTTTTACACCGCATGCACAGCTACACGCATGCGTGATCAATCATCGTGCGCAGTGCAGAAGGACTTTTCCTTACTTTTGAGCCATGTTTTGGACCTTTGGACCAAAAACTTCAATTTTTCAAGGAATGAACAAGAAAAGGTGAAGAACATATGGGCCTTTTTTTGTTTTTGTTTTTTCAGTTTTTATCCTGAAAAAAAAAAATCAAAACCAAATAATCAAAATTATTTTTGAAAAGATTGAACCAAACTGAATTGGAAAAAAAATCAAATGGAATTGGTTGATTTTTCGTTTAACCAAAGTTATTCTCATATCTAATTTTCAAAATTTTCAAACCATGTGCATTGATATATTGATGAAATTCAAAGAAGAAGGAGAAGAAAAAATCATTCCAAGAAAAGCTTTCTTGTTCTAACTTCTAAATCATTAGAACCAAAGTTAAGATGATTATTATTGCCAAGACACCTCCTTGTTCGTCGGTGAGTGTCCGATCACTTTTTTCAGTTGACCAAGGATCTTTTGATAGACTTCGCTCGATTAAAAACTTATAAGTCCTTGGGCTAGGAATTCCGATTGAAACACTTTGATGCTCAAGTCAATACTGTAGGCAATAGCCGTAAGCTTGAAGGAAAGCTTGAGAGTCTTAGCCAAAGATTCTTCTATGAGTGTGTATATGTCTCTTACCTTGTCGAAGGTCCCTCTTACCCATTTATGGAAGTTCATGGAGCTCGTAGAGTAACTGAATGCTAGAGCGTAGCTCGCAACATAACTGAATGCCAGAGCATACGTTATGAGGCCAGGGTGGCCATAACTGAATTGGCGGGATTTGCTTCCCGTATGGCATAGCAGAATTGGCAGGATTTGCCAAGCTTCAGCGATCGTTGCATAATTAGCAAGAATTGTCTCCCGTGTTCATGGTGGAGGGAATATCTCCATTGAGATTCAGGATCGTGGGAAGATTGTGCAAACCATTATGGGTAAAAAGGGTCATACAGTAGGCCCCATAAGGGATCCTACTAGGTTGGCCAACTGGAGATCCTACTCGGATGGCCGACTGAAGGTTCTATCGAGATAGCTGACTAGAGATTTTACCCGGATGGCTGACTGAGGGTCCTACTCGGGTGGCCGACTAGAGGTCCTACCAGGTGGCCTGGTCAACTGAAGATCATTTGGAAGTGTTATCATCACTGTTGATGGTTGTAACTCGAAAAGGCATCCATAAAGTTGAGGAGCTCATGGCCGAACATGGCATCGACTAACTGGTCAATTTTTGGCAACGAAAAATTATCTTTCGGACATGCCTTATCCAAGTCGATGTAGTCGATGCAGATCCTCCAACTCCCATTTGCCTTCTACCTCTCGGGGATGAAAATCCATTTCTTCTGTCAAACTAGCCGATATTTCAAATCAATATTATTTTTATGGGTGATGACCTCAGAAGGGATCCCGGGCATGTCCAATGCGGACCATGCAAAGACATCCAAATTGGCCCACAAAAAGGAGAGCAGTCGATCTCTTTCTTACATAGGCAAAAGTGCACCAACTTGGATCGTCTTTGCTGGGTCGTCTCTCAGTGGAAACATCAGCAAGTGTTCCACCGACTCCCCTCTTTTCTCTGATTCCCTCGGATCCAATAGTCTTGGAACTGGTGGTGTACTCATTTTTTGAGGGCTGAGAGCCATGAGATAGCACAGTTGCGCCAACTACTGGTAACCACGCATCTTGCCGATTCCATTTTTGATGAAAAATCTAACAAGAAAGTATTTAGTTGAGATGACTACATCCAGTTCATTTAGACCGGGACGCTCAAGTATGGCGTTAGGTCAATGGTACTTGGACAACAGAAACTTTATGAACAAGGTGCTTTTGTAAGGCGAAGTTTCGGCCATAATGGGGAGGGTGATTTTACCTTCAACCCTTACAAAATCTCCTATGAATCCGACTAGGGGAGTCGACACAAGTTCGAGGGAGTCGAAAGAGAGGTTCATCCAAACAAAAGCATCGTAAGAGAGGATGTTTGCAGAGCTTCCACTGTCAACTAAAATTCTCTTTACAGGTTCCTTGGTGATCATCATAGAAATGACGATGCCATCATTGTTGGGGTTGTTCACCCCTGCTAGGTCCCTTTCAAAGAAAGGAATTACATTTTCTACCGCTTCTTCCCTTCATGGCCACTTGGAGGCATGGCCTACCCCCCAAGAAATCATGCCGACTATTCTCTCGGTTGGTGCATTGTCGATGTTAGCTTGGGCAGGTGAAGGGCCCGCCGAACATGGAGCAACTGGGGGTCCTCCTTGGACGTACTTCCTCAGGTAGCCGCACTGAATTAGGTCTTCAATGGCATGTTTCAGATGGCAGCACTCCTCCATATTGTGGCTGTAGTTTCGGTGGATTCGACAATACAGATTCTTGTCCCAGGCAGTTGATGGTTTCAAAGGAGGGGGATGCTTGAGGTATTGCTCCCCCTCGATTTCCATCAAAATGTTTGCTCTGGTGGTGAGAAGAGGGGTGTAGTTGTCTTCCTTGGAAGCAAAGTTTTTCTACCAGATATCCGACCGGCATGGAAGCTCTGGCTTCTTGGGGCGGGACCCATTTAGCTCTTCACAAGCTTGCATCTTTTTGGGCCTCTTGTCTGTCTCTCTTCTCGTAGAGTCAGCCTTATCGGTACGGATGTACTTCTGTGCATAACTTAGAAACTCTACGTAGGACTTGGGAGTCATCTTGTCAAGAAAGTAAGTGAAGCGAGAGGGGTAAAGATTATGCTTCAGAGCCATAGTGGCCACAAAGTTATCGAGGTGATAGACCTCAAGGGTGGCCATCTTGAAGCGAGCCACGAAGTCTTTAAGAAATTCTTCATCTTTCTGTCGAACAGAGAAAAGGCTATCCGCTACTCGTATGATCTTCTGGCAGGCATCGAAGTGGGTCAGAAAGCTCCTCTCCAGCTGCTTGAAGGTGTCGATGCTGCTCGGCTTGAGATAGGAATACAAAGCATGGGCGACCTTCCGAAGGGTGGCAGGGAAGGCAATGCAGAGGAGGGCATCGGTAGCCCCCTAGACCTGCATGAGAGCCTTGTAGCTCTCTAGATGGTCAAGTAGATCTATAGTGCCATCGTACGGATCCAACTGTGGGAGGTGGAATCGATAAGGGACCAATTCCTCCATGATGGGGCGAGTGAGAGGGGGACGAGAGTCGTAGTCCCTCTCTGGCTAATTAGTGAGCCTGTGGCTAAGTTCTTCCAACCAGGGTTGTATTTGTCAAGGCGTCGCTCTGCCCTGCGGTTGATTGGTCCGTTGATGGACCCCTCTAACTCAGGAGATGAAACATGAAAGGGTAGATGCTGGTGCCCCCAATCAGGCTCCTTCTCGCACTGCCGCCCATAGGAAGGATGATTGTCAATACGGCAAGCGGGAGACCGAAGCCGTTTGGGGGCCTCGCGATGGTGGTGCTCTTGTTGATGAGCTTGGTGGCTATTCTAATGGTGCATCGGTGAGGCATGGCGACGGTGAGCCTCCTAATGGGGAGATCTCTCGTGAGTAGATTGGTGGTTATCACGAGCAACGGCTATAAAGGGTATAGAAGTCCTTGGTTGATGTTGTATAGCCATGGAGTGATGCTCCTGCAACTCTTGGATAGCCACCACCAGCGCTTGAACTTACTGGGTGAGGATGGTGAGCCGATTCGGCTGGATGGTCTGAGGTGGTGGTGATGGTGGAGCAGAGAGGTCGGCCTTCTACTACTCAACTTGTTGTGTAGACTCTCCTACGTGGCTAGTGGAAACCTCTTGAACATGCGTCATCACCATCTTTAACTTGGAAGGGGTGGGATCTACTAGCCGGTATCACTAATCCATGCTGCCCCCCTACTTGGTGCACCAATCTGTTATCATCAAGACACCTCTTCGACCGTTGGAGAGCATCCGATCACCTTCTTCAGTTGACCAAGGATCTTTCAATAGGCTTCGCTCAATCAAAAACCTGCAAGAAGTCCCTGGGACAAGGATTTCGGTAGGGACACTTTGATGCTCAAGTCAATTCTCTGAGCAACAGTCGTAAGCTTGAAGGAAAGCTTGAGAGTCTTAGCTAGAGATGCTTCGTATGAGCATGTATATGTCTCTTACCTGATCGAAGGTCCCTCTTACCCATTTATGAAAGTTTGTGGAGCTCGCAGTGTAACTGAATGCTAGAGTGCAGCTCACAGCGTAACTGAATGCCAGAGCATGTGTTACGAGGCTAGGGTGGCTGTAATTGAATTGGCGGGATTTTCTCCCTGCATGATATAGCAAAATTGACAGGATTTGTTGGGCCTGAGCAATCATTGCAGAATTAACAGGATTTGCCTTTGTATCCATGGTGAAGGAAATATCTCCGTTGAGATTCAGGATCGTGAAAGGATTGTGTGAGCCATTATGGGCGAAAAGGATCGTACATGTGGGTCCCACAAGGGATCCTACCCGGATGACCAATTGGAGATTCTATCCAAATGGTCGATTGGAGATCTTACCTAGGTGGCCGACTGAAAGTCCTATCTGGATGGCCGACTGGAGATCCTATCTGGGTGACCGATTGGGGGTCTACTCGGATGGCCGACTAGAGATCCTACATGGATGGCCGATTAGGTGTCCTACTTGGGTGGTCGACTAGGGGTCTTATTCAGATGGCAGACTGAAGGTCCTACCCGAATAACGGAGTGAAGGTCCTACCCGAATGGCCTGATCAACTGGAGATCATCTGAAAGTGTGATCATCACCGTTGATTGGATATTGCTCCATCAATCCTGTCAATAATATTATCATTGACTTTAGAAATTAAAAAAAGTTTTAAATTTTAAAAAATAAAAAACTGCTCATGTGAACGTGCATGGAACACGATTGTTTATATTTGAGTTGTCTACATTGGGTTTATAAATAAGTTTAAGAATTTAAAATGGAATGAATTTAAATTTAAATTTAAAATTTTTTCTTTTAAGATTATTTTTATTATTTATTATTATTTTTAGCATATGAAAGAGTTGTTGAATTAGTTTTTTATATGATTATGCTTGTGATAGAAGATTTGAATCGAATTGGATCATTATTTGAATCGAATTGAATCATTATACTTTATCAATAAATCATTTACAGCTGCACGAAGAGACGAAAACTAATTCTTAAAGCAGTGTCTAACACATCTCGATTCAAGTATGGATCTTAATTTTTTTATTTAAATTTTACATATAACCTTTAGATTTAAATTTCTAACAACTTTTAAATAGTTTAAAATTAAAATTTATTATTATTTCCTGCAATTAGAACAAAAATCCCTTGTACGGCGTTTAAACACAGCTTCTGCAACCACTCGTTCCAAGGAGATTGCCGGGGAAACATCGTTGCGTCCCATTGAAACCTTCCTCGCATTACAAGCAAATCCACCGATGTTCCATGTAGGCTTTAAGAGTCGCGCTACAATCTCGATCAACATACATACATACATAAATAAGATCCTACATCCGGGAAAGCAAAATAAAAAATAATAATTAGAAAAAAAGAAAAATCCTAACGCGGCTCCTCCGCCGTCGGGCTCTTCCTCTCGGTGTCGACGGACACGTGGCAGCTGGCGCGGCAGGTCGGACAGGAGCTCCGTGCGGCGAGCCACCGCTCGATGCAGCGGACGTGGAACCCGTGGTTGCACGGCGCCGGGACTTTCACCTCGTCGCCCTCCACGAACTCGGCGAGGCAGATGGCGCACTCCGCCCCCGCCCCGGCCAGCCTCGTCCCCGCCGAGAACACCAGCGTCGGCCCCACCGCCTCCGCCACCGGCTTCTCGGGGTCCGCCGGCGGAGCGTGGCGCCGGGCGGTGGCGCAGAAGATGAAGCGGATGGCGGCGCTGAGGGAGAGGGCTAGGAAGAAGCCACCTAGGAGGGCGGCAAGGAGGATCACCATGTTTACCCCGAAGTCGCCCGCGCCGGAGTAGGGGCCCCACTTGCTGGACGGTGGTGGTGCGGCGGCGAGCGGCGGCGGAGGGGAAGAGAGGGACGCCTCGCGGTAAAGGACCGACATGGTTGCTTCCTGCGCTTAGAGAGAGACAGCGAGTGAGAGATAGAGCGAGAGAGAGAGATGAGTTGGTGCGTCCAATCGAAGCCGAGCACATAGAATTTAAGGCGAGAGAACGATGGGTTTGGTAAATACGTGGGCGACGGCGCGGCAGGAAAGCAGAAAGGTGATACTTTTCCGGTGGGGCTAATTTCCTTCACGGCGTTACTGCTGCTAGGTGCTGCCGTCGGTAGGGAAGGTTTCTATTGAGGGGTAAAACTATCATTGCGTTCATAACCATGCAAAGGGCTAAGATCAACTCCATCTCTTACCTATCACATTACGTCTATGAGGAACGAGCTGACTGATATAGTCCAGCAGGTCGAGCAACCCGTAGCTCGGTTTTCGCAAGCAACCCATAGCTCTGTTTTCCCGAGCCATCCATAGCTCGGCTTCCTCGAGCAACTCATAGCTCGGTTTCCCCGAGCCATCCATAGCTCGGTCCTCCCGAGCAACCCATAGCTCGGCTTCCCTAAGCAATCAATAGCTCGGTCCCCCCAAGCAACCTATAGCTCGGTCCCCCCGAGCAACCCATAGCTCGGCTTCCTCGGGCAACCCATAGCTCGGTTTCTCCGAGCCATCCATTGCTCGGCTCCCCCGAGCAACCCATAGCTCGGTCCCCCCGAGCAATCCATAGCTCGGCTTCCTCAAGCAATCAATAGCTCCGTCCCCCCGAGCAACCCATAGCTCGGCTCCCCCGAGCAATTCATAGCTCGGTTTCCCCGAGTAACCCATAGCTCGGCTCCCCCGAGCAATCCATGGCTCGGTCCCCCCGAGCAATCCATAGCTCAGTACCCTCAGCAACCCATAGCTCGGCTTTCCCGAGCAATCAATAGCTCTGTTCCCCCGAGCGACCCCCGAGCAATCCATAGCTCGACATGCACCTCCGCGGAACCTGGTGCGAGAGAGCCCAAGTCTAGTGTGACAGAATCCCAAACGAAGAATCATATCGAGGAGTGGCCTAGGATCTGCAATAACGGCCTAGGATCTGCAATAATGGCCCAGGACCTACGCAGCCATCGGATCTCAGGCCATCAGAGAGCTCTCCCAACCGTCGATCCTTCAATGGACAAGATATGGATCCCACCGGCCTCATAATGGCTTGATTCGAATCATCTCCGTATCCCAACAACCTTCGAACCTTCCAAAAGGCGCTCAAGATTCAGATGATTGCCTATAAATATGGCACTCCCAGATTTCTCAGATACGCGCATAAGCCCCCGTACACAGCTCCTGGCTTACTCTCACTCTCACTCTCACTCTCTCTCTTTTACTGTTCACCCTTCTTCTTCTCCACCGTCGGCGCTCTGCACGAGCTCCCGATTGGTTGCCCCTGGAGGGATTCCCCAGATAGATCCTTCTCCTCATTTCTGTTGATCGTCGATCCCTACTGACTTGAGCATCGAAGGGTCTTCCGCGGAGGGCCACCCCTAATGCCTCTCGTGTGAAGACTTCTGTATAGGTCCGTCTAGAAAAAAGTTCGATCATAAGATTGATCGCATCCGAATCGAAGAGCAGATCCCAGCGGCAATCGTTTCTATGCGGGGAAGCTCCGTCCACATCCAAGGCCTGATCTTCTCCTATACGTCCCTGGCTTTATCCAAACGTGCGGCTGGAAGGCAGGAAAAAGAAAATAAAAAAGCAGTCAAACATTCTAAAGTAAAAAAAAAAAATTTAAGTTTTAAAATTAAATGTTTGTAAGATATATGATCTTTACGAGTTGCATGAATCACTGAAATGGCACCGGTGCTAAACATGTGCGATGCTCGTCAGTCCCATGCATGCAAGGCCTATCGTTAAATGTTGGAGGCACCAAACTGCATGCAAAGAAATTAAAATTTTACATATGATTTTAAAATATGATGACAACAACAACAGAGTTTTAATTTAAATTTAATATTAAAATTTTTTATTTTATCTAATTTAAAGTCGTATCTTCAATAATAAATCTTAATGGAACTAAGCAGGTCTTGATCCTCTTAAAATTTTGAAAAACTTATTGCTTCATATAAATTTTATAGTATATATATCATTCTAAAACAAAATTGATGGTACATAATCCTAAAATAATTGTTTCCATTTTTAGTATGATCCCATCAGCAAAATGTTTCAAAGTTTGTTACTGCATATCTTTCATAAACATTTTAAATATTTCTTTATCAATTCCTTTAAAATAATTTTCTGTTTATCTTTACTTTTTTTTTTCATACATTAAATCACTCCTTAGCACCAATACATCCCTAAATTTATGTTACATATATATATATATATTTTAAATTGTTTTTCTTTTAATTTGTTCTTAGTATATATGATGGGGCCGGTTGACCCCATGGGCAATAAAGACAGCAATTTTTGGATGGCATCCTATCGAGACGGCCATCCTTAGCGGCCTTCCCGAACAGACGGCCTTCCCGAACGGCTTAATTCCTAGGGGGCCTCGCTACTCTACTCGGCTTTCTTTTAAAGGACACAATGGATATTTAATTCCATCCACGAGCATCAAGGTATTTATTGCCTTATTCTCAATTATGGATGCCATGTTAAGCCCCTTGCATCCGCGTCGGCCTCAACAACTCCTGGCATCGGCGTCAGCCTCAACAACGCCTTAGCGTCGGCCTCACGTCTCCGCCTTTTGCCGACGTGCATCCACTTGCTAGGCAATTATTGCCTTATTCTCTCCCATATTTATATCCTTTATGGCCTCAAAGGCCACGATTATCCAGGCATTTATTGCCTTATTCTCATTTATGGCTGCCACGTTAGCACCCTAGTGTCGGCCTCAACAGCGTCGGTAGCCTCAACAACGCCTGGCATTGGCGTCGGCCTCAACAGCGTCAGCGTCGGCCTCAACAGCGTCGGCGTCGGCCTCAACATCGCCTAGCATCGGCGTCGGCCTCAACAGCGCCTAGCGTCGGCGTCAGCCTCAATAGCGTCGGCCTCTAGCATCGGCCTCAACAGCGTCGGCATCGGTCTCAACAGCGCCTGGCATCGACGTCGGCCTCAACAGCATCGGACGTCGGCCTCAACAGCGCCTTGGCGTCGGCCTCGCGTCTTCGCGTTGGCCTTCTGTCGACGTACATCCACTTGCTAGGCATTTATTGTCTTATTCTCTTCCAAATTTATAGCCTTTATGGCCTCAAAGGCCACGATTATCCAGGCATTTATTGCCTTATTCTCATTTATGGCTGCCACGTTAGCCTCTTGGCGTCGGCCTCAACAGCGTCGGCGTCGGCCTCAAAAGCGCCTGGCGTCGGCCTCAACAGCGTCGGCCTCTGGCATCGGCCTCAATAGCGCCTTGGCGTCGGCTTCTGCCGACATACATCCACTTGCTAGGCATTTATTGCCTTATTCTCTCCCATCTTTATGGCCTCAAAGGTCACGAGCATCCACTCGCCCTAAGGCATTTATAGCATTCTCTTGTAATTATGGCTGCCACGTTAGCCCCTTCGGCCTTGGCTTTTTCATTCGGCCATGAACAGCTTCGGCCTTTTTCCCTATGGTCTCGGCCTCAACCCCTTGGTCTATTCCCCTCGGCCGTGAACAGTGTCATGCACGTGAACAGTGTCGCTTCGGCCTTTTTCTCTATGGTCTCGGCCTCAGCCCCTTGGTCTATTCCCCTCGGTCGTGAATAGTGTCATGCACGTGAACAGTGTCACATGAACAGTGCCTTGCACGTGAATAGTTCCATAACTCCATAATTAATGCTCTACGAGGGACTGCTGGCTTCAACTTTAAACGACATCTTCTATCCCAATGGTTGCACTTGGGGCCCACGTGACTAACCTTATCACCCATTGCTGTTCACACAGAGCTTCCACGTGGCTTGCCAACCCGTTTCTCTTTTGCCAAATCACGGGTGGTTACCGCTATATTATGAATCGTTGCCGATACTTATGGCATACGTTTAGCAGCTGTAGCCGATCTTAATGAAAGATGTGATTCGGCTATTATCAACGAAGGGTAAGAGGGACCCCCGAACAGGTATATAAAGAGCCCGACCCCCAACGAGGGAGGGGGACTCAATCTCTACTCTTTCATTAAAAAATTCATGTTCTCCAGATCGCTGACTTGAGTGTCGGAGGGTCCCTGTCGGAACCACCGGTCCGGAACTTTTCTTGCAGGTTTCCGGCTGAAGGAGGCGGTCCCTATCATTCCTCTGAAGGCCAACGAAGCATTTCTGTCGCTTGACTCTCCTCAAAAGTGATTTGGCGGCAATAGATTGGCGTGCCAGGAAGGAGGATGAGCTAAAGGAAAGAGAGCTCTATCTCCCTGACCTATAAGTCTTTGTCCCCTCTAACATAGCCATGGTGGTGACGCGCGTGCCGAAGGTCCTCACTAATCATGCCGGGGGGCATCCGCATAGCCCTGAGCAGCAAAGGACCACTCTCTCTCTATGCTCCTCCCTCACCACCAATCTCAGCTGCTCTAATTAACCAGCTGACTATCCTCAATCAACAAGTTCAAGCCTTAAATGCAGCAGTTCATGAGTTGTAAAAGTAACGTCCGTTGGCCACTCAGCAGCAGCCGAAGCCTCTCACATCATCCATGATAGCTGCACCAGTTAGCCAGCGATTCACCCACGGAAAATCTTCTCATAGAGAAGCTTATCACCATCATGCTTCACCTAAGCACCACCGTGAAGCTTTCAAGAGACTGCGGTCTCCTACCTTTTGCTCGAGCAGCCACTCCTCCCCTTACTCATCCTCTGAGCCATCTGGAAAGGACCCTAATCATGAGATGAAGGGGCATCTGGATGAACAACACCGGCGGCCAGAGGATCTCAATCAAAGGTTCAATAATCAGTCAGAGGCGGCCATCCTTGGCGGCCTTCCTAAACGGCCTCTTCCTCCACAACGGCCACAGCAGCCCCGAGGCTCCATGGAGGCCCAAGACTCCAATGCAGCCTCCAGATCACGGCAGCCCAGGTTTCCTCCACGACAGCCTCTGGATCCCACGACGGCCTCTTCCTCCATGACAGCCCCTCACAGCGGCTTCTGGATCCCACGATAGCCCCTCATAGCAGCCTCTCATCGTCAATGGTCAAGCCCCTCATAGCGGCCCCCGAGATCCCACGGGCCCGAGAATCCCACGGCAGCCCAAGACTCCACAGCGGCCCCAGATCACGGCGGCCCCGATTTCCTCACGGCGGCTCCCAAGTCCATGGCGGCCCCGGCCTCCACGGCGGCTCCCAGCCTCTCTCTCTCTCGATGGCCCGAGGCTCCACGGCGGCCCCCGATGATCACAGAGGCCCCAGGTCCTCCACAGCAGCTGCGTTCCCCAACAGCCACGATGGCCCAAGACTTCACAGCGGCCTCACTCTCTAGGCAGCCCCCGGCCTCTCCCCGTAGTGACCAAACGAGTGCTAGTTTCGCAATTGCAAGGATAAGGCTCCCAGCTGTCTCACTCAACTCCTTTTCCCCCCAACTCTTGCTTCCACCTTGGCTGGGTAAGGTTTACATGCACGTAATATATTCACATAATTGAAGGAAGGTGGATTGCATGCATGAGGTTGTGTGCACGCGATGGAAGTCTGTGCTATGGCTGCTGCATCTTAACGATCGTCTTCCAAAGCTATGCTCGTACCGACTCCTCCCACGGACATCGCCAGCTTTGGCCACCATCCCGGCCATGGTCGTTTGGCCGGATCCACGTATCTCGCATCGGTGAGCGACGACACCTCTGGCTCCCGAGCCCATGCTGAAGCGGTAGCTAATCTCTTTGATTTCAATGGCAATCTTCTCCTATATCAGAGGATGCTTGCATAGCATTAGGAAGAACCAATTGGTACACAAAGTTATCAATCACTTCGAGGTTCTTCTTCAGTTGAGCCTCCAGTCCAATGTTCAGAAGCTTCTTGATGTCCCAGAACATATCGACATATCTCTAGAATACCATGGAGTTAAAGTCACCAAAAGCCTTGCTAAAGCGTGTCTCGAACTCATCGGAGCCCAAGAGAGTGTCTAGCTCAGCACCAAACTCCACTTTGAAGATCCTTTCTTCGGTGGCACCACTTCTCGCCATCCCCTGTAAAGATTCCATCACCAAAAGGATCAGCAGTACAGATCTCACCATGGGAAGGCTTGATCAGCCTTCTGAATTAACTCCCTGTAGAGAAGAAGGAAAAGGAAATGATGTCCACAACATGAAGAATGATCGCTGCAACGCTATGGAGAGAAAAGAGAAGGCGAGCAAGCCTAGTTTCAAAGTCAACTCTAGCAGCTGGAGAGCCATAAAAGTGGCTGCGGTGCAGGATTTCTCCTTAAGGAGCTAAAGATTCAGCAAAGCCAGCTCACCAACCAACTTGATTCCCTGGGGGGCAGACCACCAGCGGGCAGAAGCATTCAAGCCCGCAGAAGAAAAACAAGGGTGCTGCAAGAGCTAAGTATGCTGCACTTAAGACTTTTTCTTTCATTGATGCTTAAAAATGTTACACAGATCGACTTTGTATCGGCATTCAAGACCAACCTCACGTTAGCGTCTCAAATGCCTGATGTACCGTCGGGACCAAAGACTGGCCCCGCATCGGCACCTAAGACCGGCTCCGCATCGGTACCTAAGACCGGCCCCGGGTCGGCACCTAAGACCGGCTCCGCGTCGGCACCTAAGACCGGCTTCGCGTCGGTACCAAATGCCGGCTCCGCGTCGGCACTCAAGACCGGCTCCACGTCGGCACCAAAGACCAGTCCCGCATCGGCACCTAAGACCAGCTCCGCATCGGCACCAAAGACCGGCCCCGCGTCTGCACCAAAGACCGGCCCCACGTCGGCAACTAAGACTGGCTCCGCGTCGGCACCTAAGACCGGCTCCGCATCGGCACCAAAGACCGGCTCCATGTTGGCAACTAAGACCGGCTCCGCGTCGGTACCAAAGACGGCCCCGCGTCGGCACTAAAGACCGGCCCCGTGTCGGCAACTAAGATCGGCCCCGCGTCGGCAACTAAGACCGGCTCCGTGTTAGCACCAAAGACCGGCTCCGCATTGGCACTCAAGACCGGCTCCACGTCGGCACCAAAGACCAGCCCCGCGTTGGCACCTAAGACCGGCCCCGCATCGGCACCAAAGATCAGCCCGCATCGGCAACTAAGACTGGCCCCACGTCGGCACCTAAGACCGGCTCCGCATTGGTACCAAAGACTGGCTCCGCATCGGCAACTAAGACCGACTCCGCATCGGTACCAAAGACCGGCCCCGCATCGGCACCAAAGACCGGCCCCGCATCGGCACCAAACACCGGCCCCGCGTCGGCAACTAAGACCGGCCCCACATCGGCATCTAAGACCGGCTCCGCGTCGGCACCAAAGACCGGCCCCGCATCGGCACCAAAGACCGGCTCCGCGTCGGAACCAAAGACCGGCCCCGCATTGACACTCAAGCCCGGCTCCGCATTGGCACTCAAGCTCGGCTCCACGTCGGCAATCCAAGCCCGGCTCCACGTCGGCAACAAGCCCGAGACCCCTCGGCACCAGAAGCCCGACTCCACGTTGGCACCTGAAGCCCGAGTCTCCCGTCGGCACCGAAAGCTCGGCTCAGCGTCAGCACTCCAAGCTCGAGACTCCCCCTGGCACTTAAGCCCGACTCCGGTCGGCATCGAAGCCCGAAGCCAGCTCGCACCAAAGCCCAAAGACTGACTCTAACGCCAGCGGCAAAGATCGTTGGCGCAAAGAAAAAGGCACCTGACGACTCTCAGCTCTCAGGTCACCCTCCGGGGATAAAGGCTCCCGAGCATGATCCCACCACAGCGACTCTCAGGTCACTCTTCGGGGTTCAAAAGGCTCTCGACGGCCTCAACTCTGATTCAGCAGCTTTATCACAGCCTCAACGGCTTCACAGCGGCTCTAACTCTGCCTCAATGGCCAATGGCCAATCGAGTAAGACCTTTATCTAAATTATGTACCAACAACATATTACTGGTCACCTTCAGCCATCAAGAAGCCCCAAGACAACTCAGTTGGGAGAGGCCAACTCCCCAGCTCATAGTTGACGGGCACCCACTTTCAAATTTTATGACAAGTAGAGGACCCAAAGTCAACTCACAGTTAGGAGAAACTGACTCCCCAACTCATAGCTGACGGGCATCCACTTTCGGGCTTTGCATAGGCAGAGTATTACTGGCTGCCAGTCGAGGGTAACCCACTTACCCTCAAACTTTGCTTAAAAGTTTTTTTTGAACAGGCAAAAAGCATGGCTCCAAAGAGCATGAAGACGTCTACACAAGGCAGCGCCAAAGGAAAAGGGTTTCCCCACTTGGGAGGAATTATAGTTGAAGTTGATAGGAAAGGGTAGATGCGAAGGTAAAAAGTCCTACACTCCTTTTGCTTAGCTAACTTGGGGCACACAAGCTCAGGAGTGTGGGGGGCATTTGATGGGGCCGGTTGACCCCATGGGCAATAAAGACAGTAATTTTGGATGGCATCCTATCGAGACGGCCATCCTTAGCGGCCTTCCCGAACGGATGGCCATCCTCAGCGGCCTTCCCGAACGGCTTAATTCCTAGGCGGCCTCGCTACTCTACTCGGTTTTCTTTTGAAGGACGCAATGAACATTTAATTCCATCCACGAGCATCAAGGTATTTATTGTCTTATTCTCAATTATGGCTGCCACGTTAGACCCCTTGCATCGGCGTCGGCCTCAACAACGCCTGGCGTCAACGTCGGCCTCAACAATGCCTTAGCGTCGGCCTCACGTCTCCGCATCGGCCTTCTGCCGACGTGCATCCACTTGCTAGGCATTTATTGCCTTATTCTCTCCATATTTATATCCTTTATGGCCTCAAAGGCCACGATTATTCAGGCATTTATTTCCTTATTCTCATTTATGGCTGCCACGTTAGCACCCTGGTGTCGGCCTCAACAGCGTCGGCGTTAGCCTCAACAACGCCTGGCATCGACGTCGGCCTCAACAGCGTCAGCGTCGGCCTCAACAGCGCCTGGCATCGGCGTCGGCCTCAACAGCGTCGGCGTCGGCCTCAAAAGCGCCTGGCATCGGTGTCGGCCTCTGGCGCCGGCCTCAACAGCATCAGCGTGGCCTAACAGCGCCTGGCATCGGTGTCGGCCTCAATAGCATCGGCCTCTGGCGTCGGCCTCAACAGCATCGGCGTCGCCTCAACAGTGCCTTGGCGTAGGCCTTGCGTCTTCGCGTTGGCCTTCTGCCGACGTACATCCACTTGCTAGGCATTTATTGCCTTATTCTCTCCCATATTTATAGCCTTTATGGCCTCAAAGGCCACGATTATCTAGGCATTTATTGCCTTATTCTCATTTATGGCTGCCACGTTAGCCCCTGCGTCGGCCTCAACAGCGTCGGCCTTTGGCGTCGGCCTTGCGTCTTTGCGTTGGCCTTCTGCCGACGTATATCCACTTGCTAGGCATTTATTGCCTTATTCTCTCCCGTCTTTATGGACTCAAAGGTCCGAGCATCCACTCGCTCTAAGACATTTATAGCATTCTCTCGTATTTATGGCTGCCATGTTAGCCCCTTCGACCTTGGCTTTTTCATTCGGCCATGAACAGCTTCGGCCTTTTCCCTATGGTCTCGGCCTCAGCCCCTTGGTCTATTCCCCTCGGCTATGAACAGTGTCATACACGTAAACAGTGTCACATGAACAGTGTTTTGCACGTGAATAGTTCCATAACTCCATAATTAATGCTCTACGAGGGACTGCTGGCTTCAACTTTAAACGACATCTTCTATCCCAATGGTTGCACTTGGGGCCCACGTGACTAACCTTATCACCCATTGCTGTTCACACAGAGCTTCCACGTGGCTTGCCAACCCGTTTCTCTTTTGCCAAGATCACGGGTGGTTACCGCTATATTATGAACCGTTGCCGATACTTATGGCACACGTTTAGCAGTTGTAGTCGATCTTAACGAAAGATATGATTCGGCTGTTATCAACAAAGGGTAAGAGGGACCCCCGAACAGGTATATAAAGAGCCCGACCCCCAACGAGGGAGGGGGACTCAATCTCTACTCTTTTATTAAAAAATTCCTGTTCTCTAGATCGCTGACTTGAGTGTTGGAGGGTCCCCGCCGGAACCATCGGTCTGGAACTTTTCTTGCAGGTTTCCGGCTGAAGGAGGCGGTCCCTATCATTCCTCTGAAGGCCAACGAAGCATTTCTATCGCTTGACGCTCCTCAAAAGTGATTTGGGCAACAATATATATATATATATATAATTTAAATTATTTTTCTTTTAATTTGTTCTTAGTAATTTTTTTACGAATAACTTTATTTCTTCATCCATCTTTTCTTCTATTACTATACATCCATCTTAATATTCTCATTTTAGTTATATTCATAGAAAAAGAGAAAAATATAAAAGGTGCATTTCCAAAGTTCCCAGTAGGTCAAGAGGATAGTCATTGTATGTATGTATATATGTTTGTGTGCATGTATATGAATCTATGTACATGTATATAGCACTCAAATCAAACTAGATTTTTCTACATGCATATTCTTTTTCATGGAATGAAAAGTAATATTTCGATGAGCTTGAGAGCTAGTAAGAAATATTTCAATGAGCTTTAGCTGGATGGATAAGAAATCCTTTATATAATAAAATTTTTGTAATATAATACATTACAATAATAGGCCTTAGTAAATTTATTTCATTAGTTAATCCTTGATTATAAAAGAACTTTACTCTTAAAGGTCAAACAAATAGTTATTGAATGAACTATCTATTTTTCTAAACTACAAGATATAAGCAAACCTATAAATCTCTTTTATCCAGGGATATATTTCGAGTGTAGGAAGGTGATAGGTTTATATCACATAAATGTAACTTGAAGTGTGACATAAATAGGTTGATTTACTAGCCAAGGAAAAGAAATCTGCCAGCTGCCTTGTTGAGGGGTAAAATCATCATTGTATAAATAATCGTGCAAGGGGGCTAGGATCAACCCTGACTCCCACGTGCTGACAATACCTGCTAGAGATAAGTCAGCCTCAGTAAATCGGGGCACCTTAACCCCTCACTGAGCAAAGGATTCCTAAGGTGCAAATCACATCCCTCGACCTTAGCCGAGCTATGTCGTCTCTCGGCCTCAGTCGAGCTATATTGTCTCTCGGCCTCAGCCGAGTTATATCGTCTCTCTCGGCCTCGGTCGAGCTATCCGACTGTGCCTCGTCAGCCGAAGTCATTATTATGCCCCGGCTAGACCCGGGCACTCAAGGACCTCTGCGGAATTTGATGCGGGAGAGTTCAAATTCGTAAGATTCAAACAGAAATCATATCTGAGAGTGGCCTAGGACCCGCGAGAGTGGCCTAGAGCCCTAGAGCCTATAAACTCGCCAAATCTCGAGACATCAACCAGCTCTCTCAGCCGTTAATCCTCTAACCAACAAGATGCGAATCTTACTGACCTCATAACAAACTGGATTCAAATCCTAACGACTTTAGGACCCACGATGCCCCAAGAAAATTAGGTGATCCTTTATAAATAGAGTCGTTTGCTGACTCCTCAGGTATGCGCACTTGCTCACTGGCACACTCTCCTTCTGCCTTGGCTTCCCCCATCTTCCACCATTAGCTCTCTGCTCAGAGCTCTCGAAAGGCCACCCTTGGAGAGACTCTTTAGCGAGAGCCTTCTCCTCTTGTTTATTGATTGCCGATCCCCGCTGACTTGAGTGTCGGAGGGTCTTCCGTGGAGGGCCACCCCCAACGCCTCTCGTGTGAGGACTGTTTTGCAGGTTCGCTCAGGAGGAAGGCCGTTCCAGAGCCCGATCGCACCCGAGTCAGAGGAGGATTTTAGCAGCAACAAATTGGCACTAGAGGAAGGGCCTCAAGTCCCATAAACTTATGATTCAGGAGACAAGGATCTCGATCTGAAAGAGAGCTCCTCCCATGGCCAACCGAAGAAAGGCTACCTCCGAAGCCGGGATCAGGTCACCTCCCAAAGACCTGATCTGATGAGCAGTGTAGCGCCACCACGGCCACCAGTTGAGACTCCATCACCACCGGCAGCCCCAGTGACCCAGGACCAGTTTGCCTCACTGGTCCAGCAAGTTCAGGCTCTGACCCACTTGATTCAGGGGCACTTTGAAGCTCCTCGACCAGCCGCTCCTACCCCGCATCCTCCTGAGGAGAATGCAGCCCCCGCTCATCCGGCAATCTCCTCCTCCGGCCCGCATGGGGTTGCAAACCCCCCTCGTCACCCTAGGGAAGCTGAGCCAGCCCCCCAAGGGGACCGTGGCAAAGATCTTCCCCGATCTCGGTGGACCCGATCCCTCTCTCCTGTGTTCTCTCGCTATGACTTGACACCGTCTCATTTCTCTCCTCATCCGGCCCCTCCTGTTGTGCCTGAGGAGATCCGCCAGCAACTCTGGGAGATGCACCAGGAGTTAGATGCCACCAAGCAGGCCCATCCACTCCACCATCAGACGGAGCAGGGCATTCCCTTCTCCAGGGAATCATGGAGGAAGTGATTCCCTTCCACGTGAAGCTGCCTGCCATCGAGCCCTATCATGGGGCCTCCGATCCCAACGACCACCTCAGCAGCTTCAGATCGATCATGATGTTCCATGGGGCATCAGATGCGATCCTCTGTCGTGCCTTCCCCTCCACCCTCAGGGGATCCGCTGAACCTGGTTCAATGCTTTGAAACCAGGTTCCGTTAGTTCGTTCGACGAGCTATGCCGCCTCTTCATCAGCCAGTTCGTCAGCAGCCATCGTCACCGGTGGAGATCCAACTCCCTCTCTGAAGTTAAGCAGAGAGAGGGGGAGTTCTTGAAAAAATATCTTGGCCGTTTTAACACGGCCATGTTGGAAGTGGACCACCTTAATCATGAGGTGGCCATGTCCATCCTAGTAGGTGGAGTATTGAAGGAGAGTGACTTTTATCTGGCGCTGGAGGTCAGCTACCCTCAGAACCTTTCCGACATGATGGCTCTAGCAGACAAATATGCCAGAGTCGAAGAATCGCGGAGAGCTGCCCGCACAGAGCTGACAAGGAAAAGGAGCCCAAAGGCTCGGACAAGCACCGATCCGCCCGCCAGCCAAGTCTGCCTCGTCGCCAAAGGGTTCCTCCGCCCACGCCGAGGAACCACATCCGGAGCCTGCCAAGGAGGTTCAACCGATTCACTCCGCTCACTGCCCCAAGGGCAGAGATCCTTATGGCAATAGAGCGCCAGCTCCCCCGACCACCTCCTCTCTAAGGGAATGCTGATCGGAGAGATCCCACCAAATACTGCCGCTACCATCAGGATCATGGCCACGACACTGAGGAGTGCTGGCAACTGAAGAACGAGATCGAAAGGCTCATCTAGCGGAGTAGGCTGGACCAATTCAGGAGAGCACCCGAGCCAAGGAATGGGGCGATCATCAACCTGAGCCTCAGAAACCTCCTTCTCTGAATCCTCCGGTCGCTGGTCACATTAATGTGATCGAAGCAGTTGGCAGTCCGTCGAGTGGACGGAACGATGAAGAAGGTTCGGTGCCAAAGAAAGCGCGAACAAATGAGCTCTCCTTCTTCGATAGCGACCTCCAGAAAATACAGTTCCCGCATGATGATGCGTTGGTTGTATCCCTTAATTTGAACAACTATGATGTAGACCGAATCCTTATTGATATTGAGAGCTCCATCAATGTTTGGTACCTCGATGTGTTTCTAAAGATGAAACTGCTTATGGAGAATTTCCGAGCCGTGGACTCCACCCTAATGGGGTTCACCGGTGATGTTATCACCCCGAAAGGAGTCGTGACCTTGACGGTCCATGCAGGAACTTGGCCTTCCGTTGCCACGGTCCACCCAGATTTTCTGGTGACCAAGCTTCGGTCGCCCTACAATGCAATTTTTGGGAGACCCGGCCTGATGTCTCTTAGAGCCGCTGTCTCCATCCCTCACATAGCAATGAAGTTCCCTACCGGATGGGGAGTGAGAGTAGTTCGAGGAAACCAAGCTATAGCTGGTAGTGTTTCATCACCAGCCTGCAATCCAAATTGCCCGAGGTTGATGGATTGGATGCTCAGAAAGATTTTGCCGAGCAACGGGAAGAACCAGCTAAAGAACTGGAGGAGGTGCCACTGAACGAAGCCCGTCCAGACCAAACTATAAAGATCGGGTCGCTGCTAAAAGGGAAACCTCGGATGGAGCTGATCAACTTTCTTCGAAGGAATGCTAATGTTTTCGCCTGGTCAGCTTCCGATATGCCGGGAATCAGCCCAGATATCCTCGTCCATCGTCTTAATATGGATGAGATGTCCCGGCCCATAAAGCAGAAGAAGAGGAGCTTCACCCCTGAGCGGCAGAAGGCGATTGAGGAAGAAGTCGACAAACTTGTTAAGGTAAACTATCCGAGCTGGCTGTCCAATGTCGTCATGGTAAAGAAGTTGAATGGCAAATGGAAGATCTGTATCGACTTCACCGACCTCAATAAAGCCTGCCCGAATGACAGCTTCCCTCTTCCTCGGATCGATCAGCTTGTAAATGCTACTTCAGGGCATCAGATGCTGACCTTCATGGACGCCTATTTTGGCTACAATCAAATCCGAATGGCGTCCAAGGATGAAGAAAAGACTGCCTTCATAACTGATCGAGGTACATATTGCTACCGTGTCATGCCTTTTGGTCTGAGGAATGCAGGTGCAACTTACCAAAGACTGGTCAATAAGGTCTTCAAGGAGCAAATCGGCTGAAACATGGAGGTATATGTCGACGACATGCTGGTCAAAAGCAAAGAAGCATCCCAGTACATTGAGGACCTCTCTGAGAGCTTCGCGACGCTCTGAAAATATCGGATGAAGCTCAACCCGACTAAGTGTGCCTTCGGTGTCAATTTTGGGAAGTTTCTAGGCTTCATGGTTTCTCAGCGATGCATTGAAGCCAACTCACAGAAGATTCGAGCCCTTCAGCAAATGACACCCCTAACATCTATCAAAGAGGTCCAGCACCTGACGGGAAGAGTCGTGGCCCTCAACCACTTCATATCTCGATCGGTCGAAAGGTACCTTCTCTTCTTTAAAGCTCTTCGATCTGCCAAGAATTTTAATGGACTCCCGAGTGCCATAAATCATTCGAGGACCTCAAGAGGTATCTCGGCTCGCCACCCCTCCTCAGCAGCCCCAACTCGGGAAAGATGCTATTCCTATACTTGGCGGTTTCAGAAGGTGCGATTGGCTCGGTTTTGGTTAGAGAAGAGAAAAAGACTCAAAAGCCGATCTACTATGTCAGCAAACTACTCCGAAATGCCGAGACAAGGTACACCCGGATCGAGAAGTTGGTTTTAGCCCTGGTAATGTCAGTTCGGAGGTTGCGGCCATATTTCCAGTCCCATTCTATGATGGTCCTCACCGACCAACCCATCAAGGCAGTGGTTCATCGCCCGGAGACATTAGGAAGAATGGCTAAATGGGCCGTCGAGCTAAGCGAACATGACATCCAGTACCAGCCTCGCCCGACCATCAAGGCTCAGGTTCTAGCTGACTTCCTCCTTGAATGTACTATCCCGAGGATGGTTCCACTCCAGACTCCCCCGAGCAACCAAAATCTAATGCCCTGTGACTGCTCCATGTTGACGGATCGCCTAATGCCGGTGGCTCAGGCGCTAGCCTAATCCTCACCAGCCCAGAAGGGGCTACCTTCGAGAATGGTGTTCGTTTCTCCTTCCCAACCTCCAATAACAAAGCCGAGTATGAAGCTCTGCTCACTGGACTTCGAATCGCTTGTGACCTCAAAGTGAAGAAGTTAAATGCCTTCACCGACTCTCAATTGGTGGCTGGTCACGTGCGGGGTGAGTTTGAGGCCTGGGAGCCAAACATGATTCGGTATCTCCAGCAGGTGCAGGATTTGCTTTCCCACTTCTCTGAATTTGAAGTTATCCAGATCCCCAGATCCGAGAATGCCCATGCCGATCTATTATCCCTACTGGCAACTGCGGAATCGATGAGTTCCGAATGAAAGTTTCCCCTGGAAATCCTGGAAAAGCCTAGCATCGCGGAGGCGGACCGAGTGATGTAGATTGAGG
Organism: Calamus simplicifolius; assembly: GCA_900491605.1. Classification (NCBI taxonomy): domain Eukaryota; kingdom Viridiplantae; phylum Streptophyta; class Magnoliopsida; order Arecales; family Arecaceae; genus Calamus; species Calamus simplicifolius. Next base: position 205,550 of record UESW01004032.1, read on the forward strand.
CCGAGCCATCCTGGTTTGACCCCATCTCGAGGTATCTCAAAGAAGGGTCGCTCCCAACCGACCGTAAGGAAGCAAGAAAGCTAAAATTGCAAGCTGCCCACTATGTGTTGGTCGACGACCAGCACTATAAGCGATCCTTTTCCATGCCATTGCTCAAGTGCCTTCGCCCATCTGAAGCTGATTATGCTCTTCGGGAGGTACATGAAGGAATTTGCGGCAACCATCTAAGGAGTCGATCTCTACGCCACAAGGTGCTGCGCCAGGGGTACTATTGTCCCACAATGCAAAAGGATGCTGATGATCTCGTCCGAGCTTGTGACTCATATCAGAGACACTCCAACATCCAGATGCTCCCCTCCGCCAGTTTAGTCCCTATTTCCTTCGCTTGGCCCTTTGCTAAGTGGGGGATGAATATTCTTAGCCCTTTCCCCCTCGCCACTGGAGAGAGAAAATTTTTATTTGTCACCATCGACTACTTCACCAAGTGGGTGGAGGCTGAGGCAGTTGCCCAAATAACCAAAACTCAAGCCAGGAACTTTGTGTTGAGATCCATTATCTGCCGCTTCGACCTTCCGCATACAATTATCACTGACAATGGTAGGCAGTTTGATAACCCAAAGTTCCAAGGTTTCTGTGAGGAACATGGGATTTGCCACCGCCTTACATTGGTGGGGCATCCACAAGCCAATGGAGAAGCCGAAGTAACTAATCGGACCCTGCTTCAAGGGATCAAAGTTCGGCTTGCTAGAGCCTGAGGCAGATAGGCGGACGAGCTTCATCATGTCCAATGGGCCTACTGCACTACCCAGTGAATCCCCACCAGCGAGACCCCGTTTCGGATGGCCTTTGGCACGGAAGCCGTCATCCCTGTGGAGGTAGAACTTCCTTCTCTATGGGTGGAGAGCTACTCAGAGGAAGCTAATGACGAGCAGCTTCGCACCAATCTCGACCTGGTGGAAGATATCAGAGAGAAAGCTCGAATTAGAGTAGCTGTATACCAGCAAAGAGTGGCTCATTACCACGCCTCCAGAGTCAAAGGAAAATCCTTCTCGCCCAGCGATCTCGTCCTCCAGAAAGCACCTGTCTCCTAGCCACTAGAACAAGGAAAGCTATCACCAAATTGGGAAGGCCCTTATCAAGTGGCAGAAGTCGTTGGATCCGGCACCTACAAACTCCAAGATTTGGACGGAAAATTTGTTCCCCGGATGTGGAGTTCTGACAACCTCCGCATATATCACCAATAGAGTACGCTCTCTATAGACTTACCCCATTTACAGCTTTGGCATCTTGTTTCTATTATTTGCGGCATGACCGCTACGGTCGTTTTTTCTGAAAAATCGTAATAGAAAATAGATGTCGTTTATGCATCCATTCTCTACACAATCAAGCTATTTCTCGAGCCAAATCTCCGAACCTTGGCAGGGCCGAGTCCCAGGTTAAATCTTCGAATCTTGGCAGGGCCGAGCCTCGAATCAAATCTCCGTACCTCGATAGGGCCAAGTTTTGAGCTAAATCTTTGTACCTCGGTAAGGTCGAGCCTTGAGTTGAATCTCCATACCTTGGCAGGGCCAAGTAAAATATCAAAAGGCTTCATTCGGAATCGAGTAGCTTACAAGCCCCGGCCGAACCAAACATCAAAAATGCTTCATTCGGATTCGGGCAGCTTACAAGCCCCGGCCGAACCAAACGTCAAAAATGCTTCGTTCGGATTCGGGCAGCTTACAAGCCCCGGCCGAATCAAGCAGTCCCCAAAACTTCGTTCGGATTCGGGCAGCTTAAAAGCTCCGGCCGGACCAAATGGTCTCCAAAATGTCATTCAAATTCGGGTAGGATACAAGCCTCGACCGGACCGAATGATGGAGAAACTTTATCCAAGGTTCGGGCAGCTTACAAGCCCCGGCCAGTACCCAAGAATAAAAGCCTCGGCCAAAGCTGAAGTGCATCCCATTCCTTATTAAAAGCCTCGGCCAGAGCCGAAGAGCGTCACTTATCAAAAATCTCGGCCAAGGCCGAGTGATAAGAACAAACATTTGGAGATAACGGCGGACATGAAAGTTGCAAAAATCCTCTCTTTCATTCATCACAAAAAGGGAAAAAAAGACAGAAAAAGATACATGAGCCCTCACTGGGCCTTATCATCTTCTCCAAGAGCCGCTGAACCCTCCCCACGCTGAGCTGACTCGGTGACCTTTTGTCGAAGGGATGCTACTTCCCCCTCCAGCCAGTCGTTGGCACGGAGAAGGAGCTCGACTTCCCTCATAGAAACAGCCAGATATTGTTTGACCGCCTTCAGGAGCCGCTCGTGATCCGCGAATATTGATGCCAGGGCCTCCTTGTCGACTGTTACCGTAATGCGGCTCCCCTGGGACCCCTCACGGCCATTAGCACCGCTGCTTGGTGCCACAGTTGATCGTCCCTCACCTCTAGACGCCATCTCAAAACCCAGGAATTCTTGGGAGATCGGTTGAAGAGATGACTAACAGAGACATCCTTCTCATCCGTATTTAAACCGCTCTTAGTAAATATTTTGATCGTTCAAGCCATTAATCTTAGCCCATGGAAAATCACCACGCGTCACCACCTCAGTGGGCGCTCATAGGAAACGAAGAGTCCCACCCCTCATCGAAGAGGATCATTAATAACGTTGAGGCGCTCAAGGAGTTCCCTTCTTGAGACTAGACTCCCTCCGATCTGCTAGATCATTTTTGAAGTAAATATCCTTGAAAGTCTGCCATACTTCCTCGAATTAGGCATCCTCGAAAAAAACGCGGAGGAAAGAATGTATCAGTGGCCAACACTTGAGCAACATAGCTCACCCTCTCCGAGAGTGGCCAATTTACAGGCTTCAGGCACCCCCTCCATCGCTCGGGTAGCCCCCATCCTCTTTGGCCATCTGCACCTGAATCCATAGTTGCAGTAAGGACCAAGTAAACTATTGAAAATTCTCGGCAATGACCGGGCGATATTCTGAAGCCTCGGCAACAACCGAGTGATATTCTGAAACCTCGGCAACAACCGAGCGATATTCTGAAACCTTGGCTACAACCGAGTGATTATCTGAAACCTCGGCCAAGTCAAATGGCATACTCTTAAAAAGTTATCTAAAGCTCTGGTCTAGATGAGCAATCTCTCAAACTCTCTGATGCAACTAAGACGTCCTATGATACTTCGGCAGAAGTAAGCAACCTCCTTCTACTCAATCGTAAAGATATACAAGCTATCTCTTTCCGAAGAAATACCTGCTTCATTCTACAAATGGGATCGTGCTTGCCGCATGAGTCCCCGGGACTGCCCAGGCCCACCTCTGACCCGAACAGGGACAAACGCTTTCCTCCGTTGAGGACCGAACATTGGTCTTAGCAAAACAAGGTAGCAAGAACGCTGCCAAAATATGCTATGACCCAAAAACATGATATGGGAGTAGTAACTCTCAAGCACAATCACATCGAAAAAGAAGCAGGTGCTAAAAGAAGAAAGAATAAAAGCTTCTTTATTTCTTTACCAATGAAAGGGATTACAACCTCCAAAGAGGCATTACAAGTGCATCATAGCACAAGATATAAAGACGAACAAATGGCTCGGCCTGGCTGTTGCGACCAGCTTCAGTTAATAATGATATCTCGTCATCGACCCAAGATATCAGAGAAATCAGAATGAGTGGATGAGCCCTATTAAGCAAGGCAACCCATCCACCGATCCCTCGGACGGATATGTTGGAGGATCATAACCAGGTCAAAAGACCTATTGATCCTTGCACCAGGCCGGATGTTAGTCTGCTAGTCACCGCCAAAGTCAAAAGGCAATGTACTAGCAGACAACACATCATCCCCCACTCAAAAGATTCCCCGCGCGGAGGGACTAAGCATCCAGCCAGAGGGAGAAGGAAAAGTCCGTGCATGCTACGGGGGTACATGTGCACTTCCTACCCTGCGACCCCCATAGCAAACCACAAAGGACACACAGGAAGTGCGTATGTGTGCTCTCCATGTGATCTGTGCGGACTTCCTGTGCGCTCTCCATATGATCTCTGAAACTCCTCTCTGGAGGATGAGTTGCTCTTCAGCGACTCCTTCATCACCCCAGCTATCCGGGGGAAGACGACTTGCAAAAGGAAAACTCAGTCCCCCCACTCTCTACACAAGGGACAGAGGCATCATGAAAACTCTCACAACTCACAAAGAAGAAAACCTTGGAAGATGGCCCAAAACGGCCCTCTCCTTCCATTTTATAGGCAAACGGACCGGGAGCAGCTATTAAAGCAGAAAGCCCCAAATTCAAAACGCCCTACCCACACGGCCATGTGGCCTCCGAAGATGAAAAGAGCACTCTTCAATGCGCGCCATACGCGTCGCCTGAGCTATGATGCACGCCAAAAGATTTTCCCCTGATCTCGAATCGAGAGCCTTAAATGTAGGGGATCGCCCGCTGATCCTTGAGATAAGGGCAGGCCTGGGAAATCGCCCAGCGAAAACGACGCCCTCCAATGGCAAGTCAGCATCTATGTTGTACCTTGGAAAAGATCGATGGAATAAATGACCCCAAAAAATACAGAGGAAACCTTTTGCAGGTTACAGGGCCGTATTATCCATTTTGGCAAAAAGAAGGTCAGCTCGCCTTGGAAAAGACAAGACGCTGGTAGAATAATAAAAAGGCGCAGAAGCCAAGTACTCCTCAATAAAGGCGCTTCGATATCCTCTGCTCCGGCCCAACTACACGTTATGTCTCTGCATAAACCGAGTCATTTCCCTATGCTCCCGCTTAAGGCCAAAACTGCCTCTATACATCGGAATAAACCGAAGTATCTCTTCAGTACAGCATGATTGAACGTTATCTTTCACTTTGATCTGGACTGAGATAGCTGCCAATGCCTCAACAATAACGAAGCACTCTTTATACTTTGGCCAAACCGTGCGGTACATTGCACCCCGGTTGGAACTTGTGAAGTTCCCTTTGCCTCGACCAAAGCATGAACACTATATCTCGAGTCTCACCGAGATCGCCAAGGATTCCCCCAAGAGGGTGTTTCGTTTATAAGACTCACGCGATGAAAACAAGCACTTCAAAGATGACAGCAAACGCGGAAGTTACATAAATTCTTCTTTCATAAAAGGGGAAAACAAAGAGAAAGATACATTAGCCCTCACTGGGGCTTATCACTCCCTCTGGACGCCGTTGAGCTCTCCCCCGCCGCAAAGCCAGCACACCCACTTGTTGCTAAAGGGACGCCACCTGCCTCTCCAACCGGCTGTTGGCTTCACGGAGGAGCTCAATCTCCCTAGTGGAAACGGCCAGATATCACTCGGCCGTCCTCCGGATTTGCTCGGGATCTACGAGCAGTGAGGCCAAGACCTCCCCGTTGATAGTTACCATGGTACAGCCCCAGTGGAGCCCACCACTGTCGCCAATGCCACTACTTGGGGTTCCAGTAGACCTCCCTTCACCTTCGGAAGCCATCCTACTGTCACAAGCTTGGATAGGCCAACAGAAGATCGGCAGAGAAGATGTTTAACAATGGCATACCCCCACCAGTATTTAAACTGCTTCTGGCGAGCATTCTGGTCGCCCAGGCCATTGATTCCAATTCTCGGAAATCCGCCATACGTCATCTCAATCAACGCCCGTGGGAAGCGAAGAGTCCCGCCCCCTTTCCAAAGGGATTTATTAACGACACCACAGCGCTCGGGATGCGCCCCCCTTTTTCCCAAGGCCAAACTCCCTCCAAAAGTGCACCCGCTTCCTCATCTTGGACAGGCCGAGTTACCCGACCACGAACTTGACCAGGATATTGCGGTAACTTTGGCCATGTCAGCCCAAGCTATCCTACACCGCTACCGAACCATTTTATACCTCGCCCTTGATCGAGATATCTGCTTCATCCGGACCAAACCGGCCCAAGATAGCGAATGAGTCATAATTCGTTCGCAGCCAGAAGAAAACTTGGGATAAAAGATCAGCCAAAAGAGGCAATTAAGCTGATAGAGACAAAAGACCCATCCATTAAAAATTTTAACCAAATTACATGTCTGAAAAATAAAAGCACATAAATGGTCCTCAAGGATCAGGAGCAGGATCAGTTCCAACAGTATCCTCAATAACACCCGGAGAGGCTCGGCTCGTTTTGCCCACTTCTAAAGTCGTCATTCCTTCGACGGCAGGCTTGAAGTGTCCCTCGGAAGCTGCAGCCTCACTTGAACCCAAGATAGCGTCCAGATCGATGCTTGAGACATCTTCATACTTGGTTTCTTCAACCCCTGGGGTGTAGGCCTCGGAGGGTTCGACATCCAGAAAAGAGAGGTCCCACTCCGGATGCTTCCGGGATATTTTAGTTCGGGTCTCCTCCTCACCGAGCTGGAAATCCTCGGCACAGGTTGCATCTTGCTCGCCCCGAAGTATGGCGAGATGCCTCTTAACCTCAGCGACCTGACCCCGAAGCGATGTGACTTGCTCTTCAGCCTCAGTAACCTGCCTTTCGAGCTCCGAGCTCCTCCGATGGCTCGACACTAGTTCTTCTTGTAGGCTTTCTAGTTGACCTCGATCCTCGAGCCTCACCTTCTCCATCTGCTAACGTGGAGTTAGTCAATGCAATAGTGAGCCAACGGAGAAAACCAAAAAGACTGGGCTATACCTCCTCCTCTCGTCAAGATAATCTCCTAGTCAATTCTTCAACCTTGCCGAAGGCCCTTAGCTTGTCAGCTTTAACCTGCTCTATCCAGTCCTTGAGGTCATTAATCCTCGATTGCTTACTGTTAACTTCTTCCCTGGACTGGGAGAGCTCATTGTCGAGTTTGGACATCCTCTCCTAATCCCACTTGATCCTATTGTCCTTAGTGATAATGCAATGCTGCAGCTGCCGGATCTTCTCTTCTAACTCGCCAAGCATTCTATTCGTGCGACTCCTCTCCTCAGCAGCTTCTCTCCTCAGCCTGTCTCGACTTTCATCAAACTGCTTCTTAGCAGTTTCCATTTCCTCAGTATGCCTGGATCTTGCCTGTGACAATTCCAAGCATACCTCGTCATACCTCGCCCTGAGCCCATGTAGCTCCTCAACTTCAAGCTTTAATTTGGATACGTCATCAAGGGTGGCCCGGTGCAACCCCCTCGCCACCGATAAGTTCTTGTTAGTGATGTCTAGGATTTGCTCAAATTTATCGGATGCCTCTGCTCGCAGTCGAAGCTTGGCACTGACTCTCTTAGCCTGAACGCTGGCCCCTGTTGCTAGGTTGAAACACCAGCACAAAGCCCTATTGATCAGAGCACTCTGCAAAACAAAACTCAAATAAGAAAGCGCGATCGAAGTCGCCAGAAAACACCCGATACCCCAGAATAGCAACTCACTCGGGAGGTGTAAGACCTAGCTAACCCCATGAGGGTGGGATTGTCGATATCGGGGAGAAGATGAACATCCTTCACCACATTCCGCTGACCAAAGGTGACGTCGATAAGATCCAGGTCCGCGAACTCATTCGTCGAGGGACCAACGCTCGGATACAACGTCGATTTCATCAAAGCAGAAAATGCCTCCTCGATAGCCAAGCCCAGACCACCAGGCAGCCCATCCGAGGAGCCAGCCCGAACAATCTCAGACTAAGCAGGCTTCAATCTCCTGGCCTCTTCCAGCAAAAGCCTGGTCTGCAATTCATCAGATACCTCGGCCAGCCCTGGCCTCAATCTTTCTGAGGCTTCAATGGAGAAAACTTCAGCTGGAGGGTCATCGTCCTGTCCTCCTTCCTCACCCATAGGCCCCTCTTCAATTGCTGGCACCTGCTCCTCCCCCGCGGACTCCACCGAAGCCTCAACTTGTTCACCAGCACCTCTAACCCCCTCAAGAGGAAGCTCTCCGGTAGGAGACTCCTCCCGAACATCCATTTCCTGTAGCCCAACATCATCGCCCTCTAGCCCAACCAAGGAAGACTATTCGATGATAGGCTCATCCTGAACTTCCAACGGAGCCTCCCCCGGGCTATCCACTATCTCCACCACCAAAGGACGAGGGATCTCGGCAACCCTTTCTGAGTCCTCCTCCGATCTTCGCTCCTCCATCGCGGCTATTGCTTCTTCCCTTAACGGAGAGAGCCCCTCTCTCACCGCTAGCACTCCCAGGCCCTCTTTTCTGGCCGATGTCTCCGGTGAGGGCTCTCCAGAAAGACGAACCTTCTTCTCAGACTTGCGTCTTTCGACCCTACTGGCCTCTCTCGGATGCTTACCCAACTCTTTCCTTATGCAACCCCCCAGCGTAGATTTCTTGGCTGCAAGCGCAGTAACCGAATAATCAGATCAAGGTATACTCGCTTGAATGAAATCAATGGAGGGGAGAAAGAAAGAGACTTACCTTGCTGATCAATGGGGCTAAGCCCGACAGCGAAAAGGGCTTCCTCCAATAGTAAGACACTGGCCGATAGCATTTGACTAGCAAGAAGGACCCCTAGGTCCTCCCTCTCCTGTTCGGACAAGGCTGGATGCGCCTCTACATCTCTAACAGGATTTTCCCATCCTCGCGGGAAGCCGGAACCAATGTTCCCTTTGGCGATGAAGAATTGAACCTTCCATTCCTTTATGGACGATGGTTTATCCATAATCACCCTGAATGACTTCCGAGGTCCGACATAGGACCACTCCGAGCCCCTCCCGAACATCAGTTGATGACAAACATGGAACAGGGGGAGGGTCGCTGTTACCTGAAACCTTTTGCACATCGAGATAAACCCGATGATACTCCACCAACTGTTGGGCACCACCATTATTGGGCAGATGTTGTAGAATCTCATGATCTCTTTTACTAAGGGATGAAGAGGAAACCGAAGGCCTGCCTTCAGGCTATCTTCGTAAAGAAAGATCCTGCCCTCCAGCTCTTGCGAGACCCTGTGCTCGGGCTTCGGCAACTGTAGGACAATGTCCAAGGGAATGTCATACCTCTGGCGTATTTTTCCTAGATCTTCGGAAGTAATCTCTGAAATCATGTTGCTGGGACTTGCCATATTGTTGGTCGCAAGAAGCACCGAACGACGTCGCAAAGAAAGCAGAAGGAATGGCGTTGTTTCAACTTTACTTCTCCCTGAAGAAAACCGCCTCAAAAAGAAGATAAGGCGTCTTAATCGAAATGCCCGGAACCGCCGCTGCAGGCACCATGAAAATCAGGATTTGCTACGTGGCGCTCCCCCAACCGTTGCCCCTAGGAAGCGATGGTTCTATTCCGTAAAAGCAAGACGGCCACGTGGCGCTAGTTAGAGCACCATTACACAGGCTGTCAAATCCAAACCCACTCAAATCATGTCACTCGGAGTTATACTCCCTACGCCCGAACCTACGCTTCGAACTAGGGAGTGGGGGCATGTGTTGAGGGGTAAAATCGCCATTGCATAAATAATCATGCAAGGGGGCTAGGATCAACCCTAACTCCCACGTGCTGAACAATACCCGCTAGAGATAAATCAACTTCAATAAATCGGGGCGCCTTAGCCCCTCACCGAGCCAAGGATTCCTAAGGCGCGAATCACATCCCTCGGCCTCAGCCGAGCTATATCGTTTCTCGGTCTCAGCCGAACTATATCATCCCATCACATCTCTCAGCCTCAACCGAGCTATGTCATCTCTCGGCCTTAGCCGAGCTATATCGTCTCTCGGCCTCAGTCGAGCTATATCAACTCTTAGCCTCAGCCGAGCTATATCATCTCTCTCGATCCCGATCGAGCTATCCGACTATGCCTCGTCAGCCGAAGTCATTATTATGCTCCGGCTAGACCCGGGCACTCAAGGACCTCTGTGGAATTCAATGCGGGAGAGTTCAAATTCGTAAGATTCCAAACAGAAATCATATCTGAGAGTGGCCTAGGACCCGCGAGAGTGACCTAGAGCCCTGGAGCCTATAAACTTGCCATATCTCGAGACATCAACTAGCTCTCCCAGCCGTCGATCCTCTAACCAACAAGATGTGAATCTTACTAACCTCATAACAAACTGGATTCAAATCCTAACGACTTTAGGACCCATGATGCCCCCAGGGAATCAGGTGATCCTCTATAAATAGAGTCGTCTGCCGACTCCTCAGGTATGCGCACTTGCTCACTAGCATACTCTCCTTCTGCCTTGGCTTCCCCCATCTTCCACCATTAGCGCTCTGCTCAGAGCTCTCGAAAGGCCACCCTTAGAGAGACACTTCAGTGAAAGCCTTCTCCTCTTGTTTGTTGATTGCCGATCCCCGCTGACTTGAGCGTCGAGGGTCATTCGCGGAGGGCCACCCCCAACGCCTCTCGCGTGAGGACTGTTTTGCAGGTTCGCCCAGGAGGGAGCCCGTCTCAGAGCCCGATCGCGTCTGAGTCAGAGGACGGATTACACTCGAAATATATCCGTGGATAAAAGAGATTTATAGGTTTATATCACATAAATGTAACTTGAAGTGTGACATAAATAGGTTGATTTACTAGCCAAGGAAAAGAAATCTGCCAGCTACCTATTTAACATACCTCGTCACTCAAATTAGTTTATTTACAAATGCAACCAGTTTCAACAATTTATTGGTTAACAACCGGTGAGGTTTTTAGTGCTGCTCATTTTTAATTCTAATCAAAAACTCTTTATTGACATCATACTAATGAAGTTAGTTTGCATCTAGCTACAACCTCCTCTAAGTTGACCTAGCTTGGCCCAGACTAATTTAAATTTTAGACTCCATTGGACTTTTGCATAACCACTTTAAAATATATAGGTTTAAAGTAAACTATTGTAAGTGTTAATATCAAGTCATTGATCAAGGGTTTAAATTTGTTTAAAAGCAATCCCTAAGAGTGACGTTGATGCATGCAGGGCAGAAAGATAAGGATTAACCCCTCCCAATCTCTAAAAGAAAAGGACAAAAATAAAAAAATCTGATAATACTATAAATAAAATTTATGCAGTTATATTAAAAATTAAAATGATTTCATAAATAACTCAATATAAAAATTAATAAAATTCTTAAATTGGATTAAAAACATATTTGTGTGCTATCATTTGCTTCTGCCAGCCTATACCTTAACCTCATCCCTAATTTGGTTTTATATGGACATAGAGCTACAAAGACAACCCATGATTGTAATAGTGTAATCTATATTGGGTTTAATGCAAACCTATTAGGCTAACCTACTCAATGGGTAGGGTTGGGTTAGGGTTAACCCTTTACCTTGTTCAAATTTGATTGTAACTAAACTTGAACAAAACTTAACTTGAGCTGACCAAGTTTATCAATAAATAAATGAATCATATTTATATTTCATATTAGTTACCTGTATATATTGGTATAATTATGTCTTTATCTTATTAAATTATAATAAAAATATGGTTTAAATTTTTGACTAATTGATATCTCAATCCAACAAATGTATTCAACAAAAAGTTCTCATATTCTTTTTCTATTTTGAACTTCCTATTTAACCTATCTAGTACAATATAATCCAACTCAACTTGATAAACCTGATCCAATCTAGCTAACTTAGCAGGCTTGAATTAGCTTGCAATGGGGTTGGATTAGGTTGGGTTCGAGAAATTCTAACCTAAGATCAAATTGGGTTAGGTTAGGGTTAAGAGATTTAGAGGTGGTGTTAGATTAGAATTTGCTCTCATCCCATCCAAGTTGCAGGCCTAATCGGTTGAGCCTGCACGCTTAGTCCACCTTTAAATCAAGTCAAGCAGGAGCCCTAGTCCCAAAGTTAGGGATCATGGTGGAGTGGATATGGGTTCAGCCCTTAGGTAGTGTTTGATTCATAAAAGGCTATTCCTGGATAAGTGTACATGATAGCATTTATCCAGGGAATGGCTCAAGGGATAATCATCTTTTTTAAATTACAGCTTTGCTATCAAGGGATAACTCTAGTTATTCATGGGGTCCTTAGGGAATAAGTTCAGAGGATAACTCATGGTTAAACATGGGTTATCCCCTCTGGTTAAACTTTTTCAGAACTATCCCTCTTAGTTATAGCTTTTGGGAATAAAGAAGGATATCTTGGGAATATTCCTCCTTATCCCCCATATCAAACACAGCCTTAGAGTACAAAACCTATTAGCTAGAAATCTAGAATCATCATCTTATCATGTTCTTTGGACCACTAATTCTTTGGTCCACCCTTTCCTCAATCAAGAAGCCACATATGTCGGGCTACTCTCACTAAATACAAAAAACTTTCCAAATCTTTCCGTCTTGCTAGGAGGCTAGACATTAATAAAGGTTAGGCATTGCAAGGTAAAAAGCTACTAGCTAGCCAAAATTTTCTTGTATAAGATCAGTTATTTCCATTTGGTAATTGCCTACACTTTTGAAATCCCCATCAAATATGCATACATCTTTCTAGGTAGGATTAAATATGTACGAATGGATTCACATTCTTCTCAGATGAAAAAATTTATCTTGCCAACTGATTGATCTCATCTTTAGTCACTGTTTTATTTGAAAAGAATATGTAATAACTTATCAGAAGAGAAATATTCTGACTTGTTTGCTCATAACTAAATTATATGAAGTTTGAAATATATGAGGTGAAAATATTGTTACCCTCCTTTTGTTTCATATTGCCAATCTTTCTCTCTTTTACTTGTTACATTACATAACAAAGTTTTTGTTAAAAATGCAATGAACTCCCAGGATGGATCTGGAAGCTAATAATGAGACCTGGCTAGAGGGGTATTGGGAGCATGTGTCCAGATCTAATTCATTCAAATACAAAGTGGGGCCGGACTCTTCATTAGAGTAGATTTGATATAAATGACACTCAACATTCTTGCTTGATACGGACATACTGCTGCTTGGATTGCTCCATCTTTGTTATTATTATTTTCTAGGCAAATTGCTCCATCTTTACGTCTCTGGCAAAAAAAAAAAAAAAAAAACCAATGAACTGAACTCAGACTCGGAAGATAAGACCAATGGTTGGTGGGTTGAGATGATAAGGTTGAGATGATGAGGTAACCTCCAGTCACCTCAAGCACAATAGCTTATATTCTATTCAAAGGGAATTATGTCATAGGATCACTTTGTCATTCTTTCAATCAGAAGCAGTTTAACTGATGAGAAAAGTTCTTTATACACCCCTCTCGATGCAGAATGACCTAGACATCAAAATTCGTTTGCTCATCGGTCCACACATTTGCGGTGCAGGACCCATGAGTGAGCCCTGTGGGTGGTGTAAACTATCCTGCACCGCGGGCAGTATACAAAGAGTTTTCCTAACTGATGATTATGTGTATCAAAGAGATAAACAATGGGCCAGATCAATTGCTCTAGGATTATTATGAATCTCACTTTTCTACAGCTTGCTCAGCTTAAAATTTAGATAATGGTAGCTTAAGATCAGTTTAAAATTAGATCGAAGAAAAGAATGAACAAAAATATATAGCAAACAACTCTGAAGGACTGACCATCTAATTTTCCTAGGCTAACATATTATTCAAGTGGTCATTGTAACTGGAGATACCAGGTGAAAAGTGGGGAGACCGAGATAAGCTAAGTCACCATCCTCCTTTATCTCAGATTTTTTTTTTGTCTTTATATGCACATGGATTTGGATGAGCATCGGCTGCCTGCTAGATCTCATAGATTGGTGTGTAGTGTGGACAATAACTGCCTCTTTGTCGCATTTGTTCTTCCTTTGTTTTCCCCTAGAATTTTCTCGAGGTTTCAGATGTGGACACTTAGATTCCATCATTAATAGCTGCCATTGCAGTGAGGGAAGGTAAAGGTAGGAGTAAACTCTTCGAGAGGCAATAGCTTCGCAGCAGCGGCAGCCAACAAGACCATGATGGCAGGTAGAAGAATATAATTAATTAGCAGTCACAAATATGGCCAAGGTTAAGTGTCACCACCATATATATGCCACCTCCACCACAAGAACAGTGTCCCTTGTGTGCCTCTAGTGATGGTTTGACACTGGACGCATCTATTTCATGACCTCATGCAGGCTTTAGAAGGCCGTTTACGCAAACGGAGAAGAATGGAATTTATACTGTGCCACCTTTGATCAACCTCACGTTTGCCATTGTTTGGATTATATTGGGACTCGTTTTACCTGCTGCTTGCGAACCGTGATGGTGGGTAGATCTGTTTGCTCAAAAAGATGAGGGAGATGTGCCACCTTTTCGCACAATAAAGACCACTGGGTCATGGTTGAATAAAGGGGATGAAGAATGACCCACAGAAATAACTCAGTGGTTTCAGCTTGCGTCCATCATGGCTTGTCTCCCACCCAGCTCAACAAGTTATTTAGCTAGCCATCATGGACGACGACAAGGAATTTCTAGGAGTCTATAGGTATTTTACCTGCTGTTATTTGCTCCATTTTTAAATATCATCTGACATCATTTTCATTCTTTTTAAATTTTTGGAAAAGGTTGGCTACCTTAGGCCTATATATTGACGTACGGTAAACTATAACAGTTGCTGTCACTCGATGGAGATCTTCACCTTTGGAATGAAGATGGATGAACAAGCAGTAGAGCATGAAACCAATTAAATTCCACGAATTGAAAAAAAAAAAATCTTTTTTAAATATAAATATATTTGGTATTGTCAATTATTTTAGTAACAGCATCAGCAAAGGCAATGAAGGCGATATATAATGGTATTGATATCAAAGTTAGCAATGGGATGGCAAGATGGCAATTGTTGCCGCCGGGATCTGTCCTCCGACTCGGACGTGGTCGGTCTCCTGATCTGGGCTTCCTCCTGGGCGGACCTGCACAAAAGTCCTCACGCAAGAGGCATTGGGGGTGGCCCTCTGCGGAGGACCCTCCGACGCTCAAGTCAGTGGGGATCGACGATCAACAGAAATGAGGAGAGGGATCTCTCTGGGGAGTCCCTCCTGGGGTGGTCAATCGGGAGCTCTGGGGGAGCGCCGACGAGCAGCGAAGGTGAAAGAGAGTGAGTGTGAGTGAGAGTGAGCCAGGAGCTATGAGCGCGTACCTGAGAGAATCTAGAAATGTCATATTTATAGGAAGTCACTTGGATCTTGAGCACCTTCTGGAAGGTTCGAAGGTTGTTATGATACGGAAATGATTCGAATCAAGCTGTTGTATGGCCGGTGGGATCCGTATCTTGTTCGTTGAAGGATCGACGGCTGAGAGAGCTCTTTGATGGCCCGAGATCTGATGAATGCGTAGGTCCCAGGTAGTTATTCTAGATCCTAGACCACTCCTCGATATGATTCTTTGTTCGAGATTCTGTTATGCTAGGCCTGGGCTCTCCCGTGTCGAGTTCCACGGAGGTGTGTGTCGAGCCATGGAATGCTTGGGGGAGGCCGAGCTATGGAAGCTCGGGGAGGCCGAGCTATGGGTGTCTCGGGAAAATCGGGCTGTGTAGCTCGAGGAAGCCGAGCTATGGGTAGCTCGGGGAGGTCGAGCTATGGGTCGCTTCGGGAGAGCCGAGCTATGGGTAGCTCGGGGAAGTCGAGCTTTGGGTAGCTCGAGGGGGACCAAGCTATGTGTAGCTCGGGAAAGCCGAGCTATGGGTAGCTCGAAAAAATCAAGCTATGTATAGCTCGGGGAAGCCGAGCTATGGGTAGCTCGGGGAAGCCGAGCTTTGGGTAGCTCGAGGGGGACCGAGCTATGTGTAGCTCGGGGACGCCGAGCTTTGGGTAGCTCGAGAGGGACCGAGCTATGTGTAGCTCGGGGATGCCGAGCTTTGGGTAGCTCGGGAAAATGGAGCTATGGGTCGCTCGGGGAGAACCGAGCTATGTGTAGCTTGGGGAAGCCGAGCTATAGGTAGCTCGGGAAAATCGAGCTATGGGTAGCTCGGGAAAGCCGAGCTATGGGTCGCTCCGGGAGAGCTGAGCTATGGGTAGCTCGGGGAAGCCGAGCTTTGGGTAGCTCGAGGGGGACCGAGCTATGGGTTGCTCGATCCGTTGGACCACATTAGTTAGCTCATTTTTCATGGGCATAATGTAGCGGGCGGGGGAATGGGGCTGATCTTAGCCCCTTCGCATGGTTATTAACGCAATGATGATTTTACCCCTCAACACATGCCCCCTACTCCCTAGTTCGAAGCGTAGGTTTGGGCATAGGGAGTATAGACTTAGGTGGCACAATCCGAACGGGGGGACATGTATTTGACAGCCTACGCAATGATGCCCTAATTAATGCCATGGGGCCGTCTTGCCTTTTTGAGATGGATCCATCATTCCTTAGGGGCGAAGGCAACGACTAGGGAAGCGCCACGTAGGAGATCTCGATTTTCACGGCGCCCGTAGTGGCGGTTCCGGATGCCTTGGTTGAGATGCCTCATCTTCACCCTGAGGCGGTTTTTCCTTGGAAAAAATGGGGTCATGGCGGCGCCATCCCTATTTGAAGCGCTCTTTCGCCTTCCCTCAGAGAACTTCGTCTTTCCGTTTTCACAGCAATCTTGCTCAACGTCTCTTGCGATTGAAGAGATGGTGAGTCCGAGTGATCAGGCTTCGGAGGTGACCTTGGCGGACCTGGAGCGGATACGCCGTCTGTACAAGATCCCCCAGGATGTTACCTTGTCGCTTTCGACGGCTGAGGACAGGGTAACATCCGGATTGGGGGACGGAGCGTTCTGCAGGGCAAGGCCTTAGGTTTCCTATTCATCCGCTAGTGCAAGAGGTGATGAAGTTCTATAATATATGCTTTACCATGGTGGCTCCCAACAGTTGGTGCAACCTCATCGGGTTCATCTCGTTGTGCAACCGTGTTGGAGCGACCGCGACCCTCCCAATGTTCAGGGTGTGTTTCAACCTGGTATCCGGGAGGGCCTCCGAGTGGCCCTAAATCGGCCCCCGGAGATCCTTCAAGATGATCTTCGATAATCCGTCATCGATAAAGGAGTGGAAGTCGCGATTCTTCATAGTCAAGGGAAATATCGGCTCAGATTTCCCTCGAGTATGGAGACAGTACACAAAGGATCTAGAAGCGCACCCAGAGTTAACCGAGTCAGAGAAAAGGGATCTGATCGCGTTGCGCAGCAGCCGAGCGCTTCCAGCCAGTGTCCTTCTATCGGAGGATGCTCTCTTTGTAGCCAGATTGAGCTCGTCGATCCTCGCGGTGAGTATCACTTCATGGCCGATAGCCTAATATGGCTCCATTTTGATTTTTGTGCGAACTAATAGGCGAATCATATTGCCCTTGCAGCCGAAAAGTCGGTGGATGGTTTTATGCATTTAAAGCTCGTGATCCGGGATCAGAGGTAATCTTTTGGCATGCGTCATGGCTTGGGCGACGCATCTGGCGCACATTGGGGGGGCGTTTTTTCATTCCAGGAGGCCATGTGGTGGCGTGGGCTTGGCGTTTTAAGTCTTGGGGCTTTCTGATAGCTGTTCCCGGCTCGTCTCCACCTATAAAAGAGGGGAAGGAGGGCTATGTTGGACCATCAAAATTTTCTTTTCTATGAATCATGAAGATACTCGTGATGCCTGTCTCTCCGAGGTTTAGAGCAGGAGGACCGAGCTTTCCTCCTGCAAGTCGTCGCTGTCCTCCGGACAGCTGGGGTGATGAAGGAGCTGCTGGGGGTGGCTTGCCCTTAAGAAAATCGCTTCAGAGATCGTATGGAGAGCGCACAAGAGGTCCGCAGAGATCGCATGGAGAGCACACATATACGCTTCCTGTGTGACCTTTGCAGTTCACCCTTCGGGACGTAGGGTAGGAAGTCCACGCGTGCTCCCCATAGCTTGCATGAATTTCTCCTCCTCCCCTAGCCCGGATCCCTGGGCTCATCCACCCGGGGAATCTTTGGCCACGTGAGGAGGGGGTAATGGTGTATCGTCCGCTAGTACATTGCCTTTCGACTTGGGCAATGGCTAGCTGTACACACTAGATTTGGGGGAGTGCCTTGGTATCAGGGCCCGCGATCTTCCCTTCTACCTCGTTGGGGGGCCCTTCGGTTGGGTGGTTTGGGACAAAAGTCCATCCGCCCTTTCTGATTCTCTGATATCTCGGTTGGGTCGCCGAGATATCATTATTAACCGAAGCTGGTAGCAACGGTTGGGCCATGTCATCCGCTCATTATCAGCTCGAGCTGACTGGCCCGTGGCTTGCCTGATTTGTTGGACCGGATGCCGAAGCATCATAGTCGCCCAAAGCTGCTTTGGAGCAGTTTGCCCGAGTTATGTACCCATTTTTATTTCATTCATTTCAATGCACTTGTAATGCCTCTCAGGCGGTTGTAATTTGATTCGATATTTATGAAATAAAGGAAGTTTTATTCTTTCCCCTAGTTTCTGTTTCTTTTGTGCCGAGAGTGGTTGTTGGCGATGAAACGAGGCGCAGGGATATCGCTCGTACTTATCCAGGATTCCGCGCTATCCAACCTAGCCGAGGCTCACAGGCTGCCCAAATTCGGGTGGAACCCTGGAGATTGTTTGATAGTTCCTTACTTTGGCTGAAGCTCAGATATTTATTACTCGGCCCTGCCGAGGTCCAGAGACTCATGATTTGGCGTAGCCAAGGTTCGAAGATTTATGGCTCGGCCCTGCCGAGGTTCAGAGATTTGTTGCTCGACCCTGCTGAGGTTCGGAGAATTGTTGCTCGGCCCAGTCGAGGTTCGGAGATTTATGGCTCGGAGGGATGACTTGGTCGCCACCGAGACTCATGATGTTTGGTTCCTATGAGATTCGGCGCGGAGCTCCAAGGCGGAATGGGCGGCGCATGGGTACGCCCAACATTTATGATTTGGCTACTTCCAAGGGAAGCGAGTCAGTGTCAGGTGCTGATGCTCTTTCTTCTTCGTATTTTCCAAGGGCGGCTGATTTAAGGCAATTAGGAGGAGTTTCAAGGGCATTTATTCCGCGAGGGCCCGGCAGATCGGGAGGAACCCAGTTTCTAGAGAAGGAGGGGGGGTTCCCGAGTAGCTCGTCGATGTTTACCGATACCCCTCGGGAGGGGGCACGGCTCTTCGGGTCCTGTGGTCGCTAGCTAAAGCAGCGACACATGGAAAATTCTCATGGGTCGGTATTTATGACCCGACTGATCGAGATACTTGCCTGAGGGGTATAAATACGGATAGGAGGGATGTCAGTATTCACCATCCTTTTGGTTAGCCTCTCAACAGCTCCCGATATGGCTTCTCAGGGTGGAGAGCGATAGTCCAATGGATTTGGTGTAGTTAACGGCGATCGTGGGGGCTCCCAGGGGAGCCACTCCGTCGTGATGGTCGATGGCATGGCCTTGGCGTCAGCCTTCGCAAGCCACGAGCAGCTTGAGAAGGCGGTTGAGGAGTATCTTGTCATCTCCACGAGGGAGGCCGAGGCCCTTCATCGGGTCATAGACTAGCAGAAGGGGGAGATCACATCGCTCCGCCAGCGAGTTGCCGAGCTGTCTCGGCACATGGAAGACTTGACAGCTCCTGGTGGGAGACGTTAGGCCTCTGCAAAGGCCATTTTTCTTTCTTTTCTGTACTTTTTTCTTTCCAATAAATAAATAAATAAAAAGGTCTTGTTTTGGCAGTTTCTTTCTCTTCTGATGATATTGTCATTCAGTTCATAAAAGAGGAAAAACTGCTCGTTTCTATTTGAATCGATGGGGGATCTGGGTGGTCTCATAGGTTTACGCGCTAGGTCATGGTCTCGTTTGAGACAGGCGTTTGGGCGGTAAGATACAGGGATATCGTCCGAGGATTTAGCAGTAGGGGGGATTCCCCGACTTTGCCTAGGGTTCACAGGCGACAGTGTAGGGCCTGCCAAGCCCTTTAGGGATTTGCTAAAGGCGCAGGCTTTGTGTCTGTTGGTGGTTTTGCACAGTGTGCATTTTTCAAACTGGCCGAAGTTTTGGGGACTGTTCGGAAGTCCTTCGGCTTTAATCGAGGTTTGTGTGCTTCGGTTTTTGTCAGGGCTTTAGGATTCATCACTAGGCCCAACCGAGTTTCGGAGACTTATAGCTTGGCCGAGCCGAGGTTCGGAGAATTATTATTCTGCCCTGCCGAGGTTCGGAGAATAGTTGCTCAGCCCAGCCGAGGTTCGAAGAATAGTAACTCAGCCCAGCCGAGGTTCGAAGGATTGTTGCTCGGCCCAGCCAAGGTTCGGAGATTCCCTATTTAAACAGGTAACTCGGTCATGCCGAGGATTTGTAAGCAGCATATGTTTCTTTTCACAATTTTTGGTGATATAATTTGTGGTGATTTATGTCATAAATTATGAAACAAGTACCGACAAAAATTTAAGAAGGCGAGTGTTGATCCATTCATTGATTTTGATGATTAATAAAGGAATTGAGTATATTTATTTGATTACTAATGGATTTTATAAGTGTTTCAGGACTTAAATTTATTTGATCAATTTAAAGGAATTAAGAAATGAATTTGAATCAAATACAAATCAGAGATTTTAAAGTTTCAGAGCTTGGAGTCGACACCTAGAAAGTCTGAAGCCGACCCCATGGCCAATTCAATTTTAATCTGATTTTTGATAAAACCTGGAGCTGACACCTAGAGTTTCGGAGCCGACACCTAAGGTTTTGGAGTCGACACTTACTGTTTCTGGAGCCGACTCCGATGCAGGAATAGAACGTTGATTTTCTGAGCATCCTGGAGCCGACACCTACAGTTTTCGGGAGCCGACACCTGACGACGGCGAGCCGACACTTACTTTTGCGGAGCCGACTCCACGACAAACTCAGATTTTACTATTTATGGAAAAACAATTCGGAGCCGACACCTGAAAAGCTGGAGCCGACTCCAACCCACCTGGATGAAAAATCAAAAATGCCAGATCAGCTCTAATGGTAATATTTTTGATTTCTGACATCTAACGGCTATTTTTTATGAATGGAAAATCCTTCTAGGTACACTCCAACGGCTAGATTTCCACCCAAAAATGAATCAAAGGAAAATCTATAAAAAGGAAAAAACAACCGTTTGAAGGAGAGATATAGAAAACAGATAGACAAAGATCAAAAATCAAAATCCAAAAAGTCTAGAGCCTTATATCCAAGAGAGGAGTTTTCAAATTCAAAACCTTCCACTCCACAAAGCTCAAAGAAGAATCCAAGCCGTTCAAATAGAGAAAAATCGAAGGATTCTCAACTAGAAGAAAGAGACCAACTTTTCAATCTTCTCAACTGCATCTACTGTAAAGAATCGAGCTGAGGCTTGATTCAACCCAGCAAGGAGAAGAGGAAAAGAAGAAAAGAAGAAAAGCTCAAAGCCAAACAACTTCAAACCAGGCTTTTCTAAACCTATTTACTTTTCTTTGAATATTTGCTCATTAAGGAGCTGTGAAAATTTGTAAAACATTCTTATTCTTGTTTGTGCCTAGTTCAATCAAAGGGGATTGAACTAGTGGAGGTTGTTAACCTCGGGTCAAGCTAGTTTTGCTTGAGTCTTGGGTTGTGTGCTGGTGAGCCCGAAAAACCAGCTGGGTTCATTGTGATCCCGGGTAAAACAACAAGTTTGAGTTGTGAACTTGTAAAACAACTCGGCTGTAATCGAGGTGATTATAGTGTGGACCCAAGTAGGATCTTGAGAGTGGACGTAGGTGTTGGATACACCGAACCACTATAAAATCTTTGTATTTGTCGTGCTTCCATTGACTCTATCTCTATCTCTGTTTTATTCGCTGTACTTTATATTTACATTGCATTTGTTTTCATTCATCTTAAGCAAACAATTTTTCAAGAGGCTAAATTTTTAAAGAACCCAATTCACCCCCCCCCCCCTCTTGGGTTGTCATCTGGGCCAACAATTGGTATCAGAGCAAGTGCTCATTAGATTTTGATCACACGATCAAGAGCTAAAGATCCAAATGGCAACTCAAGTTGGATCATTTGCCGAAGGTCATTCTACAAATAGACCTCCTTTGTTTAATGGTTCCAACTATTCTTATTGGAAAGCAAGAATGAGGATATTCATTCAAGCTTCTGATTATGAATTGTGGGGTGTTATAACTAATGGACCTAGTACACCCACACACATTGTTGATGGCACTATTGTTCCTAAGCCCGAAAGGGATTGGAATGATAGTGATAGGAAAATGGCACAGCTCAATGCTAAGGCCATGAATGTCTTATATTGCTCTTTAGATGCTAATGAATTTAATAGAA
The DNA here is from genome assembly GCA_900491605.1 of Calamus simplicifolius. NCBI lineage: Eukaryota > Viridiplantae > Streptophyta > Magnoliopsida > Arecales > Arecaceae > Calamus > Calamus simplicifolius. The sequence goes on from UESW01004032.1 coordinate 227,552, forward strand.
TCTCCACTTGTAATTCCGTAAAGGAGATTTGGGATAGATTAAAGGTTACCCATGAGGATACTAACCAAGTAAAAGAATCCAAAATAAACATTCTTGTTCATAAATATGAGTTATTTTGCATGGAACAAACTGAAATATAGTTAGCATGTATACTATATTTACTGATATTGTAAATGGGTTGAAAAGTTTAGGCAAAACATATTCTAACTCTGAACTTGTCCGAAAAATTCTCAGGTCACTTCCAAGAACGTGGGAAGCGAAGGTGACAGCAATTCAAGAAGCAAAGGACCTCAACACCTTACCCTTAGAGGAGCTTCTAGGATCCCTAATGACCCATGAATTGACCATGAAGCAGCACATAGAAGAAGATGTGAAAAAGAAAAAGACCATAGCTCTTAAGGCTGCTGAAAATGAGGAGAGCTGCAATGATAGTGAAGAAGATGATGATGAGACAGCTCTTCTAGCAAGAAAGTTCAAAAAATTCATGAGGAGAAAGAGACCCTTCCACAAGAAGAAATTTGGAACTAAGATGGAAGGAGAGAAAGAAAAAGACAAGGACAAGGATAAAGAGAAAGACCCCTTGATTTGCTATGAATGTAAGAAACCGGGGCATTATAGATATGATTGTCCTCAACTGAAAAAGACTTTCAAGAAGAAAAAGAAAGCCTATGTTGCAACTTGGAGCGACAGCGATGAATCCTCATCGGAGGAAGAACAAAAGAAGGTTGCTAACATTTGCTTATGGCAAACGAAGAGGATGAGGTAAGTTCTGAAAATCCTTGCGATGAATTTGCTTTTGATGAATTATTTGATGCCTTTAATGAACTTGTTGGTGATTTCAAAATTTTGAAAAAGAAATATAAATTTTGAAAAATAAAAATTTGACTTTGATTGAAGAAAAAGAAAATCTTAATAATGAAACTAAAGTGCTAAAATCTGAAAAAGACAATTTGACTAAAGAAAAAGAATCAATTTCCAATGAAAATGATAAACTAAAGAAGGAAGTTGATAAATATAAAAGTATTGTTGATAAATTCACTTATAGTTCAGAAAAACTTAATTTATTGTTAAGTAATCAAAGAGCTATATATGATAAGGCTGGTTTAGGATATAGACCTAATTTGAAACAAAAATTTGTCAAAATTTTTTTAGAAATGAACAAAACCTTGATAATGTTACATGCCATTACTGTAACAAGAAGGGACACAATGTTTTTGAATGCAATTTTAAGAAAATAGATAAGAAGATAAATAGTAAAGGAAAGAAAATTTGGGTTCCTAAAGGAACAATTGTTTATGCTACTTGTTGAGAAATTATTGAAACATAATTGCCCCAACTCTATTGATTTTGATGATTTCCAAAAGCCATGAGTATATTAAAGAAACAATGAATTATTTATCAAATACCATGAGTTTATTTAAAAATGAAAAATTAAACTATCAATGTTTAATTCAATGAGTTTTGAATCAATTAAAAAGAATTTTTATACACTCATTTAAACTTGAGATTTCAAAAAGGAATTTTATACACTCATTTGATAATCAACTTAATGAAAATGTCTTGAATTGATGATCAAATCAATTTATTCAAGTCACATTTATATTTAAATTTATTTGGGACGAGTTTTAAAGTCTATCAGAACATTTTTCTGATTTTTGTATCGCTCCCGAGCCGACTCAAGGGTTTCCGAGTCGACTCCCCAAATGTCTGTTTTTCAATGTTGTCCTGAGTCGACACTTGAGTTTTCAAGAGTCGACCCCTGAACCTTCGCGAGCCGACTCATGGACTGTGCGAGCCGACTCGACTCAGACGGCAGAAGGCTCATTTTTGAGCACTTCTCGAGTCGACTCCCCGCATATCTCGAGTCGACCCTTGAAAGTTAGGTGTTTCTGGAATCGAGTGTTCGAGCCGACTCACAGTGCTCGAGCCGACTCCACAAATCTGGACGCGATTTTTTCGATGACACATCAGCTCCAACGGTAATTTTTGAATAACGGCTATTTTTCTTGTCTCTAACGGATATATTTTGCAGAATCTATAAATAGAGGAGCTCTTTTCAAATCAAAAACAAAAAAAAAAAGAAAAAAGAGATATCTTTCAAAAAGAGGGAAAAACAGAGCTTTATTGGAAAAATCTTCTAGTTCAAAATAGAGTGATTCAAAAGGAGTGAAATCAAAGAGGAAGTTTCGTCTGCTCCAGATCATCAATCCACAAGAGTCAAAAGAAAATCCAAAGCTTTTCAAAGATCAAATCGAAGGATTTTCAACATTCAACAAAAGGAGAAAAAGCTTCATCTCAACTCCAAAGTTTTCAAACGGTCAAGAATCTTGCTGAGGCCTGATTCAATACTTCAAGAGGAGTTAAAGAGGAGAAGGAAGAAAGCCAAAGCCACAACCATCTGCAATCTTATCAGGCTTTTCTAACCCTTTTATACTTTATTTGTATATTTGCTCAAGGGAGCATTTCTATATTTAAACTCTATTATTTTTGTTTGCTGATTCAATCAGTGGATTGAATCAGTGGAGGTTATTATACCTCGTTGCAAGCCGGAGTGCTTGTGTTGGGTTAGTTGTGAGCCCGTGAAAAACAACGTGTAGGGTTTTGTGCTGGTAAGCCCGAGTAAAACCGGCTGGGTTCGTTGTGATCCCGGGAAAACAACAAGTTTGAGTTGTGAGCTTGAAAACAACTCGGCTGTAATCTAAGAGATTATAGTGTGGACCCAAGTGAATCTTGGGAGTGGACGTAGGTGTTGGTTGCACCGAACCACTATAAAATTATCTTGTGTTTGCCGTGCTATATTTCTCTCTCTATCTCTCTTTATTATTTGCTTGTGTATTGATTAAAGTTAGCCTCTCACTTGCACATCTTGCTAACTAATCAACTAAAGTTAAAAAGTCTTAAATTTTTAAGAACCCAATTCACCCCCCCCCTCTTGGGTTGCCATCTGGGCCAACAATTGGTATCAGAGCAAGTGCTCATTTAGAATTTGATCTCACGATCAAGGGCTAAAGATCCTTATGGCAACACAAAGTGGTTCATGTTTTGCTGAAGGTCATTCTACGAATAGACCTCCTTTATTTAATGGAACCAACTATTCATATTGGAAAGCTAGAATGAGAATATTCATTCAAGCTTCTGACTATGAATTATGGGAGTAATAATAATGGACCTAGTACACCCACACACTTAGTTGATGGCACTATTGTTCCTAAGCCCGAAAGGGATTGGAATGATAATGATAGGAGAATGGCACAACTAAATGCTAAAGCCATTAACATTTTATATTGTTCCTTAGACTCTAATGAATTCAACCGAATCTCAACATGTAATTCCGCAAAAGAAATTTGGGATAGGTTGGAAATAACACATGAAGGAACAAACCAAGTTAAGAATCAAAGATAAATATTTTGGTTCATAAATATGAATTGTTTACAATGGAACAAACTGAAACCATCACATGCATGTTCACTAGATTCACTGATATTGTGAATGGTTTAAAAGTCTTGGTAGAATTTATTCTAATGCTGACCTTGTGCGCAAAATTCTTAGGTCACTACCAAGATCGTGGGAAGCAAAGTCACTGCTATCCAAGAAGCAAAGGACCTCAATGCATTACCTTTAGAGGAGCTTCTAGGATCCCTAATGACCCACGAGCTGACAATGAAGCAGCATGTTGAGGAGGAAACAAAAAGAAAGAAAACACTTGCCCTCAAAACTGCAGAAATGGAAGAGAGCAGCAGTGAAAGTAATGATGAAGATGATGATGAAACTGCTCTCTTGGCCAAAAAATTCAGAAAGTTTATGAGAAAAAGGCCCTTCCATAAAAAGAAATTTGGAGCAAGAATTGATGGAGAAAAAGATAAGAAAAAGGACAAGGAGAAAGAAAAAGAAAGAGCCCTTAGTATGTTATGAGTGTAAAAAGCCAGGGCACTTTAGATATGATTGTCCTTTGCTGAAAAAGGCCTACAAGAAAAAGAAGAAAGCATACATGGCAACATGGTCTGATGAATCTTCCTCGTCGGAAGAAGAAGAACAAAAGGAAGTTGCCAATATCTGCTTCATGGCCAACAACGACGACAACGACAATGAGGTAAGTTCTGAAAACTCAAATGATGAATTTACTTTTGATGAAATGTTTGAGGCTTTCAATGAACTTATGATTGATTTTAAATCTTTGAAAAAGAAGTATAAGTTTTTGAAAAATGACAATATTAGCTTAGCTAAAAGTAAAAATGAATTAGCTTTAGAAGTTAAGAACTTAACTAATGAAAAAGAAGAACTTAGCAAAGAAAGAGATAATTTTAATCAAGAAATAGATTTGTTGAAATCTGAAACTAAAAACTCAACAAAAGATTTAAAAGATCAATTAGAAACTTTAGCTTTAGAAAAAGAACAGCAAGTTAAAGAAATGACTTCTTAAGAAAGATGTTAAAAATATAAAGACATTGTTGAGAAATTCACCTTAAGTTCAACTAAACTAAACATGATTTTAGATAGTCAAAAAGCTATTTTGACAAAGCTGGTTTAGGTATAACACGTATAGGAAACAAAAATCTTTAAAGAATATTTTTGTAAAAGCCAACCAAAGTAATATAACTTGTTTTAAATGCAATGAAAAAGGTCATAAATCATTTGAATGCAAAACATTAAATAATAACAACAAGTTAAATGTTAACTATGGTATTCAAGAGAATGTTAACTACCGTATGGAATGGTACTAACTATGGTATTCAAGAGCCAAGGGGTTATAATTCAAGAGAATGAACTTTCCAAGAACCTAAGGCACACAGATTACTATAGCTTAGCTACATTGCATTGGATGGGTTTTGTCAAGGTGAATGGTCAATGGGATAGGAAAGGACACCTAGATGAAAGAGCTCCTATGCCGAGAGTTTCTGAGCCTTGCGAGGCTGGACCATCATTTAGGGTTCCTTCTCCACAGCCTAGGAGTCCCATTTCTGCTCCTGTTCCTGCTCCTACACCTGCACAAGTTTATGATCAACCATCCACTTCTTCGACTGGATTCTCAGACCTTCAAATGGAGCAATTAAAAAGTTTGTTTGCAGCTCAGAAGGATGAGTTTGACAGTAAATTTATGAATTTAAAAGAATCACTTTACTCCCTTGATGATCGGATTGCAAAGATTGAATCAACTTCAACTCCTCCGCAGAATCTTTAAATGGTGATTTGAAGAACATCTTTGAAGAGCTTAAAGAGATTTGTGGAGATGATGAAACTTATTCAAAGTGCAACGCCGAACTTCAAGACAAAATCACAACAGCTTGCACATTTGTGGATGAGAGACTAAAAGATTATGTTAGACTTCAATGTGATGGAATGAAAAATATAGTAGACCATTTAACAAGAATAGTTAGAAAGAACTTTTGATGTAGTTTATGTTCAATCTTGTTGAAATGTTGTTTACATTTTGATGTAATGAAGTTAATATAATGAAGTGTAAAGAGGGAGAGAATTATGTAATACTTGACAATATGTTGATGTAGTGAAGCTTATGTTAATGAATGAAAAGTTTTTTATGTAATATTTGACTTTTGATTATCTTTTTGATGCAATTATCCTTTGATGCAGTAAAATATTCTTTACCTTTTTGTTGATTACAAAAAGGGGGAGAGAATTAGGATTGTATATGCATTAAGAGGGAGAAAATTATATGGAAAGAATTATAGTTGAGAATGTTAATTGATTAATATGATATTGAGTTATTGATATGGATTGATAATCAAATTGAATTGTCTATGCACAAAGAAATCTTAAGTATCAAATGTGTAAAGTAAGAGGAAGAATAATTTGAATTTGAACTTTATAAGAGAAGCTACCTTATTCAGGGGGAGCTTACTCGTAAAGATCGCTTCCTTGATATTCTCTTTAATTTAAGAATTCTATGCATATACTCAATGTTTTTATAATCATCAAAAAGGGGGAGATTGTTGATCCATTCATTGATTTTGATAATTAATAAAGGAATTGAGTATATTAATTTGATTACTAATGGATTTTATAAGTGTTTCAGGACTTAAATTTATTTGATCAATTTAAAGAAATTAAGAAATGAATTTTGAATCAAATACAAATCAGAGATTTCAAAGTTTCAGAGCTTGGAGTCGACACCTAGAAAGTCTGGAGCCGACCCCATGGCCAATTCAATTTAATCTGATTTTTGATAAAACCTGGAGCCGACACCTAGAGTTTCGGAGCCGACACCTAAGGTTTCGGAGTCGACACTTACTGTGTCTGGAGCCGACTCCGATGCAGGAACAGAACATTGATTTTTGAGCATCCTGGAGCCGACACCTACAGTTTTCGGGAGCCGACACCTGACAACGGCGAGCCGACACTTACTTTTGCGGAGCCGACTCCACGACGAACTCAGATTTTACTATTTATGGAAAAACGATTCGGAGCCGACACCTGAAAAGATAGAGCCGACTCCAACCCACCTAGACGAAAAATTAAAAATGCCAGATCAGCTCTAACGGTAATATTTTTGATTTCTGACATCTAACGGCTATTTTTTATGAATGAAAATCCTTCCAGGTACACTCCAACAGCTAGATTTCTACCCAAAAATGAATCAAAGGAAAATCTATAAAAAGGGAAAAACAACCGTTTGAAGGAGAGATATAGAAAACGGATAGACAAAGATCAAAAATCAAAATCCAAAAAGTCTAGAGCCTTATATCCAAGAGAGGAGTTTTCAAATTCAAAACCTTCCACTCCACAAAGCTCAAAGAAGAATCCAAGCCATTCAAATAGAGAAAAATCGGAGGATTCTCAACTAGAAGAAAGAGACCAACTTTTCAATTTTCTCAACTGCATCTACTGTGAAGAATCAGAGCTGAGGCTTGATTCAACCCAGCAAGGAGAAGAGGAAAAGAAGAAAAGAAGAAAAGCTCAAAGCCAAACAACTTCAAACCAGGCTTTTCTAAACCTATTTACTTTTCTTTGAATATTTGCTCATTAAGGAGCTGTAAAAATTTGTAAAACATTCTTATTCTTGTTTGTGCCTAGTTCAATCAAAGGGGATTGAACTAGTGGAGGTTGTTAACCTCGGGTCAAGCTAGTTTTGCTTGAGTCTTGGGTTGTGTGCTGGTGAGCCCAAAAAACCGGCTGGATTCATTGTGATCCCGGGTAAAACAACAAGTTTGAGTTATGAACTTGTAAAATAACTCGGCTGTAATCGAGGTGATTATAGTGTGGACCCAAGTAGGATCTTGGGAGTGGACGTAGGTGTTGGATACACCGAACCACTATAAAATCTTTGTGTTTGTCGTGCTTCCATTGACTCTATCTCTATCTCTGTTTTATTTGTTGTACTTTATATTTACATTGCATTTGTTTTCATTCATCTTAAGCAAACAATTTTTCAAGAGGCTAAATTTTTAAAGAACCCAATTCACCCCCCCCCCCTCTTGGGTTGTCATCTGGGCCAACAGCGAGCCTGTAGAGGGCGTACCCTACTGATAATACTTACGGAGATTGTTCGAATTCTACGTCCAAGGGATGGATCTTCCGCCTAGATCTTGCAGCTTGTAGGTCCCAGGTCTGACGATCCGCTACTTGGTAAGGGCCTTCCCAGTTTGGGGCCAACTTTCCTTGCTCCAGCGGTTTGGAGACAGATGCTTTCTGGAAAACAAGGTCACCGGGCAAGAAAGCTTTCCCTTTGACTCTGGAGGCGTGGTAGTGGGCCACTCTTTGCTGGTAGGTAGCCATTCTAATCCGAGCCTTTTCTCTGATCTCCTCTACCAGGTCAAGGTTGGTGCGGAGCTGCTCATCGCTGGCTTCCTCCGAGTAGCTTTCGGGAGCCCTATCTCCACGGGGATGACAGCCTCTGTATCGAAGGCCATTCGGAATGGGGTTTTGCCCGTGGGTACTCTCGGGGTGGTGCGGTAGGCCCACAGGACATGGTGCAATTCATCCGCCCACCTGCCTTGGGCTCTGGAAAGTCGAGCTTTGATCCCTTGAAGCAGAGTTCGATTGGTTACTTCGGCTGCTCCGTTGGCCTGTGGGTGCCCGACCAAGGTAAGGCGGTGGTGGATCCCGTGCTCCTCGCAGAACTGGTGAAACATCGGATTATCGAATTGCCTGCCGTTATCGGTGATGATAGTGTGTGGGAGGCCGAAGCAAATGATAGACTTCCACACGAAGTCCTTGGCCCGAGCCTCGATTATTTGTGCAACTGCCTCCGCCTCGACCCACTTAGTGAAGTAATCGATGGTGATGAATAAAAATTTTTGCTACCCCATGGCGAGCAGAAACGGGCCGAGAATGTCCATCCCCCACTTGGCAAAGGGCCAGCGGAGGAAATGGGGACCAAGCTGGCGGAGGGAAGCCTCTGAATACTAGAGTGTCTTTGGCAGGGGTCGCAAGCTCATACAAGGTCGTCTGCATCCTTCTGCATGGTCGGCCAATAGTAACCTTGACGTAGCACCTTGTGGCACAGGGACCGACTTCCCAGGTGGTTGCCACAAATCCCCTTGTGCACCTCTCGAAGGGCATAATCAGCTTCAGATGGGCGGAGGCATCTGAGCAACGACATGGAGAAAGACCGCTTGTAGAACTGGTCATCAATTAGCACATAGTGGGTGGCTTGCAGTTTTAGCCTTCTAGCTTCCCTTCGATCGGCCAGGAGCGACCCTTCCTTGAGGTACTTCAGGATGGGGTTGAACCATGATGGTTCGGCCTCAACTTGCATCACTCGGTTGGCTTCTATGATACTAGGTCTCTCCAAGGTCTCCAGGTGGAATTTTTGTTCGGCGTCCATCGACTCCGCGGTCGCCAGCCGAGATAGCAGGTCGGCATGGGCATTTTCAAATCTAGGAATCTGAATGATCTCAAATTCAGGAAATGGAAGAGTAGGCCCCACACCTCTTGGAGATATCGGATCATGTTTGGTTCCCAAGCCTCAAACTCCCCTCGCACGTGACCTACCACCAGCTGGGAGTCGGTGAAGGCATTCAGTTTCTCCACCTTAAGGCTGCGGGCGATTCGGAGACTGGCCAACAGGGCTTCGTACTCAGCTTCGTTGTTAGAGGCCGGGAAGAAGAAGCGGACACCATACTCAAAAGTTGCCCCCTCCGGGCTAGTGAGGACCAAGCCTGCTCTGGAGCGATAACCGTTGGATGACCCGTCGACATGGAGGAGCCATCGGGAGCCAGGTTTTGGTTTCTCGGGGGAGTCAGGGGTGGAGCCATCCTCCAGGATGGTACATTCGAGGAGGAAGTCGGCTAGCACTGAGCTTTGATGGCCGGGTGAGGCTGAAATCGGATGTCGTGCTTGCTCAGCTTGATGGCCCATTTAGTCATTCTCCCTGATATCTTCGGGCGGTGGACCACCGCCTTGATAGGTTGGTCAGTCAGGACCGTCACAGAATGCGCCTGGAAGTATGGCCACAACTTTTGAACAGAGGAGATCAAGGCCAACACCATCTTCTCAATCTGGCTATACCTCGTCTCCACGTCACAGAGCAGTTTGCTGACATAATAAATCGGCTTTGGGTCTTGTTTTCTTCCTTGACCAGCACCGAACAAACGGCACCTTCCGAGACAGCCAGATATAGGAACAATGTCTCCCTAGGATTTGGACTGCTGAGGAGTGGGGGAGAGCTGAGGTACTTCTTGAGGTCTTCAAATGATATTTGGCATTCGAAAGTCCATTGGAAATTTTTGGCCAACCAGAGAGTTTTGAAGAAGGGGAGGCATCTTTCGGCAAAGCGCGCCACGAAGCGGTTAAGGGCCGCTATCCTTCCGGTTAGGCGCTGGACTTCTTTAATTGACGCCGGGGGCATCATCTGCTGGAGAGCTTGAATCTTTTGGGGGTTAGCTTCGATACCTCGCTGGGAGACCATGAAGCCGAGGAACTTCCCGGAGTTAACGCCGAAGGTGCACTTAGTTGGGTTGAGCTTCATCTGATATTTGCGGAGTGTTGCGAAGCTCTCCGAGAGATCCTTGACGTGCTGTGATGCCTCTTTGCTTTTAACCAGCATGTCGTCGATGTATACCTCCATATTTCGGCTGATTTGTTCCTTGAATACTTTGTTGACCAGCCTTTGGTAGGTGGCTCCTGCATTTTTAAGACCGAAAGGCATAACACGGTAACAATAAGTACCTCGGTCAGTTATGAAGGCGGTCTTTTCCTCATCTTCGGGGTCCATCCGGATCTGGTTGTAGCCGGAGTAGGCGTCCATGAACGTCAGCATTTGATGACCCGAGGTGGCATCCACAAGTTGATCAATCTGGGGGAGAGGGAAGCTGTCTTTCGGGCATGCTTTATCGAGGTCGGTGAAGTCGATGCAGATCCACCATTTGCCATTCGACTTCTTCACCATGATGACATTTGACAGCCAATTTGGGTAATTTACCTTCCAGATAAAGTTCGCCTTGATGAGTTTATCGACCTCCTCTTCAATAGCTCTCTGCCGTTCTGGGGCAAAGCTCCTCTTCTTTTGCTTGACGGGCCGGTACATCTCGTCTACGTTAAGGCAGCGGATGAGGACTTCGGGGCTGATTCCTAGCATGTCAAAGGTGGACCAGGCGAAGATATCGGCATTGCTTTGGAGAAATTCGATCAGCTCCCGCCGAGGTTCGCCTTTCGATAGCGACCCGATCTTTATGGTTCGGTCGGGACGAGCCTCGTCCAGTGGTACTCCCTCCAGTTCTTCGGCTGGTTCCCCCCGTTGCTCGGTGAAGTCCTCCCGAGCGTCCACCCATCAACTTCAGGCATTCTGGACTGAAGGCTGATGACAAAACACTGTCAAGCCATAGTTTGGCTCCCTCGGACGACACCAATTCCTCGCCCGGTGGGGAATTTCATAGACAGGTGTGGGATGGAGACAACAGCTTTGAGAGACATCAGGCCGGGTCTTCCAAATATGGTATTGTAGGGCGACCTGAGCTTAGTTACTAGGAAGTCCATGTGAACAGTGGCCACAAGGGGCCAGGTTCCTGCTCGAACCGTTAAGGTCACGACCCCCTTCGGGACGATAACATCGCCGGTGAACCCCATTAGGGTGGAGTCCACGGCTCGGAGATTTTCCACGAGCAATCTCATCTTGGAAAATACATCAAGGTATAAAACATTCACGGAGCTTCCACTATCAACAAGAATCCAGCTTACATCGTAGTCATTTAAATTGAGGGATACAACCAGTGCGTCATCATGTGGGAACTGTATCCCTTGAGATCATCGTCGGAGAAGGAGAGCTCACCCGTTTGTGCTCTCTTTGGCGCCGAGCCTTCATCATCATTTCTAAAGCTCGAGCCGCCAGCCTCTTCAATCATGTTAATGTGGCCGATCACGGGTGGATTGGGAGGAGGAGGAGGCTGCTGAGGCTCGAGCTGGCGGTCGCCTCCTTGTCCTGGCTCAGGCGCCCTCCTGAACTGGTTTCAGCCCCATTGGATTAGCCTCTCAATTTCGTTCTTTAGCTGCTAGCATTCCTCAGTGTCATGGCCGTGCTCCTGATGATAGCAGCAGTATTTGGTGGGGTCCCTCCGAGTTGGGTTCCCTCAGAGAGGGGCTGGCTGGGGGAGCTGGCGCTCTATCTCCATAAGGATTTGTGCCCTGGGTACAGTCAGTGGAGTGTATCGGTCGAATCGCCTGGGCAGGCTCCAGAAGCATTTTCTTGGTGGCGATAGGGGAGCTCTTTGGCGGGGAGGCGGGCTCGGCTGATGGATTGATTGGTGCCTGTCCGAACCTTTAGGTTCTTTCTTCTCGCCAGTTCGGCGCGGGTAGCTCTCCGTGATTCTTCGACCTGGCGTATTTGTCTGCTAGGGCCATCATATCGGAGAGGCTCGGGGGGTAGCTGACTTCCATCGCCAGGTAGAAGTCGCTTTCCTTCAAAACTCCCCCTGCTAGGGCAGACATAGCCACCTCATGATTAAGGTGGTCCACCTCCAGCATGGCCTTATTGAAGCGGCCAAGGTAATTCCTCAAGGACTCCCCCTCTCTCTGCTTAACTTAGAGAGGGAGTCGGACCTTCGCCGGTGACGGTGGCTACTGACGAACTGGCCAATAAAAAGATGGCTCGGCTTGTCGAATGAATCAACGGAACCTGGTTTCAAGGTGTTAAACTAGGTTCGGGCATATCCTCTAAGGGTGGAAGGAAAGGCGCGGCAAAGGATCGCGTCTGATGCTCCGTGAACATCATTACTGACCGAAAGCTACTAAGATGATCATCCGGATTAGAAGAGCCATGGTAGGGCTCGATGGTAGGTAGCTTAACATGGGAGGGAATTACTTCCTCCATGATCCCTTTGGAGAAAGGGATGCCCTGCTCTGCCTTGGGCTGAGGTAGATGGGCCTGCTTGGCGGCGTCCAGCTCCTGACGCATCTCCCAGATTTGTCGGCGGATCTCCTCTTCAGATGTAAGAGGAGGAGCTGGGCAAGGAGAGCACGGGGATGGCGTCGAATCATGGCGGAGGACACCGGGGAGAGGGACCGGGCCTGCCGAGATCTGGGAGGATCCCTGTTGTAGCCACATCGTAGGGCTGGTTTGTCCCCCTTGGGTTGGTGCGGGGGTCCGCGGCTCCATGCGGACCAGAGAAGGAGGTGGCTGGAAAGAGGGGCAGCGGCCTCCTCAGGGAGGCATGGAGCGGGGGGTTGCGAGGCGATCCTGAACCAGATGGGTTAGGGCTTGGACCTGCTGAACCAGTGTGGCGAACTGGTCCTGGGTCACCAGGATGGCTGGCGGCGATGGGGTCTTGATGGGTGGCGGTTGTGGCGCCACGCTGCTCATCGGATCAGGTCTCTGGGAGGCGACCTGGTCCTGGGATTCAGAAGTTGCCCTTCTTCGATTAGCCATTGGAGGGGTTCTCTTCTGGATCGAGATCCTTGTCTCCTTTCTTCAAGTTTTAATGGGACTTGAGGCCCTTCCTCTAGCGCCAATCTGTTGCCGCCAGGATCTGTCCTCCGACTCGGGCACGGCCAGTCTCCTGATCTGGGCTTCCTCCTGATCGGACCTGCACAGAAGTCCTCACGCGAGAGGCGTTAGGGGTGGCCCTCCGCGGAAGACCCTCCAACGCTCAAGTCAGTGGGGATCGACGATCAACAGAAATGAGGAGAGGGATCTCTCTAGGGAGTCCCTCCTGGGGTGGCCAATCGGGAGCTCTGGGGGAGCACCGACGAGCAGCAAAGGTGAAAGAGAGTGAGTGTGAGTGAGCTAGGAGCTGTGAGTGCGTACCTGAGAGAATCTGGGAATATCATATTTATAGGCAGTCACCTAGATCTTGAGCGCCTTCTGGAAGGTTCGAAGGTTGTTAGGATATGAAATGATTCGAATCAAGCTGTTGTAAGGCCGGTGGGATCCGTATCTTATTCGTTGAAGGATCGACGGCTGAGAGAGCTCTTTGATGGCCCGAGATCTGATGAATGCGTAGGTCCCAGGTAGTTATTCTAGATCCTAGACCACTCCTCGATATGATTCTTTGTTCAGGATTCTGTTACGCTAGGCCTGGGCTCTCCCGTGTCGAGTTCCACGGAGGTGTGTGTTGAGCCATGGATTGCTCGGGGGAGCCGAGCTATGGAAGCTCGGGGAGGCCGAGCTATGGAAGCTCGGGGAGGCCGAGCTATGGTATCTCGGTAAAATCGGGCTATGTGTAGCTCAGGGAAGCCGAGCTATGGGTAGCTCGGGGAGGTCGAGCTATGGGTCACTTCGGGATAACCGAGCTATGGGTCACTTCGGGATAGCCGAGCTATGGGTAGCTCGGGGAGGTCGAGCTTTGGGTAGCTCAAGAGGGACCGAGCTATGTGTAGCTCGAGGAAGCCGAGCTATGGGTAGCTCGGGAAAATCGAGCTATGTGTAGCTCGGGGAAACCGAGCTATGGGTAGCTCGGGGAAGTCGAGCTTTGGGTAGCTCGAGGGGGACCGAGCTATGTGTAGCTCGGGGAAGCCGAGCTATGAGTAGCTCAGAAAAATCGAGCTATGGGTCGCTCAGGGAGAACCGAGCTATGGATAGCTCGGGAAAGCCAAGCTATGGATAGCTAGCTCGGGAAAATCGAGCTATGTGTAGCTCGAGGAAGCCGAGCTATAGGTAGCTCGGGGAAGCCGAGCTATGGGTCGCTCCGTGAGAGCCGAGCTATGGGTAGCTCGGGGAAGCCGGCTTTGGGTAGCTCGAGGGGGACCGAGCTATGGGTTGCTCGACCCGTTGGACCATATTAGTTAGCTCGTTCTTCATGGGCGTAATGTAGCGGGCGGGGGAATGGGGTTGATCTTAGCCCCATCGCACTGTTATTAACGTAATGACGATTTTACCCTCAACAGCAATGATAGTGATGATAAAGGCCTTAAAGATGTGGTAAAGGCAATGATATATGGCAGTGATGATATGGTGTCATATAGGCAAAGAAGATAGAAAATTATGGTTTTAGTTGGGAGAGCAATTACGGTAGATGGCAATGTAGATAGTGCCGCTGAATAAGTCAATCAAGAAGAACAGCAATATTGAAGAAAGAAGCCTTATTTCAAATAAGGTTGAGATCGTGAGTTTTGGTTTGGATATGATAGCATTATCCAATCGAAGGCCATCCTAACGAAGGAACTTGCCATGACATCATTATCCTTTGACATCAATTTGGAGCCGATGCTGCCAAGAAAGAAGACGAGGATGAGGAAGGTGAAAGAAAGGAGAAGGGAGATGATAGGAATGAATAATAGATGTGTTGCTGCTGAAATCTGTCCTCCGACTCGAGCGCAATCGGGCTTGGGATAGGCTCTCTCCTGGGCGGACCTGCAAAACAGTCCTCACGCGAGAGGCGTTGGGGTGGCCCTCCGCGGAAGACCCTCCGACACTCAAGTCAGCGGGGATCGGCAATCAATAAATAAGAGGAGAAAGCTCTCGCTGAAGAGTCTCTCCAAGGGTGGCCTTTCGAGAGCTCTGAGCAGAGCGCTAATGTGGAAAATGGGGAAAGCCAAGGCAGAAGGAGAGTGTGCCAGTGAGCAAGTGCGCATACCTGAGGAGTCAGCAGACGAATCTATTTATAGAGGATCACCTGATTCTCTGGGGGCGTCGTGGGTTTGAAAGTTGTTAGGATTTGAATCCAGTTTGTTATGAGGTCAGTAAGATTCGCATCTTGTTGGTTAGAGAATCGACGGCTGGGAGAGCTGGTTAATGTCTCAAGATTTGGCAAGTTTATAGGCTCCAGGGCTCTAGGCCACTCTCGCGGGTCCTAGGCCACTCTCAGATATGATTTCTATTTGGAATCTTACGAATTTAAACTCTCCCGCACTGAATTCCACAGAGGTCCTTGAGTGCCCGGGTCTAGCCGGGCATAATAATGATTCGTCTGACGAGGCACAGTCGGATAGCTCGACCGGGGCCGAGAGAGACGATATAGCTCGGCTGAGGCTGGAGGATGATATAGCTCGGCTGAGGCCGAGGGATGTGATTCGTGCCTCAGGAATCCTTGGCTCGGTGAGGGCCTAAGACACCCCGATTTACTGAGGCTGACTTGTCTCTAGCGGGTATTGTTCAGCACATGGGAGTCAGGGTTGATCCTAGCCCCTTGCATGATTATTTATGTAATGATGATTTTACCCCTCAACACATGCTCCACACTCCCTAGTTCGAAGCGTAGGTTCGGGCGTAGGGAGTATAACTCTGGGTGACATAATTTGAGTGGGTTTAGATTTGACAGCATGTGTAATGGTGCTCTAATTAGCGCCGCGTGGCCGTCTTGCTTTTACAGAATGGAACCGTTGCTTTCTAGGGGCAACGGTTGGGGGAATACCATGCAGAAAATCTCAGTTTTCATGGTGCCTGCAGCGGTGGTTCCGGGCGTTTCGATCAGGATGCCTTATCTTCTTTTTGAGGCAATTTCCTTCAAGGAGAAGTAAAGTCGAAACAGCGCCATTCCTATTCACCGCGCCCTTTCATCTCCTCCTGGAGAAATTTGTCCCCCTATTTTCTTTCCAATCTTGCTCGGTGTTTCTTCCAGCCAGCAGAATGATGAGACCCAGTGACATAGTTTCAGAAATCACCGCTGAGGAATTGGGAAGACTCCACCAGAAATATGGCACTCCCTCAGATATCGTTCTGCGACTGCCAGGGCCCGAGTGCAGGGTTTTGTAGGAGCTGGAGCGTGGGGTCTTTCTTTATGAAGATAGCCTGAAGGCAGGCCTCCGGTTTCCTCTCCATCCCTTGGTGAAGGAGATCATGAAGTTTTATAATATCTGTCCGACAATGGTGGCTCCTAACAGCTGGCAAAATATCATCGGGTTCATCTCGATGTGTAGCTGAGTTCAGGTAACAACAACTCTGTCCCTGTTCCGCACTTGTTATCATCTGATGTCCGGAAGGAACTCGGAGTGGTCCTATATCGGACCTCAGAAGTCATTCAGGATGATCGTGGATAAGCCATTGTCCATAAAGGGATGGAAGGTCCGATTCTTTATCGTTAAAGGGAACATCGGTTCTGACTTTCCGCGGGAATGGGGAAACCCTGTTAGGGATATGGAGGCGCATCCAGCCTTATTGGAACGGGAGAAGGAGGACCTAGGGGTCCTCACCAGCGGTCGAACGTTCTTGGCTATTGTCTTACTATCGGAGGAGGCCCTTTGTGATGCCGGGCTTAGCCCCATCGATAGGCAGGGTAAGCCCCTTCCCCTTTCTGTTTTTCCTTTCTTTGGGGCAAATATACCCAAGTTTGACTAGTTGCTCCCCATGTCTGCAGCCAAGAAATCTGAGATGGCGGGCATAAAGAAGGAGTTGGGCAAGCGCCCAAGAGAGACCAGCAGTGCAGAGAGGCGCAAGCCCGAGAAGAAAATCCATCTTTTCGAAGAGTGCTCGCCAGAGGTTGGGCGAGTCAAAGCCAGCCTACGCTCCTCACCGCTGAAGAAAGGGGATGTGGGAGCGCCGGCGATGGAAGAAGGGTTCTCTCTGTTGGGGGAAGAGGCAGTAGCCACGATGGGGGAGCACAGAGCGGAGGAGGACTCAGAGAGGGTCGCCAAGATCCCCTGTCCTCTGGTGGTGGAGATAGCGGATAGCCCGAAGGATGCTCCGTTGGAAGTTCAGGGTGAGCCTGTTGTTGAAGGGCCTCCCTCGGATGGGTTAGAGGGTGATGACGTTGGGCAAAGGCAGTGGATGTTCGGGAGGAGTTTCCTGCTGGAGGGGTTCCTCTTGAGGAGGCCAGAGGTGCTGGTGAACAAGTTGAGGCTTCGGTGGAGTCCGCGTGGGAGGAGCAAGCGCCGGCGATTGAAGAGGGGCCTTTGGGTGAAGAAGGAGGACAAGACGATGACCCTCCAGCTGAAGTTTTCCCAATCAAAGCCTCGGGAAGATTGAGGCCGGGGCTGGCCGAGGTATCTGACAAATTGCAGGCTAGGCTTTTGCTGGAGGAGGCTAGAAGATTGAAGGCTTCTCAGTCTGAGATTGTTCGGGCTGGCTCCTCGGACGGGCTGCTTGGTGGTCCAGGCTCGGCTATCGAGGAGGCATTTTCTGCCTTGATGAAGTCAGCATTACATCTAAGCCCAGGTCCCTCGATGGATGAGTTCGCGGACCTGGACCTTATCGATGCCGCGTTTGGTCAGCGGAACGTAGCGAAGGACATTCACCTTCTCCCCGATATCGATAATTCCACCCTAATGGGGTTAGCTAGGTCCTATACCTCCCGGGTGAGTTGCTATTCTGGAGTATTAGGTGTTTTCTAGCGAACTTGATCGCGCTTCCTTACTTGTTTTTTATTCTGCATAGTGCTTTGATCACTATGGCACTGTGCTGACGCTTGAGCCTGGCGATAGGGGCTAGCGTTCAGGCCAAGAGAGTCAGTTCTGAGCTTCGACTACGAGCAGCGACATCTGACAAAGTTGAGTAGATCCTGGACGTTGTCAATAAGAAGTTGGAGATGGTGAGGGGATTGCATCAGGCCGCCCTCAACGATGCATCCAGATTAATGCTCGAAGTTAAGAACTGCGCGGGCTCCAGGCGGGGTATGATGAGGCATGCTCAAAGCTATCGCAAATCGAATCTCGGCATGCTGGAGAAATGGAATCCGCCAAGAAACAGTTCGATGAAAGTCGAGATAGACTGAGGCGAGAGGCTGCCGAGGAGGAGAATTGCCTGAACAGGATGCTCGGTGAGTCGAAGGAGAAGGTCCGGAATCTCAATCAATGCATCGTAGCCAAGGATAATAGGATTAAATGGCACCAGGAGAGATTAACCCAACTTGATAGTGAGCTTTCCCAAGCCCGGGAAGAAGCTGATAATAGGCAATCGAGGATTGATGACCTCAAGGGCAGAATCGAGCAGGTTAAAGCTGATAAATTGAGGGCCCTTAGAGAGGTCAAGGAGTTGACCGAGAAGTTAACCAGGTAGGAGGAGGAGGTACGGTACTGTCCTTTAAACTTCTTCTATTAACTCATTATTGCATCGGCTAATCCTGCATTTGCAGATGGAGAGGGCAAAATTGGAGGGTCGAAACCAACTAAAGATCCTGCAAGAGGAACTATCGTCGAGTAAAGGGAGGAGCTTGGAGCTCGAAAGGCGGGTCGCTGAGATCGAGGAGCAAATAGGCTTGCTTCGGGGCATAGAAGATGCGACATGCGAGGCTTTCTAGCTCGGTGAGGAGGAGACCCAAACTAAGATAGCTCGGGAGCATCCTGAGTGGGACCTCTCTTTCTGGATGTTGAGGCTTGTGAGGCCTGTACCCCGGGGGCTGAAGAAGAATATGACACTGTTTCAGATGTCGATCTCGGCACTATCTTGGGTTCAAGTGAGGCTACAGCTTCCGAGGGACACTTCAAGCCTGCCGCCGAAGGAACGATGACTTTAGAAGTGGGCGAAACGAGCCGAGCCTCTCCGAGTGTTGTTGAGGGCACTGCTGGAACTGATCCAGCTCCTGATCCTTGAGGATCATTTGTGTGCTTTTGTTTTTCAGATATGTAATGTGGTCAAAATTTTCAATGAATGGGTCTTTTGTCTCCATCTGCTTAATCACCTCTTTTGGATGATCTTCTACCCTAAGTTTTCTTCTGACTGTGAACAAGTTATGATTCATTCGCTATCTTGGGCTGGTTGGCTCGGACTTAAGCAAATATTTCGGTCAAGGCTGAGGAATCGGGATAGCTTAGTTTGTCCGAAGTAAAGAAATCAGCATGCTTTGGCCGAGGCAAAGGGAACTTCGCAAGTTCTAGCCAGGATGCAATGTACCGCACGGTTTGGCCAAAGTATAAAGAGTGCTTCATTGTTGTTGAGGTGTCGGCAGATATCTCAGTCCGGATCGAAGCAAAAGATAATGTTCAATCATGCTGTACTGAAGAGATACTTCAGTTTATTCCGATATATATATATAGGCAGTTTTGGCCTTAAGCGGGAGCATAGGGCAATGTCTCGGTTTATGCCGAGACATAACAAGGTGCCTTTATTGAAGAGTACTTGGCTTCTGCGCCTTTTTATTATTCTACCAGCGTCTTATCTTTTCTAAGGCGAGCTGACCTTCTTTTTGCCGAAATGGATAATATGGCCCTGTAACCTGCAAAAGGTTGCCTCTATATTTTTCAGGGTCATTTATCCTGTCAATCTTTTCCAAAGTACGACATAGACGCTGACTTGCAATTGGAGGGCATCATTTTTGCTGGGCGATTTCCCAGGCCTGTCCGTATCTCAAGGATTAGCGGGCGATCCCCTGCATTTAAGGCTCTCGATTCGAGATTAGGGAAAAATCTTTTGGAGTGCGTCATAGCTTGGGCGACGTGTTTGGTGTGCATTGAAGAGTGCTCTTTTCATCTTCGGAGGCCAGGTGGCTGTGTGGGTAGGGCGTTTTGAATTTTGGGGCTTTCTGCTTTAATAGCTGCTCCCGGTCCGCTTGCCTATAAAACAGGAGGAGAGGGCCGTTTTAGGCCATCTTCCAAGGTTTTCCTCTCCATGAGTTGTGAGAGTTTTCATGATGCCTGTGTCCCTTGGGCTGAGAGTGGGGGACTGAGTTTTCCTTTTGCAAGTCGTCTTCCCCCAGATAGCTGGGGTGATGAAGGAGTCGCTGAAGAGCAACTCATCCTCTAGAGAGGAGTTTCAGAGATCATATGGAGAGCGCACAGGAGGTCCGCAGAGATCATATGGAGAGCGCACATATGCGCTTCCTATGTGTCCTTTGTGGTTTGCTACGGGGGTCGCAGGGTAGGAAGTGCACATGTACCCCTGTAGCATGCGCGGACTTTTCCTTCTCCCTCTCACTGGATGTTTAGCCCCTCTGTGCGGGGAATCTTTTGAAGGAGGGATAGTGTGTTATCTACTAGTACATTGCCTTTTGACTTTGGCGGTGACTAGCAGACTAACATCCGGCCTGGTGTAAGGATCAACATGTCTTTTGACCTGGTTATGATCCTCCAACATATCCGTCCGAGGGATCGGTAGATGGGTTGCCTTGCTCAATAGGGCTCATCCACTCATTCTGATTTCTTTGATATCTTGGGTTGGACGCCGAGATATCATTATTAACCGAAGCTGGTCGCAATAGTCAGACCGAGCCATTTGTTCATCTTTATTTCTTGTGCTATGATGCACTTGTAACGCCTCTTTGGAGGTTGTAATCCCTTTCATTTGTAAAAAATAAAGAAGCTTTTATTCTTTCTTCTTTTAGCACCTACTTCTTTTTGATATGATAGTGCTTGAGAGTTACTACTCCCATATCATGTTTTTGGGTCATGGCATATTTCGGCAGCGTTCTTGCTACCTTGTTTTGCTAAGACCAATATTCAATCCTCAGTGGACGAAAGCGTTTGTCCCTGTTCGGGTCAGAGGTGGGCTGGGCGGTCCCGGGGACTCATGCGGAAAGCATGATCCCATTTGTAGAATGAAGTAGGTATTTCTTCAGAGAGATAGCTCGTATGTCTTTACAGTTGAGTAGAAGGAGGTTGCTTACTTTGGCGAAGTATCATAGGACGTCTTAGTTGCGTCAAAAGTTGAGAGATTACTCGTCTAGACCATAGCTTTAGATAACTTTTCAAGAGTATGCATTTGACTTGGCCGAGGTTTCGGATAATCACTCGGTTGTAGCTGAGGCTTCGGAATATCGCTCGGTTGTTGCCGAGGTTTCAGAATATCACTCGGTTATTGCCGAGGATTTTTGATAGTTTACTTGGTCCTTACTGCAACTGTGGATTCAGTGCGGATGGCCAAAGTGGATGGGGGCTACCCGAGCGATGGAGGGGGTGCCTGAAGCCTGTAAATCGGCCACTCTCGGAGAGGGCGAGCTATGTTCTCAAGTGTTAGCCACTGATACATTCTTTCCTCTTTTTTTCGAGGATACCTGATTCGAGGAAGTCTGGCAGACTTTCGAGGATATTTACTTCAAAAATGATCTGGCAGATCGGAGGGAGTCTAGTCCGAGAAGGGAGCTCCTTGAGCGCCTCAATGTTATTAATGATCCTCTTCGACGAGGGGCGGGACTCTTCATTTCCCGCGAGCGCCCACTAAGGTGGTGATGCATGGTGATTTTCCACGGGCTGAGATTAATGGCTTGAACGATCAAAATATTCACTATGAGCATTTAAATACGGATGAGAAGGATGCCTCTGTTAGTCATCTCTTCAGCCGATCTCCAAGAATTACTGGGTTCTGAGATGGCGTCTGGAGGTGAGAGGCGATCAACTGTGGCACCGAGCAGCGGTGCTAATGGCCGTGAGGGGTCCCAGGGGAGCCGCGTTATGGTGACCGTCGACGGGGAGGCCCTGGCGTCAATGTTCGCAGATCACAAGCTACTCCTGAAGGCGGCCGAACAATATCTGGCCATTTCTATGAGGAAGTCGAGCTCCTTCGCCGTGCCAACGACCGGCTGGAGGGGGAAGTAGCATCCCTTCGATGAAAGGTCGCTGAGTCAGCTCGGCGTGGGGAGGGTTTGGTGGCTCCCGGAGAAGATGATAAGGCCCAGTGATAGCTCATGTATCTTTTTCTTTCTTTTCTGCCCTTTTTGTGATGAATAAAAAGAGGATTTCTACAACTTTCGTGCCCGCTGTTATCTCCAAACGTTTGTTCTTATCACTCGGCCTTGGCCGAGATTTTTGATAAGTGACGCTCTTCGACTCTGGCGAGGCTTTTATTCTTTGGTACTGGCCGGGGCTTGTAAGCTGCCCAAACCTTGGACAAAGTTCCTCCATCATTCGGTCCGGTCGGGGCTTGTATCCTGCCTGAATTTGAACGACGTTTTGGAGACCATTTGGTCCGGTCGGGGCTTGTAAGCTGCCCGAAACCGAACAATGTTTTGGGGATTGCTTGATCCAACCGGGGCTTGTAAGCTGCCCGAATCTGAACAAAGCATTTTTTACGTTTGGTTCGGCCGGGGCTTGTAAGCTGCCCGAATCCGAACGAGTATTTGACATTTGGTTCAGTCGAGGCTTGTAAGCTGCCCGAATCTAAACGAAGTATCTTTGACGTTTGGTTTGGCCGGGGCTTGTAAGCTGCCCGAATCCGAACAAAGTATCTTTGACGTTTAGTTCGGTCGGGGCTTGTAAGCGGCCCGAATTCGAACGAAGTATCTTTGACGTTTGGTTCGGCCGGGGCTTGTAAGCTGCCCGAATCCGAACGAAGTATTTTGATGTTTTACTTGGCCCTGCTAATGTATGGGGATTCAACTCAAGGCTCGGTCCTGTCGAGGTACGGAGATTTGATTCCAGGCTTGGCCCTGCCGAGGTACGGAGATTTGATTCGAGGCTCGGCCCTGCCAAGGTACGGAGATTTGACTCAAGGCTCGGCCCTGCCGAGGTACGAAGATTTGATTTGAGGCTTGGCCCTGCTGAGGTACGGAGATTTAACTTGAGGCTCGGCCCTGCCGAGGTTCAGAGATTTGGCTCGAGAAATAGCTCAATTGTGCCGAGAATGGATGCGTAAGCGACATCTATTTTCTATTACGACCTTTCAGAAAAAACGACCGTAGCGATCGTGCCGCGGATAATAGAAACAAGATGCCAAAGCTGTAAATGGAGCAAGTCTATAGAAAGCGTACTCTATTGGTGATATATGCGAAGGTTGTCCAAACTCCACGTCCAGGGAATGAATTTTCCATCCAAATCCTGGAGCTTGTAGGTGTCGGGTTCGATGACTTCTGCCACTTGATAAGGGCCTTCCCAATTTGGCGATAGCTTTCCTTGTTCTAGTGGCTTAGAAACGGATGCTTTCCGAGGACGAGATCACCGGGCGAGAAGGATTTTCCTTTGACTCTGGAGGCATGGTAACGAGCCACTCTTTGCTAGTATGCAGCTACTCTGATCCGAGCTTTCTCTCTGATCTCTTCCACCAGGTCGAGATTGGTGTGAAGTTGCTCGTTGTTAGCTTCCTCTGAGTAGCTCTCCACTCGCGGAGAAGGGAGTCCTACTTCCACAGGGATGACGGTTTCCATGCCAAAGGCCATCCGAAACGGGGTCTTGCCGGTGGGGATTCTCTGGGTAGTGCGGTAGGCCCATAGGACGTGATGAAGTTCATCCGCCCATCTACCTCGGGCTCTGGCGAGCCAAACTTTGATCCCTTGAAGCAGGGTCCGATTAGTTACTTCGGCTTCTCCGTTGGCTTGTGGATGCCCCACCGATGTAAGGCGGTGGCAGATCCCATGTTCCTTGTAGAAACCTCGGAACTTTGGGTTATCAAACTGCCTGCCATTGTCAGTGATAATTGTATGCAGAAGGCCGAAGCGGCAGATAATGGATCTCCACACAAAGTCCCTGGCCCGAGCTTCGGTTATTTCGGCAACTGCCTCAGCCTCCACCCACTTGGTGAAGTAGTCGATGGCGACAAACAAAAATTTTCTCTGTCCAGTGGCGAGGGGGAAAGGGCCAAGAATATCCATCCCCCACTTAGCAAAGGGCCAAGCGGAGGAAATAGGGACTAAACTGGCGAAGGGGAGCCTCTGGATGTTGGAGTATCTCTGACATGAGTCACAAGCTTGGACGAGATCATCAGCATCCTTTTGCATAGTGGGCCACTAGTACCCCTGGCGCAGCACCTTGTGGCATAGAGATCGACTCCCCAGATGGTTGCCACAAATTCCTTCATGTACCTCCGAAGAGCATAATCAGCTTTAGACGGGCGATGGCACTTGAGCAATGGCATGGAAAAGGATTGCTTATAGAGC
Organism: Calamus simplicifolius; assembly: GCA_900491605.1. Classification (NCBI taxonomy): domain Eukaryota; kingdom Viridiplantae; phylum Streptophyta; class Magnoliopsida; order Arecales; family Arecaceae; genus Calamus; species Calamus simplicifolius. The sequence goes on from UESW01004032.1 coordinate 251,614, forward strand.
TGGTCGTCGACCAACACATAGTGGGCAGCTTGCAATTTCAGCTTTCTTGCTTCCTTACGGTCGGCTAGGAGCGACCCTTCTTTGAGATACCTCGAGATGGGGTCGAACCAGGATGGCTCGGCCTCAATCTGCATCACTCGGTCCACCTCTGCAATGCTAGGCTTTTCCAGGATTTCCAGGGGAAACTTTCATTCGGCACTCATCGACTTCGTAGTTGCCAGTCGGGATAATAGATCGGCACGGGCATTCTCGGATCTGGGGATCTGGATAACTTCAAATTCAGAGAAGTGGGAAAGCAAGTCCCGCACCTGCTTGAGATACCGAATCATGTTTGGCTCCTGGGCCTTAAACTCGCCCCGCACATGACTAGCCACCAATTGAGAGTCGGTGAAGGCATTTAACTTCTTCACTTTGAGGTCACGGGCGATTCGAAGTCCAACGAGCAGAGCTTCATACTCGGCTTCGTTATTGGAGGCTGGGAAGGAGAAGCGAACGTCATACTCGAAGGTAGCCCCTTCTGGGCTGGTGAGGATCAGGCCAGCGCTGAGCCACTGGCATTGGATGATCCGTCAACATGGAGAAGCCATAGGGCATCAGATTTCGGTTGCTTGGGAGAGTCTAGAGTGGAACCATCCTACGGGATAGTACATTCAAGGAGGAAGTCAGCTAGAACCTCGGCCTTGAGGCCGGGCGAGGCTGGTACCGAATGTCATGCTCGCTTAGCTCGATGGCCCATTTAGCCATCCTTCCTTATGTCTCCAGGCGATGAACCATCGCCTTGATGGGTTGGTCAGTGAGAACTGCCACAGAATGCGACTAGAAATATGGCCGCAGCCTTTGAACCGACGTTACCAGGGTCAAAACCAACTTCTCGATCTGAGTGTACCTTGTCTCGACATCCCGGAGCAGTTTGCTGACATAGTAGATCGGCTTTTGGGTCTTTTTCTCTTCTTTGACCAAAACCAAGCCAATTGTACCTTTTGAAGCCGCCAAGTACAGGAATAGCATCTCTCCTGAGTTGGGGCTGCTGAGAAGGGGTGGAGCCAAGATACCTCTTGAGGTCCTCGAATGATTTCTGGCACTCGGGAGTCCATTGAAAATTCTTGGTAGATCGAAGAGCTTTAAAGAAGGGAAGGTACCTTTCGGCCGATCGAGCTACGAAGCAGTTGAGGGCTGCGATTCTTCCCATCAAGCGCTGGACCTCTTTGATAGATGTTGGGGGTGTCATTTGCTAAAGGGCTTGAATCTTCTGCGGGTTGGCTTCAATGCCTCGCTGGGAAACCATGAAGCCTAGAAACTTCCCAGAGTTGACACCGAAGGTACACTTTGTTGGATTGAGCTTCATCCAATATTTTCGGAGCATCGCAAAGCTCTCAGAGAGGTCCTCAAGGTTCTGGGAAGCTTCTTTGCTTTTGACCAGCATGTCATCGACATATACCTCCATGTTTCAGCCAATTTGCTCCTTGAAGACCGTGTTGACCAGCCTTTGGTAAGTTGCACCTGCATTCTTCGGACCAAAAGGCATGACACGGTAGCAATATGTACCTCGATCGGTTATGAAGGTGGTCTTTTCCTCATCCTCAGGTGCCATTCGGATTTGATTGTAGCCGGAATAGGCATCCATGAAGGTTAACATCTGATGCCCTGAAGTAGCATCTACAAGCTGATCGATCCAAGGGAGAGGGAAGCTATCCTTTGGGCAAGCTTTATTGAGGTCGGTAAAGTCGATGCAGATCCGCCATTTGCCATTCGACTTCTTTACCATGACGACATTGGACAACCAACTCGGATAGTTTACCTCTCGAATAAAGTTTGCCTTAACAAGTTTGTCAACTTCTTCCTCAATCACCTTCTGCCGCTCAGGGGCGAAGCTCCTCTTCTTCTGCTTTATGGGCCGGGACATCTCATCTACATTAAGGCGATGGACGAGGACATCCAGGCTAATTCCCGGCATATCAAAAGCTAACCAGGCGAAAACATCAGCATTCCTTCGAAGAAAGTTGATCAGCTCTGTCCGAGGTTTTCCTTTTAGCAGCGACCCGATCTTTATAGTTCGGTCTGGCCGGGCTTCATTCAGTGGCACCTCCTCCATCTCTTCAGCTGGTTCTCCCAGTTGCTCGGCAAAATCTTTCCAAGCGTTCAGTCTATCAACCTCGGGCAATTTGGATTGCAGGCTACCGAGCTACAGCTTGGTTTCCCCGGACTACTCCCACTCCCCATTCGGTAGGGAACTTCATTTCTAGGTGCAGGATAGAGACAGTGGCTCTAAGGGACATCAGGCCGGGTCTCTCAAAATTGCATTGTAGGGCGACCGAAGCTTGGTCACCAGAAAATTTGTGTGGACCGTGGCAACTAAAGGCCAAGTTCCTGCACAGACCGTCAAGGTCACAACTCCTTCCGGGGTGATAACATCACTGGTGAACCCCATTAGGGTGGAGTCCACAGCTCGAAGATTCTCCCTAAGCAGTTTCATCTTTAGAAATACATCAAGATACAAAATATTGACAGAGCTCCCACTATCAATAAGGATTCGATCTACATTATAGTTGTTCAGATTAAGGGATACAACCAACGCATCATCATGCGGGAACTATATTTTCTGGAGGTCGCTGTCGGAGAAGGAGAGCTCATTTGTTCATGCTTTCTTTGGCGTCGAACCTTCTTCATCGTTCTGCCACTCGACGGACTGCCAACTGCCTCGATCACATTAATGTGACTAGCGACCGGAGGATTCGGAGGATGAGGTTGCTGAGGCTCAGGTTGACGATCGCCCCCATTCCTTGGCTCGGGTGCTCTCCTGAATTGGTCCATCCTATCTCGCTGGATGAGCCTTTCGATCTCGTTCTTCAGCTACCAGCACTCCTTAGTGTCGTGGCCATGATCCCGATGGTAGCGGCAGTATTTGGTGGGATCTCTCCGGGCAGCATTCCCTCGGAGAGGAGGTGGTCGGGGGAGCTGGCACTCTATCGCCATGAGGATCTCCGCCCTTGGAGCAGTGAGCAGAGTGAATCGGTTGAACTTCCTTGGCGGGCTCCGGGTGCGGTTCCTCGGTGGGGGTGGAGGAACCCTTTGGCGGCGAGGCGGACTTGGCTAGCGAGCGGATCGGTGCTTGTCCGAGCCTTTGGGCTCCTTTTTCTTGTCAGCTTGGTGCGGGCAGCTCTCCGTAATTCTTCGACTCTGGCATATTTGTCTGCCAAAGCCATCATGTCGAAGAGGTTCTGAGGGTAGCTGACCTCCAGCACCAGGTAAAAGTCACTCTCCTTCAATACTCCGCCTGCTAGGATGGACATGGCCACCTCATGATTAAGATGGTCCACTTCCAACATTGCCGTATTAAAATGGCCAAGATATTTTTTTCATGGACTCCCCCTCTCTCTGCTTAACCTTAGAGAGGGAGTCAGATCTCCGCCGGTGATGATGGCTGCTGACGAACTGGCTGATAAAGAGGCAGCTCAGCTCGTCGAACGAACTAACGGAACCTAGTTTCAAAGCATTGAACCAGGTTCGAGCGGATCCCCTGAGGGTGGAGGGGAAGGCGAGGCAGAGGATCGCATCTGATGCCCCGTGGAACATCATGATCGATCTGAAGCTGCTGAGGTGGTCATCGGGATCGGAGGCCCCATGATAGGGCTCGATGGCAGGCAGCTTTACGTGGGAGGGAATCACTTCCTCCATCTGATGGTGGAGCGAATGGGCCTGCTTAGCGGCATCTAACTCCTGGCGCATCTCCCGGAGTTGCTGGCGGATCTCCTTAGGCACAACAGGAGGGGACGGACGAGGAGAGAAATGAGATGGTGTCGAGTCATGGCGAGAGAACACCGAAGAGAGGGATCAGGCCCGCCAAGATCGGGGAAGATCCTTGCCATGGCCCCCTCGGGAGGCTGGCTCAGCTTTCCTAGGGCGGCGAGGGGGGTCTGCAACCCCATGCGGGCCGGAGGAGGAGATCGCCAGATGAGCAGGGGATGCATTCTCCTCAGGAGGATGCGAGGCAGGAGCGGCTGGTCGGGGAGCTTCAAAGCGCCCCTGAATCAAGTGGGTTAGAGCTTGGACTTGCTGGACCAGTGAAGCAAATTGGTCCTGGGTCACTGGGGCCACCGGTGGCGATGGAGTCTCGACTAGCGACGATGGTGGCGCTACACTGATCATCAGATCAGGTCATTGGGAGGCAACCTGATCGGGGGCTTCGGAGGTAGCATTTCTTCGGTTGGCCATGGGAGGAGTTCTCTTTCAGATCGAGATCCTTGTCTCCTGAATCACAAGTTTATGGGACTTGAGGCCCTTCCTCTAACGCCAATTGTTGCTGCTGAAATCTGTCCTCCGACTTGGGCGCGATCGAGCTCTGGGATGGGCTCCCTCCTGGGCGGACCTACAAAACAGTCCTCACATGAGAGGCGTTGGGGGTGGCCCTCCGCGGAAGACCCTCCGACGCTCAAGTCAGTGGGGATTGGCAATCAACAAACAAGAGGAGAAGGCTCTCGCTGAAGAGTCTCTCCAAGGGTGGCCTTTCGAGAGCTCTGAGCAGAGCGCTAATGGCAGAAAATAGGGGAAGCCAAGGCAGAAGGAGAGTGTGCCAGTGAGCAAGTGCGCATACCTGAGGAGTCAGCAGACGACTCTATTTATAAAGGATCACCTGATTCCCTGGGGGCATCGTGGGTCCAAAAGTTGTTAGGATTTGAATCCAGTTTGTTATGAGGTCAGTAAGATTTGCATCTTGTTGGTTAGAGGATCGACGGCTGGGAGAGCTGGTGATGTCTCGAGATTTGGTGAGTTTATAGGCTCCAGGGCTCTAGGCCACTCTCGCGGGTCCTAGGCCACTCTCAGATATGATTTCTGTTTGGAATCTTACGAATTTGAACTCTCCTGCACCGAATTCCACAGAGGTCCTTGAGTGCCTGGGTCTAGCCGGGGCATAATAAGGATTCGTCTGACGAGGCACAGTGGGATAGCTCGACCGGGGCCGAGAGAGACGATATAGCTCGGCTGAGGCCGAGAGAGATATAGCTCGACTGAGGCCAGGGGAGGATATAGCTCGGCTGAGGCCGAGGGATGATATAGCTTGGCTGAGGCCGAGGGATATGATTCGCGCCTCAGGAATCCTTGGCTCGGTGAGAGGCTAAGGCACCCGATTTACTAAGGCTGACTTGTCTCTAGCGGGTATTGTTCAGCACTTGGGAGTCAGGGTTGATCCTAGCCCCTTGCACGATTATTTATGCAATGGCAATTTTACCCCTCAGATGAGTAATTGGTTGGCAACTGATTATTAATATAATTTTATAAATACTTATAATTAGCAATGAGTAGCTAATATTTTTGATTTTTTTATATTTAAAAAGATATCATAGCAAGACCCTATGTTGATGATTTAGAGGAATGGTCTCGAATTTTAAATTTTAAATGAAGAGTTAATCATTTATTGATTATAATTTATAATGCAAGAGGCCACAGCCTTTATCTACCTATTGATCACATGGGGCTAGAGATGTGCAAGGTTACGAAGCTGTACATTGTACATCCTAAATTGAATGTTTGACTTCTCTCTCTTGACACATGAAAAGAAATCTTATTAATCTTAAAAGTCCTTCAAAATTTTTTGACATCTATTTGCAAAGATTATAAAAAAGAAAGAGTAAAATTTTCTCCACCCTCTTTTTCATGTCAATTGAAAAATACTAAAATATTAAACTTTGATTGCGAACTCCAATAATATACCACTCTAAAATATTATAAAATATTATGGCCACATGAACTTGGTTGTATTTGTGCTCAAAAATATATGTTGAAGTTTTTAAAGAACTCGAAGGATGAGAGAAAAATCAGTATTGAAAAGCTTTTCAAAGTCATTATTTTCCTTCTAGGCAATCCATGTCTATAGCTATAGAAAGGCTAATAGTATTATTGAGTGGATAGGTTTTCTTTGTTTCTGCCCACTCAAGTATAGTTGTATAAAATTCTAACTTTGACCTATCTTCATCTTCATGTTGTATGGGAATTTTAAATTTTAATGCTATTAGTTGTGTATGCTCTAGGGCTCGAGTGGAGCTAGCTTCCTAAAAAAGTTTAATATCGATAATTCTTCATCCATTTCTCTTGTCCAACCTTACTTTCTATGAACCTTAATCTTATTCATGACTTTCTTTCCTATTAATCCTTGAGAATGTACCCCCTTACCCTTTGATCCCTTGTATTTCTAACCCTCTTGCATAGCCTTTAGCGTTCCTCCCCTTCTCTTTTGTCTTTGTTAACTTTCTCTTTTTCCATACCCTTCCTCGATAGCCCCTCTTCCTGACATGGCTTCTCCCACACTACCACTTAATAAGTAGTCCCTCTCCTTTTTATTGCCCTCTTATATCTCCTTCCCTCTTAAGCATCTTAGTTTCTCTATTTTTTCTCCTTAATTTTTCCTTCCCCTTTAAACTCTATTCCATATTTTCTTCCTTTTTAGCGGTCTTCCATTTCCTAAATATAACTTTGGTTTACATATTGACTTAACTAATTAGCTTAAAAAACTTAAATTGATAAAGAAAAGGTTAATATTATGTAACAAATTTAACACACTGCTCGTGTAGAACTTAGACCATGCATGTAGAGGGATAATAATGATTAAAATAAGTTGAGGTAATAACCATGATAACCAAATAAATAATTAGTACAAAAAAACTTATTATTTTAGAAACCTAAATTATTGGGAAAAGGTAAACAATATACATTGGACTTAATAAGTCTCTTTTCTCTTTTTGTGATTTAGCTTGGATAATTAGGACTTGACCCTAGTTACTCTCTTGCTTTATATGATCTTCATTTTCTTAATAAAATAGGAGAAGCTTTATTGATCCTTTGTACAAAAGAAAAAGAAAAGGAAACACACTACGCCAAAACCAATCTAACATTAGATCTATGTACATGCCGATCGATTAGTGCTATTTACTCTACATTTCAGGACCAATTTTTTTCATTAAAAAATTGCATGATGAATTCTCTAGATATTTGTGTTGCAATTTTAACTAAGGTCAAAAATAAGCATATGATATTCCATTGCTCAAATGCATTTTAGACCACGACCTACATTCAAGTACCAGTCAAGGTACTCTTGCAGGCAAAATAAATCGATAGCATTTCTCTTCCAATGACCATCTTATCAACAATTAAAGAGGACCATTTGTTGTCTTAAGAAACTTCAATTGTTTCAATGGTATATATTGATTTATATTAAGATTTCAACTTAAAAATATAAACTATTCGAGGGCAGCCCCACAGCAGTCTTCAATTTAGCCCTACCAGAAGAGAGAGAGAAAAAAGCCAACTATCTTTTTGGTAGGTGATAAGGGATAAAAATATCATTGCATTAATGTTCGTGCAACCCACAACATCGAGCTAAGGCTAGGCTCCCGTCAACGTAGCTGTCTCATCCGAAAGATAGCAATGAGTAGGCTACCCTTCGGCCGGCACTCGTATAACAGTTGGCCGAGCTACTATTATGCCTCGGCTGATCAAGTTGTGAACATACCCCCACAAGCCGAGCTATCCATTATGCCTCGGTCCCAGTCTGGGCGATCCCTGTACCTCGTCATCCGAGTTATCCTCACACCTCCCGGCTTCAGCCGAGTTATCCTTGTTTTCCCGCCTCGGTAAGCCATCTCTTGGTCTCAGCCGAGCTATAATATCTCTCGGCCTTAGCCGAGCTATCTCTGTCTTTCGGCATCGCTAGCCGAGCTAAAACATCTTTTGGTCTTAACTGAGCTACCACCGCCGAACCATCCTATGCTTCGGTAGCCTAAGTCTCATTATATCTCGGATAACCGAGCCATTCTGTACCTCGGACGACCGAGTTATCCCATACCCCGATGCGATGGGTCTCACCATACTTCGGTGGATTCCTCCATCTTCCATACTTCGGCCTGATCGAGGTATTCAAACACCTCTGCAGAATGCATCCAGACTAACAAGATTCCAAACATAAATCATACCTGAGAGTGGCCTAGAGCCCTAGAGCCTATATAGTCGAATCTCAAGACATTAACCAGCTCTCCTAGCCGTCGATCCTCTAACCAATAAGATGCAAATCTTACTGACATCCTAACAAACTTGATCCAGATCTCAACGGCTTTCAGACCCACGACGTCTCTACGCAACCAAGTGAACACCTATAAATATTACAACCTCAGATCCCCCTCAGGTAACCCATCTCCCGCACACTTGCTCCCCCCCCCCCTTTTTCTGCCATTAACACTCTGCTCAGAGCTCTCGAGAGGCTACCCTGGAGAGACTCTTCAGCGGGATCCTTCTCCCCACATTTGTTGATCGCTGATCTCCACTAACTTGAGCATCAGAGGGTCTTCCACAGAGGGCCACTCCCAATGCCTCTCGTGTGAGGACTATTTTGCAGGTCTGCCCAAGAGAGAGCCCACACTGCAACCCGATTGCGCCCGAGTCGGAGGATGGATTTCAGCAGCAACAGATTGGCGATAGAGGAAGGGCCCTCAAGTCCCATAAACTTGTGATCCAGAAGATAAGGATCTCGACCTGGAAGAGAACCTTTCCAATGGCCAATCGAAGGAAGGCTACTTCCGAAGTCTGCGACCATGCCACCTCCCAAAGACCTGATCCAGTGAGCAGTGTTGCGCCGTCACCACCGCCAGTCGAGACTCCATCGCCACTGGCGGCCCCGGTGACCTAGGACCAGTTCGCCTCACTGGTCCAGCAAGTCCAGGCTCTGACCCACTTAATTCAGGGGTGCTTTGAAGCTCTCCGACCAGCCGCTCCTGATCCTCACCTTCCTGAGGAAAACGCGGCCCCCGCTCATCCAGCCATCTTCTCTTTCGGTCCGCATAGGGTTGCGGACCCCCCTCGTCGCCCTAAGGGAGCTGAGCCGGTCCCGCAAGGATTCTATGGCAAGGATCTTCCCAGATCTTGGCGGGCTCGATCCCTTTCTCTTGTGTTTTCTCATCATGACTCAACACCATCTCAGTACTCTCCTCGTCCAGCTCCTTCTGCTTTTCCTGAGGAGGAGATCCGTCAGTAACTCCGGGAGATGCATCAGGAGTTGGATGCCGCCAAGCAAGCCCATCCGTTCCAGCATAAGGTGGAGCAGGGCATTCCCTTCTACAAGAAATCATGGAGGAAATGATTCCCTCCTATGTCAAGCTGCCTGCCATCAAGCCCTATCACGGATCTTCCGATCCCGACAATCACCTTAGCAGTTTTTGGTCAATCATGATGTTCCACGAGGCATCGGATGTGATCCTCTGCTGCGCCTTCCCTTCCACCCTTAGGGGATCCGCTCAAATCTGGTTCAATGCCTTGAAACCATGTTCTGTTAGTTCATTTGATGAGCTGAGCCGCCTCTTCATCAGCCAGTTCGTCAGCAGCCATCGTCGCCGATGAAGATCTAACTCCCTCTCCAAAGTTAAGCAGAGAGAGGGGGAGTCCTTGAAGAATTATCTTGGCCGTTTCAATAAGTGTTGATCCATTTATTGATTTTGATGATTAATAAAGGAATTGAGTATATTTATTTGATTACTAATGAATTTTATAAGTGTTTCAGGACTTAAATTTATTTGATCAATTTAAAGGAATTAAGAAATGTATTTTGAATCAAATACAAATCAGAGATTTCAAAGTTTCAGAGCTTGGAGTCGACACCTAGAAAACCTGGAGCCAACCCTATGGCCAATTCTATTTTAATCTGATTTTTGATACAATCCGGAGTCGACACCTAGAGTTTCGGAGTCGACACCTAGAGTTTCAGAGTCGACACTTACACTGTCTGGAGCCGACTCCGATGCGGGGACAGAACGTTGATTTTTTGAGCATCCTGGAGCCGACACCTACAGTTTTCGAGAGCCGACACCTGACGATGGCGAGCCGACACTTACTTTTTTGGAGTCGACTCCTTAACAAACTCAAAAATTTCTATTTTAGTAAAACAATATGAAGCCGACACCTGAAAAGTTGGAGCCGACTCCAACCTGATTGGGATGGAAATTTAAAATGCCAGATCAGCTCTAACGGTAATATTTCCTTTTTAACTAATTTCTAACGGATATATTTTGTTTCTAGGTACACTCCAACGGCTAGTTTCATCCAAAAATGGATTGAAGAAAATCTATAAAAAGAGGAAAAACACCCGTTTGAAACAAGAATAGAGAGAGAAAAAGAGAACGAAAAAGAGAAATATTTCAAATCAAAAATCCGAGAAAGCCTGAGCCTGAATCTCAAGAGAAAATCCTTCAAACTCAAATCCTTCCACTCCAAAAAGCTCAAAGAGGAATCCAAGGCATCTCCAATCAAAAATCGGTGGATTTCCCAAATTGAAGAAAAAGCTTCGTTTCTTCCATTTCCAATCTTCTCAACTGCAACGACTATGAGGAACTAAAGCTGAGGCTTGGTTCAACATTCCAAAGGAAGAAGAGGAAAAAAAGAGAAGAAGAAAAGAAGAAAACTCAAAGCCAAACAACTTCAAATCAGGCTTTTCTAAACTTGTTTACTTATTTTTGAATATTTGCTCATTGAGGAGCTGTGTATCTTTGAAAAACTATATTCTTTTGTTTGTGCTAGTTCAATCAAAGGGATTGAACTAGTGAGGTTGTATACCTCGGGTCAAGCTAGAATAGCTTGAGTTTAGGGTTGTGTGCTGGTGAGCCCGAAAAACCGGCTGGGTTCATTGTGATCCCGGATAAAACAACAAGTTTGAGTTGTGAGCTTGTAAAACAACTCGGCTGTAATCGAGGAGATTATAGTGTGGACCCAAGTGGATCTTGGGAGTGGACGTAGGGTTGGATACACCGAACCACTATAAAATCTTTGTGTTTGTCGTGCTTCTATTGTCTCTATCTCTATCTCTATCTCATTGATTCTGCTTTAGATTTGCATTGCATTTACTTTCATTCATCTTAAGCAAATAATTTTTATTTAGAGGTTAAATTTTTTAAAGAACCCAATTCACCCCCCCCCCTCTTGGGTTGTCATCTGGGCCAACAATTGGTATCAGAGCAAGTGCTCATTAGATTTTGATCACACGATCAAGAGCTAAAGATCCAAATGGCAACTCAAGTTGGATCATTTGCTGAAGGTCATTCTACGAATAGACCTCCTTTATTTAATGGTTCCAACTATTCATATTGGAAAGCAAGAATGAGGATATTCATTCAAGCTTCTGATTATGAATTGTGGGGTGTTATAATTAATGGACCTAGTACACCCACACACGTTGTTGATGGCACTATTGTTCCTAAGCCCGAAAGGGATTGGAATGATAATGATAGGAAAATGGCACAACTCAATGCTAAGCCATGAATGTCTTATATTGCTCTTTAGATGCTAATGAATTTAATAGAATCTCCACATGTAATTCCGCAAAGGAGATTTGGGATAGATTAGAGGTTACCCATGAGGGTACCAACCAAGTTAAAGAATCAAAGATAAATATTTGGTTCATAAATATGAATTATTTAGCATGGAACAAACTGAAACTATAGCATGCATGTACACTAGATTTACTGATATTGTAAATGGTTTGAAAAGTTTAGGCAAAACATATTCTAACTCTGAACTTGTTCGCAAAATTCTCAGGTCACTTCCAAGAACGTGGGAAGCGAAGGTGACAGCAATCCAAGAAGCAAAGGACCTCAATACCTTACCTTAGAGGAGCTTCTAGGATCCCTAATGACCCATGAATTGACCATGAAGCAGCACATAGAAGAGGATGTGAAAAAGAAAAAGACCATAGCTCTTAAGGCTGCTGAAAGTGAGAGAGCTGTAGTGAAAATGATGATGATGATGATGAGACAGCTCTTCTAGCAAGAAAATTCAAAAGATTCATGAGGAGAAAGAAACCCTTCCACAAAAAGAAATTTGGAGCTAAAATGGAAGGAGAAAAAGAAAAGGATAAGGACAAGGACAAAGAGAAAGAGCCCTTGATTTGCTATGAATGTAAGAAACCGGGGCATTATAGATATGATTGTCCTCAACTGAAAAAGACTTTCAAGAAAAAGAAGAAAGCCTATGTTGCAACCTGGAGTGACAGTGATGAATCTTTTTCAGAGGAAGACAAAAGGAAGTTGCAAACATTTGCTTTATGGCAAACGACGACATGAGGTAAGTTCTGAAAATCCTTGTGATGAATTTGCTTTTGATGAATGTTTGATGCTTTTAATGAACTTGTTGGTGATTTCAAATTTTGAAAAAGAAATATAAGTTTTTGAAAAACAAAAATTTAACTTTCATTAAAGAAAAAGAAAATCTTAATAATGAAACTAAAGTGCTGAAATCTGAAAATGAAAATCTGAAAGAAAAAGAATCAATTTTCAATGAAAATGATAAACTAAAGAAGGAAGTTGATAAATATAAAAATATTGTTGATAAATTCACTTATAGTTCTGAAAAACTTAATTTATTGTTAAGTAATCAAAGAGCTGTATATGATAAGGCTGGTTTAGGTTATAGACCTAACATAAACAAAAATTTGTTAAAAACTTTTTTAGAAAGGAACAAAACAATGATAATGTTACATGTTATTACTGTAACAAAAGGGACACAAAGTTTTTGAATGCAATTTTAAGAAAATTGATAAGAAGTTAAATAATAAAGGAAAGAAAATATGGGTTCCCAAAGGAACAATTTTTATGCTACTAACCATGAAGGACCCAAGAAAGCTTGGGTACCTAAATATAAGACTTAATTATTTTTGCAGGAGTGTCTTGCGGCCAAAAGATCAAAGCGAAAGTGGTATCTCGATAGCGGCTGCTCAAGGCACATGACGGGTGACAAGGATCAATTCATCACCCTTGAAAGCAAAAGAGGAGGAGTAGTTACATTTGGCGATAATGGCAAAGGCCAAATCTTGGGGTTTGGTAACATTCAAATAACTCCCTCCACATATATTGAAAATGTCTTATATGTTAATGGTTTGAAACATAATTTAATTAGCATTAGTCAATTATGTGATAAAGGTTTTAAAGTATCATTTGAATCTTCTATATGCACAGTTTCTAATCCCATTGATAATAGCATTGTTTTTATTGGAAATAGAAATGGCAATGTATACTTGATTGATTTAGACAATTTGTCTACTAGTAATCATTGCTTAGTTGCTAATAATGCTAATATAAATGAGATTGGTTGGTTGTGGCATCGTAGATTAGGTCATGCAAGCACACACCTTATTTCAAAATTAATTAGAATGGATTTAGTAAAAGGACTTCCACAACTAGATTTTGAAAATAATAAAATTTGTGATGCATGTCAATTTGGAAAACAAACTAGAAATTCTTTCAAAACTAAAAATATTGTTTCCACTTCTAGGCCACTGAACTACTTCACATGGATCTTTTTGGACCTACTAGAACCACAAGTCTAGGAGGAAAGAAATATGGTCTTGTGATTGTAGATGATTATTCTAGATACACTTGGGTATTGTTTTTAGCTCATAAGATGAGACTTTCCATATTTCTGAAATTCTTCAAGAAAGTCACAAATGAGAAAAACAACACCATAGTGTCTCTAAGAAGTGATCATGGCACTGAATTTGAAAATCATTTATTTAAAAATTTTGCATAGAAAATGGCATTCATCATAATTTTTCTGCACCTAGAACACCGCAACAAAATGGTGTAGTTGAAAG